>OY728123.1:2000154194-2000514194 GCA_963277665.1 Viscum album | reverse complement strand
GAAGTGATGTGTTGGTCTCTAAAATATTGTGAAAAATGTTTTAAATTAAAATATTTTTAGGATATTTATTTCCATCAAAAATGAAAGCATCGCTTCCTTTTTTTAAATGTTAATGTCACACTAATAGAATGAACTTGGTTTTAGAAATGAATAAGGTTAATCAGTTTTTGTTTTTTTTAGAAAAATGAGTAGAAAAGCATACATTGATATATTGTAGTTCAAACTTGTAAATTAATGTTTCTTTTATTTTAAAGGAAGTGTATTGAGAATAGTTTATCGAGCTAACCTAATAAGTTTTAATATTCATGACTATAGGTTATTTTTTTATTAGCTTTGGGTGTTGCTTCTTTCTTGGATTCGGTTGTCGTGGTATGATGTTGGATTGAGGTCAGTGGTGACCCATAGGGTCACATGGAAGTATGTACAGTTTTATTTTCTCACTGCTGCTAGTTTTAGTTTTCATTGTTTAGTTGTTTATTTATTTACTTATATTTCATTTATGGTCCAAATAGTTCCCACCTATTTAATTTTGATTTTTGGCACTATTTTTCAGCCTATGGGGATTAGGAATGACCTTCGGGCTATGTGACAGGCTGGCTCAAGTGACTGGGTCAAGGTTTATCTGGGCTAGTTCATGAAAAAATGGTATCAAAGTCAAGTTCTAGTTATTTGGGGTGTTTGGTAGATGGATATTAGGACTTTAGGGTCAAAAGGTAGGTACGGGAAGGGAATCTTGAACCCTTTCTTGTTCTGAAGATCGAGTTTCCAGGGGTAGTCTATGAATTGAGTGCTTATCTTTTCTGGGTTTGTTTTGGGATTGAGTAATGAAAATGGAGGAAAGCTGGTGTAACATTGTGATTTCACATGGAGTTGTGACCCATGTGGGGTTCGAATATATGGTTTAATCCCCTCCTAGTTGTTAATGCTAGATTTGGGCATAGCTCACTACCATGTCATTGGTTTAATCATGAATATTAGTTCCTCATTCTGGTGGTTTGGTGTAAGTTGTGCTTCATTGTGGTTTTGTTTGGTGTAATTGTGTGTTTGAAAATGAAAATTTATTTTTTTTAATGTTTTCTTTAAAATTTATTTAAATTTGTGAAATGGTTTTTAAAGGAAAATCTCCCGGTTTGAAAATTTGGTACCAGTTTGGAGTTGGTAAAAAAATTGTTTGGGTGAAACCTTGGGTGATCCTTATGATTTTCTTCATGTTTGTTAGTATGTGTTGGAAGTGCGTATTTGGTAGGTGTGGATGGAAATGGAGGGGCACACATGTGAAGCTTCATGGGATTCCATGGGTGTTTATTTGAAACCAATGTCTTGAATCTGTTTTTCAAAAATGATTTTTAAAAGAGGAAAATGATTCCAAAAATTGGTTTCTGTTTTAGAATGTGGGTTTTATTTTGTGGAATATGGTTTTTTTCTTGAAAGTGGCCTTTAAATAAGGTGGTTTTGAAATTTAAATGAAATTGTGATTTTTTTAAAGTGAATTTTTGGGTTGTGTTTGTGGTGTTTGGCATGAGAGAGAGTTTTTTAGTATGATATTTTCCTTTGGCTATGATTTGATTGGATATTTATTTTTGGCTCTATGTTTTGAAGTTTATTAGAATATACTGCCTAAAAATACCCAAATTTCCTAGTGATTCATGACTGATTTCTTGTTCTTATCGAGTGTTGCCTATTTTTTATGATGATCGAGGTCTGTTATAGGTAGTTTTGTGGCTTTAATAGGTATAATATGTCTTAATATAATTGGGAACTCTTGAGTTAATTGGCATTTGTAGTGTTTTGGTGTTGTTTGAGGTTCCAGCTTTGGACGAATGGGAGTTTCTTTCCTGTCATCGATGAAATTTGGGATGACATGGGAAGTATTTGATTATGTTCTTATCTGATGATTCATACCTAAGGAGGTAAAGACAAAAATATGGGAAAATTTTATTAGTATTCAAAAAGGTAGATGGATGGTGAAGGATTGTGTTGAACACTTCATGGAGATGGTTTCCTTTTCTCTGGAGGTAGTTGGTTTCTAGAGCACATATGGTTGGTAATCTAGCGCCTCTTGTTATTCGTTAAGGTTCCCCATCTGAAGAGGATCAGATGCTAGAAGAACCTATTCCTAAGTAGTTATCCTCATTGGTTTTAACTTCTATCTCATCAAACCACTTTCTGGTGGGCCATCAGTGTGGCATGTCTGAGAACTCAAATCCATCTTGTCACATCCCTCCGATGACCTACCATTGTTTTGGCCATTTAGATCACCTGGAGAAAATCTATAGGAACCATTTCTAAAATAAGGTGTTATGACCAAGGTATGTCAAGGATATACTATGAGTAAGGATGTGCTTCATCCATCAGAGCTCCAACCGTAAGTCTCGGAGTGAATCCCACACACTGTCAGGAGTTTTTAGGGGTGTGAAGCCTCAGTCCGAGTTTCGTTTCATATGTTGGGATTAAAGCATTTAAATAATTTTCATTATTGTTTCCCATCTATGATAAATTCATTATTCATGGTAAATGTATGATGGACTTATACCATTATAATCCAACCATTTGTACCTGTTTAAAAGTGGACCTTTTGAATCATTATTTTTCCATAATTGTTTAAGTTGTGCTTGTTTGGAGATATTTATGTTTTTTGGAATTGATGGATAATGTTTTTAGTTCATCATTTGGTTTGAGTTTCTTATTTTGAGTTTCCCTTGGCATTGGGGGTTTCTGTGAAGGTGTCGTTCGGCTAATGTGGAGGGGTGGAGTTAGTTCCTAATGTCTTCGTTTTATGGGTCCCCCCCTATAGTGGGTTTCCCGTTTAAGTCCTAGTGTTGTTGTTTGAGTTTTAATTTCCATGATATTAGAATCCTTGTGGTGGGTAGAACCCCCTCATGTTCTCCCACTGTTTTGGGTTGTGGTTTCATATAGATTGGCCGAGTGTGACTTGGGGAGTAAATAGTTATCCTGAAATTCCATGTTTCTTCTGGTTGTGTTCGGGTATGGACTCGAGTTTTCGTTATCCTTTGTCTTGGAAACTTTCTAGGGGAAGAAATTGTTTTTTGTGGAGATAATTTTCACATCCCAGTCACTATTTTCCCTTATTTTTAATTATTTTTCAATATTGAGTCTTTGGTTGAAGTTCGGGTTTGTGTCCCGGTTTAAAAATTTTGAAGTTTGTTGATTTTGGTGGGTTTTGGGTCGGTGCATAGGCATTGCATGGGTAGCGGTAACCATTTGGTCAGCCCAGGTGACTGTTTGTTTTCCCAGTACTTAAAATAAATAGACTTTATAAATATTTAAACCATAATAATAATATTATTTTTGTTGTAGATAATAATACTATCATCATTAAAATTGTTATTAATATTATTATTATTAAATTATTATTAATAATATTATTATTAAAAATGAAATGAATGTTATTAATATGATGGTTATTAGTATCATCTTCATCATCATCATCATCATCATCATCATAATTATTATTATTATTATTATTATCTTTATTTCATTAATGTTTTTATTTTCTTTTCTTTTCTTTTCTTTTCTTTTCTTTTTATTTTCCTAAACCTAGGTCTTCCCCCCTTACCCTTCCTTCCACACTACACAAAGCTCACCCCTAACCCCTGCCTCTCTTGCATGACCTCCAACATCACACCCACCTTGCAACCTCCCCTACCTCCAGAAAACCCTCCGGTCGGACCTCTTCCCCAGTGTTTCCTCTTCTCTAGAAACCTGCAGCGTGGCCACCCCAACTCACTTCCCCTTATGCCACCCCTCTTCCACTGTCACCTGGCCTACCTCATATATGACCTAAACTTCCCAAAATTCTCTCCTCTTCTAGTCAACTTCCCATAACAACCCTCTTCTATCCAGCATCCTGGCGCGCCCTCCTCCTCCAATACCATCTCCAGCAGCTGCCTCCTCCATCGCTGGTGCCATCTCCGATCGCGCCTCCCTCACCGGAACTATATTAGGGTGGTGCATTTTTCTTCTAAAATTGTGGGGTTTCCTGTTTGGACAAATCCTGAATATTAGTGTTTATGTTCATATCATTTTTCTTGTATTTTAGGGTGTGTGAAGGGTCTACGAGGCAAGGTTCTTCCTTACATTGATGTGTCATTACATCCACACATGTTTGAGGTTGGTGTCTCCATGTTTTACCCTCCCTAGGCATCTCGTTGATATTTTTGTCCTTCGAATTATGATTTTTATTTTATTCCCAACTTCATAATATAACTAATTATCTTATTATAGTATTTATAAATTTTTAAAACTTGTTAAAAATAGCTTTTGATATGAATATTTAATTATGCCTATGAATGCATGTGTCAAATGTGTTTAATTTAATTCCAAATTAAGTTTTTATAATTTTTCTAATGTGATTCTCACCTTGGGGGCACATATGGTTAGTTATTTTTCATGTTTCCATGTGGATAAAAATTTTTAAAAATGGGTTTTTAAGCAATTCCCTTTTTACGTTTATACGAATTTATATGAAATGAGTGTGTATTTGAGATGAAAGACTTGGACTTGATTTTCTTAAATGTTTCTTTGGTTTTTGAATCATATCTTGATTTCTTTGTTTTTTTAATTTTATTTTAGGTATTTATGGTGTTTTTAAGTCTTGAAGATTTATTATAGGTAGTTACGGTCGATTTTGAAGGTGCCCATGCACATCCTCAGGTATGGATATGTATAAATATATATACATATATATGTATATATATTATGTGTGTGTGTTATCTCATGGAGTGGATAATACATGCATCGGTTTAAGGATATATATATATATATATATATATATATATATATATATATATATATGGAAGTGTGTTCATGTGAGCAGACTGCTGCTTGAGTTAGAAAGCTTTGGTTTGGCCATCCTTTGAGGTAGGTTTTCCCATGCACTTACCTTCTTAATTTAAGAATTGTTAGTTCCATGTTTTTCTCACCTTCTATGACAAATAAATATTGATATATGATTATTGGTCTAAATTTTTGGTATGAAAATAGTAGTTTTAATCCTTGTTTTATGATAGCTAGACTTGTTTTTCTAAATTAGTGCACACCAAATGTTTGAAGAAATGCCTGGTTGTCTTTTGTGAATAGATAACAGTATGTAAAGTCTAATTTTTATTTTTTAATGACTATTTAGCCTGTGAAATGATGATTTGGGGTTTTTTGAAAAAGTTTTTCAAATTATTTTAAGTTAAAATAAGTGTGTATTTATCTTTTGGAATCATTTTGATATGTGATGAAGAATTATGGCCCGGTTGGCACTTTCATAGAAAATGGTTTTGGTTTGAAAGTGATATGGAAATATTTTTGAAGGATTTATTTAAATGTATTTATATGGAAATGGTGTGTTTGACACAACTTCTTGAAAGATGGATTTCATTTTTGGTAAAGGTTGGTTTTTTGAAATGTTTAAGGGTCCGTTTGGACACTTTGTGAAAATGATGGAAATTTTTTATTATGAAAACCTATGTTGGATGTTCTCATACCTTGTATCAAATAATGGATGGTTTTTCCTCACTATGGAATCCATGTGATCCATTATTAGGGTTACTCAGTTGGAACCCTTTGTAATCTATTTGTTTTAAGTCATGAGATCAATCCTTGGGGAGACTCGGGGTGAGGAATGTTGTGAATTATTATTATTAATATATATTTGTTATTGGATGCTTGGTTAGCATCAGATGGATCACCCCTATTATATACATATGACATGGTAACCTATCATATTGATACAATTATATGAGAATATTTATTTCACTGGTATTTTACATACTAACGAGTAGCCCATAGTAAGTGGTTATATCTGGGTTTATTGCTATGGGGTTGGGCCCCTCGGTATGCCCTGAGTTAGGGAGGCTTGGCATTTGGGTGTTTGTATTTCATCATGTGTGGTATGATACCAGTGATGGGGTATCATGTATTAGTATTTTGTGGATTATTATTGATCTCATGAGTACACCTATGTCTATTATCTCTTAGTTTATTGTAGTAATGAATGTGGTGCTTGTATGTATATTTTCATTTCCCTTGTTATATGAATAGTGTGGTTCTTGCTTGTGTAGTGTTTACTTGGAAGTGATGTTTTCGTCTCTAATTATGAAAAAATTTAAAGTCAAAGTGTTTTATGATCTTTATTTCCATAAAAAATGAATGCATCACTTCTCTTTTTCTTAAATATTAATGGCACACTAATAGAATGAACTTGGTTTTGGAAATGAATGAGGGTAGTGAGTTGTATTTTGTTTATAGTAAAATGAGTATAAAATGATAATTTGACATATTTTAGTTCAAACTTGAAAATTGATGTTTCTTTTATTTCAAAGGAAGTGTATTCGGAATAATTTATTGGGATAGTTGACCAAGTTTTAATACTCATGCCTATAGTATATTTTTGTTTTTAACTTCGGGTACTACTTCATGCTCAGATTTGGTCTCCGTAGTGCGATGTTGGTTTGAGGTTGGTGGTGACTCATAGGGTCACATAGAGGTATGTAAAGTATTATTTTCTTGTTGCTGCTAGTTTTTATTTTCATTGTTCTATTGTTTATTTATTTATTTTTCTTTCATTTATGGGTCAAATAGTTCCCACTTATTTAATTTTTATGCCCGACACTAGTTTCTAGCCTATGTAGATCGGGAATGCCCTCCGGTCCATGCCACGAGCCGGCACGGGTTACCGGTTCAAGGTTGAACCGAGCTAGTTCACGACACTGTGGAAGTTTAGTATATATGTATACTCGAGTTTTTAATAAGTTTATATGGATAAATAAACAACTTGAAGATGTTTTGGTTGTTGTGAAACCTCCTATTGTAATCAAGTTTTATAACTCGTGTATTATCAATCTTAGAGAAAAACATTTTTCATCACTCACAAACAAAGAACTTTGATATAAGTATCACTTAATCAAGGAGAATCTTAAACAAGGGTTGGTGAATTTGAATTATGTGTTAATAGAAAATCTGGATACAGAAATCTTGAAAAAGGAACTACCCAAGGTTTATTTTGAAAGTCATCGATTAAATATTAGATTCTAACCATATCCATACAAATATATGGTTTGTAGAAGGTACCTCCACTAACCTATAGAAATATCTATTTATATCAAGGTATGTTTTTTATCATGCAATAAATTGTTTCGATTTATAACACTCTCCTGTGAAATCTTAGAGAATCTATATTTGGGTTTTTTGTAAAATGGGGATAATATATCCATGGTTTGGAAAAGATGATGATGAAAATAAATGTTATCACTTGATTTCTAGAGGGGTATCTATCCCATGCTAACTAAAATGGGTTAGAGTAATTTAATTTCTATTTAATGGGTGATGCTTGGTTGAGAATTGTTTAAGATAATAAATATTAGGGAAGTATTTTCATGAGGAATATTTCATCTAAATCTTGTTTATCATAATGATATTTTATAATATAGGATTAGATTTCATGATTATTAAATTGTTAATACACTATCTAATGTCAAGATGTTTCAGATTGTGGTTTTGATTAGTTTTAAAGCTCTCATAAAGAAGTATTGAACCAATTTTGAAGGGTTTTTTAACAATTCTAAAGGGGGGGATTTTTAAAAAAAATATCTTAGAGTATTTGTTTTATAATATTGGTGTGGTGATACAACATAAACCCCTAATTTTAGGGGGATGACCTCTAGGATTTAAGTTTCAGAGCTCTCGATCGTTCAACTCGAGGTTTCATGCTTCATACAACCCCAAAATCCGAAGATTTCATGAAATTACCACATGAAGTTATTCAATGCATGGTATTCTTATTGATATTTTTTTAGAAAAATTCCTCCAAAGGGAACCCAATTTCACACAAAGTCCAAAATCTCACGCAACACTATTTGTGTGAAACTCTAAAGTTATGTGGTTTCGTGCTTTCCAAAATCACACTTGCAGGCAATGCCTCATGCAAACTCCTTTCTGCAAAACACCCAGAAATCGCACTACCTTTTGAAAAGTTGCATAAAATAGTGAAAATTTGTGGGAACTGGTACAAAGTAGTATAAAATAGTGTTTTTTAGAAGTTAAATTTCTAGACCATACAATAAGGAATGTACCCCCACACCCCAGCTCAGGATCAATGTTAAGCTATTGTTCCAAGACTCCAACCTAGTCCCTTCACTAGCGTCATTGACCCTGTGAAAAATAGTGAGCCATAGCATGATATTTTCATGTCAGGTTGAGTAAATTTTGTGTTACGATCTGTATAGCCCTAGTATCCACTCCATATAATACCATGAGTCAAGATACTACTCTATACTCACTAAAATACCTTGATTATATATACTCCTATTAGTCCCTTGAATGTGACACAAGTTCATATTCTCCTCTTGGTTTCCTCAAATACCTTGTGTTGAAATAACCCTCATGAGATTTCTAAAACTACATCACCAGACTCCTATTTTAGGTTGAACAAGAAATGGTTGATTTAGTATAACTCCCACACCAACCATTTATAGTCATCTCCCACCTAGTATTCCTCACTACATCATCATTAAACTATAGTATACCTTATGTTTCAAGTGTAATATTCCTCATGTAATGATCATGAGATAACCCCCAGTGGATTTTTCATGGGACACCTGCTTAGGTGTAATACCCAATCATATTCTTAGAGCCGTCAACTGATCATGATGACCTTATGACCTAACATGAGGAGTAAATAATGGTAATACCTAGCACTCAAGACCTATATATAACCTTATTGATCCCAAGTAGTCCCTATGGGCCTCCCCCTCAGGTGTAATCCCTAATCATATTCCTCGACCCATTAGTGGGTCGATATTCCCTCGTGACTGAACATGAGAAAGAAAGAATGGTAAGATATATGTATAATACCCACACATAATGTCCCCACACATGATGTTAAACTGTGGCCTTACCCTATGAAATGACCATGGAATTACTTATGTAATGAGTGTAGGATTCCTCATGTGATGATCATCAGATGACGCATATGATAAGTTTGATACGATACCCCCATCATATGGGTATCTCATGAGCATAATCCCTAATCATTCCATCCCTTATCCTATAAGAACTAGGGAATATTCAACATGTAATCACAAATCACATCATCGCTACTCCTAGAATAATCCAGGTAGATTCTATATATTAGCCCCAATCACACCATCCACGATCCTAGAAGCATCTAGAAAGATTCTATGTGTAATTTTTAATCATACCATCGCTTCTCCTAGTAGTATCTAGGAATCTTCCACACATAATCCCTAATAAAAACATTGCTACTCCTAGAATCTCCTAGTCTCTCCCAAGGATGAGTCCCAACATGAATGATTTGTAAGAATTTAAATTGTATAGCACCTATTCCCTAGTCACACAATGTTAAACTACATGACAATTTCTTCATTTTTTGATATTGAACTATAGCGTTACCATGTGTGACAAACATAGGATGCCTCATGGGATAATAATGAGATGATCCACATCTTCTAGGAATATTCCATGCATAATACACACACTATATCTTGTTGTCACTCCTTTAGGGACACAAGAATCCTTACCACGTAATGTTAAACAACATAGACAAGTCTTGTCAAGAAACCTTAAATTGTACACTCCAAAAATATTGATTTTTATCCCAGTCTCCTAATAGGGTATGTAATATTCCTTCCTTAGGTTCAATCCCAACATCTTGAAACTATCACAAACTTTTATGTCTTCCCCTTAGGAGGCTACAACCCCAAAGTGTGATCATCCCCCCAAGGGAACACTTAACCTATCACAATCCAAACTTGATGTCCCTATAGGACTTTGATATACCATGTGGTGTTAACCAATATCCATCAAGGTACATAATGAACATATATGGGAAATTTATCCAAAATACTTTAAACCTATAACTGTATCCCCACAAGTCATTGGACATATGACCATGTCCCCATGAGACCTTAAACCTATGATTGTGTCCCTATAAGACCTTAAACCTATGATCAAGTCCCCATAAAACCTTAAACCTATGATACCTCCTAATACATCAAAACCACTACCGCATGTGAGAGAATGATATGCCTTAGGCAATAAACCTTGGATTCCTTACCCCAATGGTGTAAGTTTCCCCATAGCATACTTGGGATTCCTTGGTCCTTGCACCTAAGATGCCTCATATATGAGATGACCTGAACTTTGAAAGAGTAAGACTTTAAAGATGCCCAACATACCCAACATTAAAAAATATATAGACATGTCGAACATCACCATCATCTCTGACCATAGGTAGTTGCCCTGTCGTAGAATCAAGCAGTCTAATTAACTGATGTACGCTTCAAGATGGTTCTAGGAATGAGATTCAAAAACATGTCTCAAATATTTGAGGGAGACATGGACTATGAAACAAACTCCATGGCTGAATCCATGGAAGGAAGAGTCAGAATCTCATAATCTCATTCTGATTAAGGAGATGACATCATCAAACATGGTGGTACATTCTACCCACAAAGATAATAGGGAATTTAGGGAAACCCCATTGGAGGGTACATGACCAATAATTCTAGGAGAGAGACAAAAATTACATGACCCAGATGTGTTCCCTGGTGGAAGTGTCATAAAACAGAAAAGAATATGATATGGAATTCTAAATCTATGCTGAAATTTTAGAGAGGAAAAGAAGGGTGTTATAGGATTCTATCTCAATATAGGTTCATGGAGTTCCTCAAATGGAGGAGTCTGTAGATAACTGGTACACCAATGATGGTGTAATCTCATTCCTAGTTTATGGAGATCTATACAATTTCATTTAGAGGATTAGTGAGCTTTTTGGGTGATTGATTTCGGTGGGTTTTCTATTTTGTGAAGGTTATAAACCTAGAGGGTCAGAATGGATACTCTAAATTATAAGAAACATGCAGTACACTTAATAATTATTTTATATCAATAAATAATCATCATGTTCTTCTTAAATTATCCTAGTTTGGTTGAAGTAAGTAAAATTAATCATGTCCCTATTTATTTGTTTTAGCATTACATATATATTGTGAGTGAGAGAGGTGTTCCTACAAATAGTGGAATAATATTTTTGGAAAGGTTTGTTTGAAAATATTGGAATACCAAGATTTACCCTCTCAAGGGAATTTACCATGCTTAGGACTAACATTACATTATGAAAAGATGTTTATATAAAATAAAAATGGCCCATGGAACAACAATAGATTCATAAAAAATACATGGGTCCCACTAGATGGTTGCGTACTATCCACAACAAAGAAATTAGATTGCATTGGCTTCCAACTCCCATTGCCTCACTTAAACCTTAATTACTTTGGAAATTGAGAACTTCTACCTCTAGATACACTCTAGGAAACACCCTACAGGTGAATCCCTATAAAATATAATGTCTGCATCAATAATTTTTTTTACCATCTCATCCTCTTGCAATACCTATATAAAGGAAATCATAGAAATGATCTCCTATTATCTTTGAATGTCAGGCATTAAATCCCTTTGGAAATGATGATCTCTAAATTTCTCTTCTATCATAAAATCAAA
This sequence comes from Viscum album, assembly GCA_963277665.1. Taxonomy (NCBI): domain Eukaryota; kingdom Viridiplantae; phylum Streptophyta; class Magnoliopsida; order Santalales; family Viscaceae; genus Viscum; species Viscum album. The sequence continues at coordinate 2,000,502,665 of OY728123.1, read as the reverse complement.
TGAATATCAAATAAACTACATAAACCATGAAATAAATACCCAATAGAATAATTTTCTAACTATATCACCAACATATCCTACTGCCTATCAAGCCTGAGAGTCTCTGATAATAGCTCTTACTTGAATAACTCATAAAATGAAATTTAGCTAATCATGGTCACATTATGATCTCTAAAACATAGAAACTATCATTGTCACACTAAAAATAACATCAAGACCATCCCTAAAGTAAAATAGTATTTATATATCACATAAATCAACTAAACATATACATCAACCTACTACATCACCAAAACTTATCCCAAGTACACACACACACACACACACACATATATATATATAGGGAATTTCTCACCATTATACCACATCCTTTACCTATTAGATCATACTATCACATTATCCATGAGTCAAAACACATCTTTACATAACACCCCACATGTATAATCACCCTAAGAATATCACAAACAAAATCATCATGATATGCGTTTATATGATTCATATCCATAGCTAATTTTGTATCCCATAAATAGTATACCATACCTTAGGTATTGACTTCAAATAGTTAAAGTCCTTGCATATAAATACATCAGTCACTGGTATTATTTATTGGTTTCCCTATAATATGGTCTACCCTAAGTTTAGATGCATTATTTCCTTACCAATCCCAATTAAAACATCATTGGTGCCTACTCCAAACTCCATCCTAAAAATCTTTCTGTGATACCATTTTTTTTCATGGTCCTACCTCACTGGGACTCCACCTGGGCTAATATCAATTTACAGTGTGACCCCTAAATTCCATATTTAATAGGCCATGGGTTGGAAACTAACACTAATGTTATGGTATCATACATATGTGTAAGAAATTATGATTTTTTATAAAAACTCCACAATGGCATGATAAATAAAATGAAAAACCCCATTATCAATATAAAAATAATGTGATAAAATGGATGTTATATCAAAGAAGCCAAATTGTAAAGGAGAAATAAACATAAGTATACCATATGATTTATACCTTAGGAAAGGTATAGTGTAATGCTCCTATACCAACAAGTCTCACATTCCTAGAGCTGTGGTCTCCCAAAAATGCCACAAAATCTATCTAGATAATCTAGAAACAACAATTTAATAAATCTTGGGTGAGAATATAAATATTATTAGTAATTTCCTTTCTAAAACTCTCATGTGTCCATGTGGATGAAGAATATTAATTCATATGTGTCTAGAATAAATAAAAATGAAACAATGAACTAACAAACATATCCCAAAGATAGCCAACTAATCTATTCCATTACATACTATATAGGTACACCACTTATCAATTTCAACATTATTGTCATTTTAGCATCGCACAACCACCAATATATAATAACCATCACCCATCCTCATCCAAGAACCAAGCAGTTTTCACCTGTGAGGACCTAACTGATACCACACAACTACCAAGATATTATAAACTCATGGAAAACTCATTAAATATACACTTAAACATCCACACTAAGTATTTATCCACCCTCATGTAACTTTCTATATTCTCATCACTTCCAAAAAGTATTTATACACCTTTAGGAAACTCTCTAAGTATATATTCACCGATAAAAAATTATACATCCTCTAGAGACTCACTAGGATATCCACATTTGTTGGTTTTTCTATTTTCCACTCATTGGGACTCTTTCTAGTTATTTGGGTTTACACCCTAAGGGAATATCCCCACTGAAACCTATATCACTAATCTACCATCTCTAAAATCCATTAGTTGGGAAGTTGTTCATTTATCAGGACTCTCACTATTCTTTGAGTTTCCACCCTTAGGGACTATCCCCATTATATCCAACAAAAGTTAGGTAGTTTTCAACCCTTGAGTACTGTCAATGTATTACTAGGTGTCCACCGATAAGAACTCTACCCTCCTCAACATGAATAATCACCATTGTTGAATATATCCCCTATGGTTATCCATGTAATTTTCACCACCACCATCATCATCATCATCGCATATACCATTTTCATATCACTAATCACAACTTTCATATCACTATAAAATATCATAAATGGATTCATACCCTTACCATACACATATTCTACCACCAAGTCTACCACACATATAAAGGTATGGGGGAATATAATTACACCACATGGATATAACACACTCCCACCACGGTCTATCGCAATCAGATCCCAGGGAGTATAACAACATTATATCAATAGAATACCTCATATATTGGGAATACATAAGTTCTATAAAGACCCGTAAAATTCAAGGGAAATTTTTTCTTAATTTTCTTTGGAATTTTACAAGAGCTCAGTTTCTGACGGCACCTGATTCTGAGGCCCGGTGTGCCCGGAATCAATTTCTGAAGTTTGGCTCGGGTACGTTCAGTGAACGAACGAGCGGGTTTTTCTAACTTTTGAACTGGTGCCCGGAATCAAATTCTGAGGGCACCGATGAACTCGCAGCGCCGATATTCGCTTAAGGAGACCTTTTCCGAGGTTTCGTTTTATGCGGGATGAAAGTTAGTTTTGGGTGAAATTAGAAGAAGTTAAATAAATTATGGAACACAATTTATTTTTAACTTTGTTGGTTATTTCCTCCCAAAGAGAGTTAGAGGTGGCACCCACATCCACATAACCTCCCTTGAGAGGATTAAGTGTGTTGGGGCCCACATGAGCCTTAACTCTTCAACTTCCCTTAAACTCCCCAATAACTCCACTCTAATTAATTTTGACAACTTGTGTTATTAATTAAGATGAGTTACTTAATTTCAAACTTTTGAAATTCAAAGAGGTTAGGATGTGTAAATAAAATAAGGCTTAGACTTATTTTATTTTGGTTAGTATCTTTTTCCACCTTGAGAGGATTGGGAAGCATTCTTCATCTTCTTCATCCTTGACAAAGAACGCGAAGAAGACTTAGGCTCCGATGAAGAACGCTGTCACCATAAGAAGAGAAAGACGTGTCGTCTCTTCTCTTCTTCGCAGCCGGTGTGTTTCTGAAGATCGACGATGCCGCTTCTTTCGATCTTCTTCCCGTGTCAACGAAAGGAGATGCCACTTCTTCATCGGGCTTTCTCCGTCAGCTTACGAAGCTTCTCTAGCAACGTTACCTCTTCGGACGCACCTCTGCGTCAACGGAATCGACGTACGATTCCCGCGACGCCCGACCTCTGCGACGCTTGTCTTCCATGGCTTGTTGACGTGCTCCGCTCTTGAAACCGAGGTAGGGTATTATTGTTATTTTTATTAATTGTTTTCATTCTTGATTCTAGCATGTCGAACTTCATGGTTAATCAACTAAATGTTATCGTTTAACGAGAGGGGGCCGGACCGCACAAACACGGCCTAACCCCCTCCTATGTTCATGATTGTTTCTTGTGAATGGAACAGGATGGCGTGGTGTCATCTCACCACGCGAGAATCGCTCGGCAAAGTATTATGCGACGTCGTCGCGCCACGCCGAGAAGTCGAACAAGAACGCGACGTCGTCGCGCCGCGTCGAAGGAAGTCAAAGGCGCCGCGGCCAGAGCGGAGCCACGGAGGAGGGGCGTGGTGTCGTCGCACCGTGCTGGACGACAAGGGCCGCGACCGGTTCCGGGCCGTGGCGGAGCATGGTGACTGGCGGCCAGCCGAGCCGCCGGTGTCGAAGCCGGAAGGGGACCGGCCACCGCCGGTCCCGTTGAGAAGGAGCCGGCCAGGTCGGGCCGGCCGGAAAGGAGAAAGCCGGGGGAATTAAATTATCCCAGCCATCATCAACGGCCCCCCATAAATGAGGGGGGACCGCGGTTACACAAGGGGGGCAGGCGCCCCCCCCCCCCCCCCCCCCGTTTTTCCAACAGCTCGGCCGAAGGCCAAGCTGGCAGCGCGCTGGGCGCGCTGCGTCCAGCTGGACCGGCGCCTGGCCGGTCTGCCGGGCCGCGCCGGGACGATCCTGTCTGGGGCAGGTCGACCCAGTTCGGGCCAACCGGGTGCTCTCAGGCCAGGACGGCCTGGGCCCGAAACCCTCGATATTGGACTGTTTGGGTTCAAATGCCCATAACTCGGGCTATGGACCTTCAAAAGACGCACCGTTAGCGGCGATGAGATCCTTGGATCGAGACGGTCCTTTAGGTGTATCGCACTCAAGGTTTCGGAATACTTTAGTTCGGCCGAGTTGGTTCGTACACGAAACCAACCGGGCCCTCAGAGCGGAAACGCTCATATCTTGAGTTACGGACGTCCGATTGACGTGTCGTCGACTTTGTTGAGTTCCTCTTAGTGAGACGGATCTTTTGACATACTCTGCCCGAGGTTTGGACTCAGGTGGAGTACGGTCGGGTTGGTTTTTCCATAAAAACCAACCGGGCCCCAGGGACGGAAAAGCCAATAACTCTCAGACCGGGCGTCCGATCGACGCTCTGTCTGCGACGTTGAGTTCCTGTTGACGATACGGAACTTTTGGATACATCAACTCTGGTCTTTGTGACAATTGATGTATCAGACTCTCGGCTCGTGGAGCGGACCCTCCCGAACGAGCTTTCTGTGTGTGGGAACCCTAGAGCTGGCTACGACTGCTACTGTGACTGCGACGATGACTATGCAAAGATCCTCAGTGGATTCGACGACGACGACTATAGCACTCAGCGATCCTGTGCGGATCAGTGCTATCGATCCTGTGTGGGTCCGATCCTGTGTGGGTCAGCGCTCAGCGGTCCTGTGTGAACCAGCGCCTACAGATCTTGTGTGGGTCCGATCCTGTGTGGGTCTTTGCGGGGGTTAGTACCTATCGATCCTTTGTGGGTCCGACGACTTAGATGGATCAGTGATCATCTCTATCGTCTTTCGAAGAAGTATACCTGTGTGAGCTGAATCCTGATGCTTTCCTGTGTGGATTGTGTTGTGCTATCCTGTATGGATTACGTTTGCTTTCCTGTGTGGAATACGTATACTTTCCTATGTGGACTGAGTTGTGCTTGGGATCTGAGGTTCGAGCGTATTGGAATTGATGACTTAGGTATATGTATGGGCATATACCTAAGCAGTGTCGGTTGTTACTTCATGATTGTATCTTTCCTTTGTGGTTTATCCTTTGTGGATTTTGGGAGACCTTCAGGGGTCTTGGGGTCCCTACTGAGTAGCTTATACTCACCCCTGCACGGGCTATGCCCGCACTACGTTGTATTGGTTGCAGACGACGGACAGCGTTGATTGTGGTTGAGGCTCGCAGAGCAGGACAGTACCTGGAGGTGGGACCACTGGGCTGGTCGTGCTCGGAGCGGACGACGGGACCCGAGGAGCAGAGGAGTTATCTGTACCCACCCTTCAGGTGGAATTTCCAGTGGACAGCTCTGCGTAGTGGCTTTTACTTTTCAATTGTTGTTTTCCCTTTCGAGTTGTACTTTACTTTCAGTTTGGGTTTGTATACTGGCCCACTTACTTTTCCGCACTTACAGTTGTACTCTGTTTTTACTTAGTGTTTACTTTTCTACTTTCTTACTCTGTGGTGCTTGTTTACTTTACAAAGGCAATGCCTACCCTTTTTACCGGTATTTACGCCTTGGTGCTAGTCGCCAGCCCCTGGCCTATGGAAGGCGGGCTTGGGGTAGTCACGGCACGGGCCCCGAGGACGGGTCGTGACAAATTGGTATCAAAGGAGTTCGGTTCTACCGCGAACTCTGATCTTTTCTTTGTGAAGCAATAATGTTTAGCGTATTGAGTGTGGTTATTAGTCCAGGTAGTCCAGTGTTGGTGCGGCGGCCGGCGTATCCGTACACCAGGACCCTGACTTCTGATTTCTGACTTAATGCACGAAAAACATTGATTGCGTGTGTGTTTCAAGTTTTCTTTGTGATTACTTTGTATCAGCTCACCAGGTATACTGTTCTGACCGTGGCGCACCTGTTTTTTTTTTCAGGATAGCCCCACGACGGCAGCCATCTAGGGTTCCGAGAGTCGATCATGACGACAGCCCATCGAGCAACGAGGCCTCTGTGCAGGGCCCTTTGTCAGCAGTGGCACTGGCGGTAGCACTACCCACCGAGCCACCGATACTTCCAGCACCAGCCGCTGACGATGCACGTCGCCTCAGCGCACTGCATGAGTTCCAGTGCCAGTGACCACCCAGGTTCCGTGGGGAGACGGACCCCCAGGCAGTCGAGGACTGGCTGGAGGTAGTCGTGCGAGTTTTCAGGCTAGTGAGGACACCAGCAGACCTCATGGTGATCCTCGCGGCGAGCCTACTGCACGCAGCAGCAGGACGTTGGTGGAGCTTGATGCTCCAGGTGCACGATGAGGCATCTCTACTTTGGACGGACTTTGAGAGCCTCTTCCGCTCGAAGTTCGTCCCAGCCACCCTCCATGCGGTGCACATTCAGGAGCTTCTTCAACTGCGGCAGGGCAGCATGACGGTCGCTCAGTACTCGGCGAGATTTACCGATCTCTTGCGCTACTCGACCGACATGGTATGGAACCCATTATTCCGGGCCTGGACCTTCGAGCAGGGATTGAGACACGAGATCAGGGCATCGCTGATCTCCCTCAGCATACCGACTCAGACGGGAGTCCTGGAGCGGGCCCTTTTGATCGAGAGCTTTCTTGCTGATTCTATACTAGCGTCGAGACCCACCGTAGGGTGGCACGTGGCAGAGTCTTCTGCAGCAGGAAGTCGACGGATGACTCAGGGGTCCAGGTAGACCAGACCTTCAGGAAGATGACCTCAGGACACTGGCTCAGCAGTGCGGGGCACACAGCGCAGAGCAAGTCTTTCGAGAGGCAGACAGTGCTACTCATGCGGAGGGCAGGGCCACATGGCTCGTGACTGCCTGACCCGCCGTGCCGAGGAGCAGCAGACGGTTGAGGGACCACCGAGGCAGAGGCATAGGGTCGATCGTGGTGGTCTGCAGGGAGGAGGCGGACGAGGCAGAGGAGCTGTCCGAGCAGCAGGTGGTGGGCGACGCTTTGAGGCTCTACCACCACCACCACCAGGAGGTCCACCCCGACCACAGGGAGCTGGCTGGCAGAGACAGGCACAGCTCCAGGCAGCAGAGGCCTACAACCACGGCGCGCCCAAGATGATTCGAGGTACTATCTGTGTCTATTCCACCCTTGCTGTAGTACTTATAGACACAGGAGCAAGTCACTCTTTCATAGTCGCTGCCCTTGTTCGGAGCTCAGAGATTCCGACAGAGTTGTTGGCTCGATCCTTACGGCTAGAGACTCTTACGGGAGTAGACTCGATGATTACACACTAGTGCCGGCAGTGTAAGCTTACTCTAGGAGGCGAGAGCTTCATCTGGGATCTTCTTTTAGCAGCGTCGAGGCCTTACGACGTCATCTTGGCCATGGATTGGTTATCTATGGTCCATGCACAGATTGACTATTTTAGGTGCAAGGTGCGATGTGTATGCACCGACAGGAGCAGGTTCACCTTCACCGGCGAGAAGGGAGCCTTTGCAGCACAGGATGGACTTCCGCGGAGGAGAGGACAGCCCATCACTCATCAATTGGCTAGCCTCATCCTAGGAGCAGTTGACGTGTGGAGTCTTGGTTTTCCTGCAGTGGTGGATCAGTTTGCGGACGTTTTCCCCGACGACGTTCCAGGGTTACCTCCTCGTAGAGAGGTAGACTTTTATATTTACCTCTATCCCGGGATAGCCCCGATATCGACTCCAGCATATCGGATGGCCCCCGCCGAGCTTCGAGAGCTACGGGTACAATTGGAGGACTTGCAGGGCAAGGGGTTCATCCGACCCAGTGTTTCACCCTGGGCTTCCCCGATTTTGTTCGCTAAGAAGGTGGACGGGAGCTTATGACTTTGTATCGACTATCGTCGCCTGAACCAGGTGATAGTGAGGAACAAGTATCCACTACCGAGGATTGATGACCTCTTTGATCAGCTCAAGGAAGCACGGTGGTTCTCGAAGATAGACCTCAGGTCAGGCTATCATCAGCTCAGAGTTAGAGACGAGGACGTGCAGAAGACGGCCTTCAGATGTCGGTATGGCCATTATGAGTTCTTGGTTATGCCCTTCGGCGTAACCAATGGTCTAGCAATGTTCATGGCCCTCATGAATAGGATCTTTCAGCCATACCTCGATCGATTTGTCATGGTCTTCATCAACGACATTTTGATCTATTCGACGACTGAGGAGGAGCACGACTACCACTTATAGGTTGTACTAGAGGCACTTCGAGAGCACCAGCTTTATGTTAAGCTCTCGAAGTGCCAGTTCTGGATACGTGAGTTCCACTTCTTGGGGCACGTCATCTCTGAGGCGGGAGTTGCAGTGGATCCTGCGAAGATTGGAGATTCGTGCCAGACTTCTCTAGAGTTTCGGCACCACTCTCAGCTTTGACGAAGAAGGGGAAACCCTTCGTGTGGTCAGACAGATGTTAGCAGAGCTTCCAGGAGCTGAAACATAGATTGACCAGCGCACCTATCTTGAGGTTGCCTGAGGAGGGAGTAGGGTACATAGTCTACTATGATGCATCTGGGACCAGACTCAGATGTGTTCTGATGCAGGAGCGGGCAGTGATCGCCTATGGATCACGACAGTTGAGGCCTCATGAGAAGAACTATGCTACCCATGACCTGGAGTTAGTAGCAGTGGTCTTCGCTCTAAAGACATGGCAACACTATCTGATGGGAGAGCACTTTACAGTCTTTTCTGATCATCAGAGTCTCAGGTATATCTTCTCGCAGAAGGACTTGAACCTGAGATAGCGGCGATGGCTCGATTTCCTCCAGGACTATGACTTTGAGATAGTCTATACTCCTGGGAAGGGGAATGTAGTAGTCGATGCCCTCAGCAGGAGGACGGGCATTCGGCTACTTGAGGAGGCGACGGAGCAGCTAGCCTCTTTGCAGATATCCTTCGTGGATAGGGATGGAGCAGCCTTCCTTCAGTCTCTCACAGTCACTCCTCCACTTCTCCAGCGGGTCAGAGAGGCACAGCGTGGAGACGCTGACTGTGAGACGCGGCGTGCACAGATATCCTCAGGACAGGCACCTGATGGTTTTTCCTTTGGAGCAGAGCACAACATCCTTTTCAGAGGACGTACCATGGTACTAGTCGCTTTACGGGAGGAGGTACTGAGAGATTTTCACACTTCTCCTTTGGAGGTAAATCCTGGAGTGGCGAAGATGTACCAGGATCTCAGACGACAGCACTGGTGGCTGGGCATGAAGAAGGTTGTGGCGGAGTTCGTTTCTCGATGCCTCACCTGCCAGCAGGTGAAGTCTGAGAACCAGGTACCAGCAGTCTTGGTACAGCCCTTGGAGGTCCCGGAGTGGAAGTGGGATGGGATATCTATGGACTTCGTGACTGGACTTCTACGCACTTCCAAAGGTCACGACTCCATCTGGGTGATTGTTGACCGTCTCACCAAGTCATCTCACTTCTTACCCATCAGAGAGCAGGGCTCAGTGGAGAGCTTGGGATGCCTTTACATTCAGGAGATTGTGCGGCTTCACGGTGTGCCATCATCTATCGTCTCCGATCGAGATGCTCGCTTTACTTCCCGGCTATGGAAGGGATTACAGGAGGCGTTCGGGACACAGCTACGTCTGAGCACAGCCTTTCACCCTCAGACGGATGGTCAGACGGAGAGGACCATTCAGACTCTTGAGGACATGCTCCGCGCATGTGTCCTCGACTTTGGTCATAGCTGGGAGGACCACCTACCCCTGGTGGAGTTTACGTACAACAACAGCTACCACTCCACCATCGGGATGGCACCATACGAGGCGTTGTACGACCGACCTTGTAGATCTCCTTTGTGCTGGACAGACCCTGGGGAGTCAGCACTTGTGGGACCAGAGATGGTCCAGGCCATGACAGAGAAGGTCCAGGTCATCCAGGAGCAGATGAGGATAGCTCAGAGCCGGCAGAAGTCATACGCTGACAGGAGGCGGAGGCCACTAGAGTTCGAGGATGGCGACCACATCTTCTTAAGTGTCTCACCTCGACGTGGATTACGGAGATTTGGCCGAGGCGGCAAGTTATCCCCGCGCTTTATCGGACCCTTCCAGGTCCTCGGCAGGATTGGCGAGGTGGCTTGTCGCCTGGCTTTACCACCTCAGTTGCACTGAGTGCACGATGTCTTTCACGTATCTCAGCTGAGGAGATACGTGCATAGCCCAACGCACATCATTGACCATGGGCAGCTTGACGTTGATGATGGGGTGACTTTTATAGAGGTCCTGGTGGAGATCGAGGATCGACAGGAGCGGGTCCTACGTGGACGGTTGATTCCTCTAGTGCGCATCAGATGGCAGCACGGGAACCTCCAGGAGAGCACTTGGGAGTGGGAGGCTCAGATGCATGCTCAGTAACCTCATTTGTTTCCCTAGTTTTGATGTATCTTTACGGGGAGGTAAATCCCTGAGGTGGGAGTAATGTAAAGACCCGTAAAATTCAAGGGAAATTTTTTCTTAATTTTCTTTGGAATTTTACAAGAGCGCGGTTTCTGACGACACCTGATTCCGAGGCCCGGTGTGCCAGGAATCAATTTCTGAAGTTTGGCTCGGGTACATTCAGTGAATGAAAGAGCGGGTTTTTCTAACTTTTGAACCGGTGCCCGGAATTGAATTCCGAGGGCACCGATGAACTCGCAGCGCCGATATTCTCTTAAGGAGACCTTTTCCGAGGTTTCATTTTATGCGGGATGAAAGTTAGTTTTGGGGGAAATTAGAAGAAGTTAAATAAATTTCGGAACACAATTTATTTTTAACTTTGTTGGTTATTTCCTCCCAAAGGGAGTTAGAGGTTGGACCCACATCCACATAACCTCCCTTGAGAGGAATAAGTGTGGTGGGGCCCACACGAGCCCTAACTCTTCAACTTCCCTTAAACTCTCCAATAACTCAACTCTAATTAATTTTTACAACTTGTGTTATTAATTAAGATGAGTTACTTAATTTCAAACTTTTGAAATTCAAAGAGGTTAGGATGTGTAAATAAAATAAGGTTTAGACTTATTTTATTTTGGTTAGTATCTTTTGCCACCTTGAGAGGATTGGGAAGCATTCTTCGTCTTCTTCATCCTTGACGAAGAACGCGAAGAACACTTAGGCTCCGATGAAGAACGTCATCACCATAAGAAGAGAAAGACGTGTCGTCTCTTCTCTTCTTCGCAGCAGGTGTGTTTCCGAAGATCGACGACGCCACTTATTTCGATCTTCTTCCTGTGTCAACGAAAGGAGACGCTGCTTCCTCCTCGGGCTTTCTCCGTCAGCTTACGAAGCTTCTCCAGTGACGTTACCTCTTCGGACGCACCTCGACGTCAACGGAATCGACGTACGATTCCCGCGACGCCCGACCTCTGTGACGCTTGTCTTCCACGGCTTGTTGACGTGCTCCGCTCATGAAACCAAGGTAGGGGATTATTGTTATTTTTATTAATTGTTTCCATTCTTGATTCTAGCATGTCGAACTTCATGGTTAATCAACTAAATGTTATCGTTTAACGAGAGGGGGCCGGACCGCACAAACACGGCCTAACCCCCTCCTATTTTCATGGTTGTTTCTTGTGAATGGAACGGGATGGTGTGGTGTCGTCGCACCACGTGAGAATCGCTCGGCAAAGTATTACGCGACGCCGTCGCGCCACGCTGAGAAGTCGAACAAGAACGCGACGCTGTCGCGCCGCGTCGAAGGAAGTCGAAGGCGCCGCGGCCGGAGCGGAGCCACGGTGGAGGGGCGCAGTGTCGTCGCACCACACCAGAAGACAAGGGCCGCGGCCGATTCCGGGCCGTGGCGGAGCATGGTGACCGGCGGCCAGCCGGGCCGCCGGTGTCGGAGCTGGAAGGGGACCGGCCACCGCCGGTCCCGTTGAGAAGGAGCCGGCCGGCCAGGTCGGGCCGGCCGGAAAGGAGAAAACTGGGGGAATTAAATTCCCCCAGCCAGCATCAACGGCCCCCCATAAATGAGGGGGGGCCACGGTTACACAAGGGGGGCAGGCGCCCCCCCCCCCCCCCCCCCCCGTTTTTCCAACAGCTCGGCCGAAGGCCGAGCTGGCAGCGCGCTGCGTCCAGCCGGACCGGCACCTGGCCGGTCTTCCGGGCCAGGCCGCGCCGCGCCGGGCTGCGCCGGGCCGACCCTGTCCGGGGCGGGTCGCCCCGGTTCGGGACAACCGGGGGGTCTCGGGCCGGGACGGCCCGGGCCCGAAACCCCCGATATCGGACTGTTTGGGTTCAAATTCCCATAACTCGGGTTACGGACCTCCAAACGATGCTCCGTTAGCGGCGATCCGATCCTTAGATTCAGACGGTCGTTTCGGTATATCGCACTCAAGTTTTCGGAATACTTTGAGTTTGGCCGGGTTGGTTCATACACGAAACCAATTGGGCCCTCGGAGTGGAAACGTTCATATCTTGAGTTACGGACGTCCAATTGACGTGTTGTCAACTTTGTTGAGTTCCTCTTAGTGAGATGGTTCTTTTGACATACTCCGCCCAAGGTTTGGATTCAGGTGGAGTACGGTCGGGTTGGTTTTGCCTTAAAAACCAACCGGGCCCCTGGGACGGAAAAGCCAATAACTCTCAGACCGGGCGTCTGATCGACGCGCCGTCTGCGACGTTGAGTTCCTGTTGACGATACGGAACTTTTGGATACATCAACTCTGGTCTTTGTGACAGTTGATGTATCAGCCTCTCGGCTCGTGGAGCGGACCCTCCCGAACGAGCTTGCTGTGTGCGGGAACCCTAGAGCTGACTGCGATTGCTACTGTGGCTGCGACGACGACTGTGCAAAGATCCTCAGTGGATTCGACGACGACGACTACAGCACTCAGCGATCCTATGTGGATCAGTGCTACCGATCCTGTGTGGGTCCGATCCTATGTGGGTCAGCGCTCAGCGGTCCTGTGTGAACCAGCACCTATAGATCCTGTGTGGGTCTTTGCGGGGGTTAGTACCTATCGATCCTTTGTGGGTCCGACGACTTACATGGATCAGTGATCATCTCTATCATCTTTCGAAGAAGTATACATGTGTGAGCTGAATCCTGTTGCTTTCCTGTGTGGATTGTGTTGTGCTATCCTGTGTGGATTATGTTTGCTTTCCTGTGTGGAATACGTATACTTTCCTGTGTGGACTGAGTTGTTCTTGGGCTCGGAGGTTGGAGCGTATTGGAATTGATGGCCTAGGTATATGTATGGGCATATACCTAAGCAGTGTCGATTGTTACTTCATGATTGTATCTTTCCTTTGTGGTTTATCCTTTGTGGATTTTGGGAGACCTTCAGGGGTCTCGGGGTCCCTACTGAGTAGATTATACTCACCCCTGCATGGGCTATGCCCGCACTACGTTGTGTTGGTTGTAGACGACGGACAGCGTTGATCGTGGTTGAGGCTCGCAGAGCAGGACGGTACCTGGAGGTGGACCACTGGGTGGGTCGTGCTCGGAGCGGACGGCGGGACCCGAGGAGCAGAGGAGCTATCTGTACCCACCCTTCAGGTGGAATTTCCAGTGGACAGCTCGGCGTAGTGGCTTTTACTTTTCAGTTTTTGTTTTCCCTTTTGTGTTGTACTTTACTTTCAGTTTGGGTTTGTATACTGGCCCACTTACTTTTCCGCACTTACAGTTGTACTCTGTTTTTACTTAGTGTTTACTTTTCTGCTTGCTTACTCTGTGGTGCTTGTTTACTTTACAAAGGCAATGCCTTCCCTTTTTACTGGGATTTACGCCTTGGTGCTAGTCGCCAGCCCCTGGCCTATGGAAGGAGGGCTTGGGGTAGTCACAGCACGGGCCCCGAGGACGGGTTGTGACAAGTTCTACAACCACAATACATGACCAAAACATATCAATAACCCCATTTAATCAAGACACAACATTCACCATGCCATTTTGTGTTTACACTACAGTTTATTCACACTAGAGACGTCATCTAGGGGGTTCATACTAAATTTGAATACCAAAACTATTAACATATCATCCTCGAATATTTATATCTCCAAAAAACATTAGGTTACATGATCCTTAGAATAAATATCATGACCACATGATAATTTGGCATGACCCTATAAAATTTACACAACTCTATATTTCAATCTCAATATTTAACGATTCCCATTTAGAATCCACCAATTATTATTTCATTTTAAGTATTTTTAAACGAATAATTATTCTTTTCCCATTAACATTTCAATTCACCCTACATCATTTTGTATACTATCAATAAGCATCCATATTATCCATTTAAAATTCTATTTTTATTGAATTTATTTCTTATCCATATCTACAATTTTATTTCATCAACTAAAAATTTCATAATAATATTTCATAATAGAATTTTCCCCAATTTCAATTATTCATCAAGAGTAATATTTTTAAATAAATTAAATAACTCATCTCATTTTTATTATTCAATAAGATTAATAATTACAATAATTCCATGTTCAATAGTTATTTTTAATTCCAAATTTACCATTTTACTATACTCCTATATTATTATGATTTATTTACCCATAATGAAAATCAAGAGCATGGTAGATTCAAAAGGATTATATAAGATACAAATATTTGAGTCATTTACCTCAATTTCATGTTGTAATTTATCTCTTTAATCTTTTGGTGATCACCACAAACAATTTTTCAACATTCTCACTCCTCATTAATCCCTTCGATTTATGATCCACCCCATCATCACAATTTTTTGGGTTTTCCCACTTGTGAAAAAATTATTGTCTTGAAAAGTGTTTTAATCAAATCCAAATGATAAAAAATACACTCTATTTCTATTAGTTTCCATTTAATTCCCTCTATCTCCCATCATTAATCTCATGTTGTCACTATACATTAAATCATTCATTATTGTTTATTAAATCCTCCCATTCAATTTACCTTTTAATTATTATAACCTACCACACCATCATATAATGAAATATCTAGATCCACCACATTATCTGAAATTTTCACATCATTTACACCAAAATATATCAACTCCACATTATTTATTTAACAAAAAAATCATTTAAAATGAATTACTAAATTAAATAAATAATGTTAATATTCCATTGACACTCAGCATCTTTGATAAAACCAACCCTCTCTAAAAAATCTAATCATCACCTAAGGGTAAATTCCACATCCCAAATACAATGAAATGATAAAATTTTAATTTCAATAACTGTAAAATTACTATTTTTCCCTTATTCTCTAAAAATACAAAAATTTCACAAACTCCCAAATTTTCAATTTCCAGGTCTCCAAAATAAACATTTCATGATTTGGAAGTTGCAGTTTGATGGCATACACATTAATCAATATGGTAAAGTAAACACATCATGTGTACAACATATGTTTTTGGTAGTGTAGTTGAAATTTGACACCACTTTAAGTAACATATCATGGAGTATAATATTTTGAAGAAGGTGTTGATACTAGATTACACTAGGAAGATGAACAAGCCATGTTTATTAAAATTGAAAATCAATTTATAGAGTGGTTTAGCATAAACCATTGTAATTAAAGATAAATATGATGTGTTGAATTTGAAAAAACTATGTTAATTTAAAATAAAAATCACTTTTAAGATAAATTGAGTGTTAACTATTTTGATTAAAGGTGATCACATCATGTTGAAGTATAACACACTATGGTTTTCATAAAAACATAAATATTTTTTATTTTTACAAAATTAAAAGTGTGAGTCAAATGTATCATTAGATAAATATAATGCCATCTCCCATAAGGTAAAAGAGAGAATAGAGGATATAATATTTAAGGGGGGTGTTATTTAATTATTTCTTTAAAAATGGTCACTTGGATTGGATTTTTTTGTTTCTACTTTGAGATAATGAAGCTTATTATAGTTAAAGTAGAGATTTTATGAGTTTATTATTATTTTTTAAAGACTTATACAATATTTTATCTCAGGATTGAGTATTAAATAATGTTGAATTATTTTGGGAAGTGATGACTCATTTAAACACAACAAATTTAGTGAGTGGAAACAGAGTTGAAATAAAATGATATTAACTATTAATATCATCTTATCATTGTACGTATGGGGCACCTGATAAAGTCAAGAGATTTATTTTTAATGATTTTAAGGATATATTTTGATTATAATATACATCAGATGAAACCAGAGAATTATATAGATTCATATTTCTCTAGGATTTTTCAAGGATACAATCATTAAATTTGATTAGTGAACCCTATTAATGCTCTATTATTGAATTTTGTTATTTATAACTACTAAACACACAAAAAATTCTAATAGAATTTATCAAATAATATAATTTATTATTAATATTGAACAAAAGTTTATGAAAGTAATAAGAAATAAATCCACTCACTGATTCACGCCCATATCAGTGAGTCTTATGGGGAATATCTTCAACTATGATCATCTCAATTAGTACTAGAGTGATCCAAATTTACTACAAAGATATTATTTCATATATTTTTAATTTTTTATAAAACATTTAATTATGGTTTAGTTTTAAATTCGATAAGATAAATTTTTCATGTCAATTTAGTGAATAATGAAGTGATTTATACATTTTATGGGAAGAATTAACATGTTTGGAAGGAGAGGATACTTCCTTATCTACTATTTATAAGTTTTTATGTATAAAATATTTTCATTAAGAGATATACTCTTATTTGTGAAGGTGTTATTATGTTGGTTACATATAAGAAAAATTTTGAGAATGAAGAAAGATAAAGATATGTTATCTTAACAGCACTTTCAGAGAAGGAATTCACTAAAGTGATGACTATCAAGATTGATAAATATATATTTAAAACATTATATAATATATATAATGGTAAAAATATGGTGAAGGAAACCAAATTACAAATTTAGTAATAAAAAAATCAATATTTACATATTCATGATGATGAATTGTCAAATGAATTATTCACATGGGAAAATTTTATTATAATCACTACTAAAGTATATATAGAAACACATGAAGAAAAATGGTGGTTAATTATATTCTTATAATCTTCCCCAACATATTTGATGTAAAGATTTCAATGCATAAAGATAGATATTTAGACACATTTACATTATATGATATTTAGAGTGAATTGATTGTCTATGAGTTGAGGAGGGGACTAATATAGAAGAAAGTAGTTGGCTTACGAAATTAATTGATTTTAAATCCTTAAATAATTTGAATAAACGTACTAAAACTAAAGTAGAATAAATTTAATTTTTAGATGAAGACGTTTATGTGAAATTTAATAAACTTGTATCATTGTTATCAATGACTCTTTGAAAAAGAAAGAGTAAGTATCATGTAAGGGTATTATTAAAAAAAACTTAATTATGGATAAATTAGTTATTTTATTGCACATTATCCAAAGTTGAAATAATGTGGTAGTGATAATGAAGTTTTTATTTTAAGAAGTTTTTCAAATAGATCAACATCAGAATTTAACAAGATGGGGTTTCTTCTGAAGGAAAAGTTAAAATTTTCTCAAAATTTAATAAAAGAAATTTATTATCCAAGATGGATAAATAATAAAGTTATGATAATAAATATGATTGAAGTGATTCAAGTGATTCAAATTTAAGGTTATTGATTTTGAAAATCAATAATGAAGAATTTTTTAGTGGTGATGATGAAAGTAGTAATGAAGAGGAAAGAGAGGTACATATGATATTCTTGATGAAATGTGAATTAAAGGAGTTTATAAAAAATATTTCTAATTTGTATAGAGAGAATAATAAGTTTAATAAGGTACCAAAAACACAAAATGAGGTTGAACTATTCAAGGTGAAAAGAATTGGAGTAGTTGAAGGAAGTTAGATGTTTGATAAATTCACTTATTGGGGAAATGATAGCGAGTTATGAAATATATGATAATATCAAAGAAAAATAAAGGTTACTTGAAATTAATCAAAAACAATTTCTATATTGAAATTATATAAACAAATTCAGGTATAAATTTTATAATCTTGTGTAATAAGTTAGTGAAATTTCAATGTGCAAAGAGAATATTGTTAAAGAATTCAAGAGAATGGATTAATGTGTTTAACTTTTAAAATTCTGTTTAAGAATTTAGTGAAAGTTAAATGAGAAGTGATAATATTTTTAAAGCATACAAGAGCTTTTATTAATGTTTAAATAATAAAATGCATAATTCAATGGGTAAACAAGGAAGTGTAAGACTTATTCTAGTCTCTTTAGTGACACATTAAAACACAATTATAAATTTTCTCTATAGTGACCACCAAAATAATATCTTTTTTGGATAGTCACTAAATCCTTTAGAAACCACCATTTGGTAGTCACTAAAGGTCACCTAGTCTACCACATTCCTATCTATTCTTATGGGTATATAATTTCACAGGGGTTCACAAGGGTGTGTATAGGATTTTGGATGGCACATGTGACCATGCAAGCGGTGACCATGGTGGGGGAATGATGATGGTTGATTACTATCAGGGTGTGAGGTACTAGTTAAAGGCACCAGTGAGGATCAAAATGGGAATGGGGAACCCGTAGATAGGTCTAATGAGTATTAATGTGAGTGTAATACATCATTCAAGGTTTTTTGGGTGAGATTCCATAGGTGTGGTAGAATGTTGTGGCAGTGGATTAGGTTTCAATGTCATTAAGAAATGGTAGAAGGATAAATAAGACATGTTTGTTTACATATATAAACTAACATTTAGTGGTATATAATACTACCTTCTGTGATATACAAATGGGTTTTTCCTACTTACACATCCAAAAAATAAAATATTTTTAGTATTGAAAGAGTTTAAATAAATGAATTGAACAAATACGAAGAGTGGTAAATGAAATGAATGATACTAAAATGAATATAGAAATATAACTAAACAAGAACATGAAATTAAAAGGGGTTACTTACAAGTGGAGAAATAAAAAAATAAGAGAGAGAGAGAGAGTTAACTCTTACACACCTTATAACTACTTGGGACTTGAGAAATAATTCCTTAAAAACTTATGAAATTTTTAAAGAGAGACTTGAGAAAGGAAATGGGAGGAGAATTATAATCAAGATCCAAGTGAAGAGATTACTATGAGGAGTTTTTAGTTTAAAGTAAGACTTGAATAATAAATCACTACAACAAAAGCATCCCTTAGCGGTGGTTTTTTTCCCATTTAGCGGCGGTTTTTGTAAACCGCCGCTAAACTTGGCGTCGGCAATCTTTTAGCGGCGGTTTTTTCTATTTCACGGCGGTTTAAAATATGTGTCGTAGATGCCTCATTTCCTGGCGGTTTCTCTCCATTTAGCGGCGGTTTTATGGGAATGCCACACCTTTTTATGCGCGGAGGTTTTAACCGCCGCAAAATTATGCTGTTTGTTGCGCCTATTTTGCGGCGGTAAAAACCGCCGCTAAATATAAACGTAATATATCTAGTGGCGGTTTTAACCGCCACTAAATGCTGCCCAGCAAGGCATTTAGCGGCGGTTAAAACCGCCGCTAAATGCTGAACTGGAAAAAAAAAATTTGGTTGTACTACACCACTGCCCTGAAAAATAAATCAAACCAGAATATAGATAAATGATCACATCGTCATCCCTTTAAGCATCCAACCGATCGTGCTCCCCACTATAGGTTTTAACATTAACAGAAAATTATGAACCATAGTATTCTTCACCATTGTAATTTCCTATAAAGAATATCCAAAGATTTCCAATGATAATATTGGAATTTTTCCTCTAATTGGGAAATCCTAAATACTTCTGAGGCCATAATAGGGACCTTACAATAAAGAAACAGTCAAATGCTAATCAGCCTAATTGAAACTAGTCATGCAATCTTTCTCAGAAGACATTTTCGACCCTTTCATGACACCCACATTAGCCTAGTGACATGATTTAAATGGATACTTTCACCTATATACATCTAAGAAGAAGTATAATAATTCAATCCACTTTTAGCTAACCATTCCCAAGATACTCAGCTTAGATGACTCACATATCACAACCTGAACCACAATTCCTTCCTCTATGAAATCCCGTGTTTACCACAAGCACATTCACATAAGCCCATACCTGACTTTCAATGAAATTTCTTAGTCATTCCATCACCTAACCATTTAATACATTGTTCCCCAGCATGAATAAGGGTGGAACCTAGATCCATCCCACTATAATCATTACCCTTTAAACATCACCTTTGAGTTCGACGATAAGTTTGGGATAAAATAAGATCATCAACTATGTGCCATAAATGTTACATATACAAACCAACCGTTATCATACTTGTTCAACACATCAATAATACTACTACTCATCATCTGATGCTGCATCGTCACCCTCTCCAACTTCATCTCCACCACCTGTTGCCACCTGTAAGAACATTATATTGAAAATTAAATATTGTTTCATATTTATAATAAAACTTAAAACCAATAAAAGTTTGCAAACTAAATGATTTTGATTTTTTTGTGATTTACCTGCTCACCACTACCCGATGCACTACCACCGGGGGCATATCTGCTCATATACTGACGTATTTCAAGCAACTCTTTCTGCAAACCAGATATCTGATCCCCTGCTGGTGAACTGTGTTTCGTAGATAAGACATCTCCCTCTGAGCATCTTCAGGTATGAAATGATTATAAGCAGGAGTAGATGTAGCTGAAATCCCTGATGGCATGCGAAAGACCCCAGATGGTACAGGTCCCAAACCCATCCCGCGGACTCTACCAGGATGCTCCTTCCCAAGGACTTTACCAACCGGGTCATCCTGGGAGACTGAGTAGGATTGCCCAGGATTGGCATCCCATATTTCTTTAATTTTTACCTATAAATCAAATATCAATATATATTAACACAGTAAAAACTGATAATAAGTTATTATAATAAATAATTGACTTCATACCCCAACTTCTCTGGCAGGTTCATTAACAAAACTTCCATCTGTTTTTTTATGAACATCCAGCCACAGTTCTGTTCGGGATGCGTCATGCCCTAAACTCTGTGACTGCATTAAACAAAGATAAATCAACAATTAAATATGTTAAATAGATAATATTATCTTATAAATATTTAAACTAATTAAAAGATTACCAATGACATTCGGCTTCTTGAAAAGCTTTTTGAACCCGCAGTGTGCGGGATGACCTGCTTTGCCCGGTTTGAAGCATTCTGTCTTGAGAGATCCTGAAATAAATAAAATTCAATTTAACAGTATTGTATTCAATGTCTATCTCCTGTTCATGTACATGTATAAATGTAAAATGAGGATAATATAATAATATATATTTCAATACCACCCGCTTATCATCACAATGTTTATCGACAAAAACCTTCCACTGTTCTTTCGGTACCCCACTGGGTAGCTTCTCATACATCTGATGCAAGGTCAACGAAGTATCATTGACATCACACCACAACCTCCATTTGAAATCTTTCCATTTTTTCCAAGATTTTTCAATGTCCACTTCCGTGCTATCACATCAGCAACGGTAAAGTGGAAGAACATCTGTATACAGAAATTCATTTTGAATATATTAGTAACATGACATTCAATTAAACCATAAAGTAATAAAATTACCTTTATCTGAGAATCATAAACTTCATTTTTCCAGTTTGGAGGCATATGCCTCCAATCATCATATGAAATAGGCAGGGAAATGGGCTCCGCTGCCAGTTGACCTATAATCTGACCAAGTAAACCTGCGGCGTCATCCGTCGGGACCCCATAAGAATCAAATGGCACCACTATCTTCTCGCCATGCATGTTCCAAACATCAGAACTTTTTATGTGTTTTTCCACGGTTGCATTGTTTTCATCTGCAATGAGCAAACAATTACTATAAACAAAATGAAATAAATTTATTTAATTAAAATTTGTACCTATGACTGTGACCCTCCAGAATGTCTGTGATGAACTGGAAGGGGCGTGTCGCTGCCCCACTGCTGAGGCTCCTGTAGGGGGAGGCGATGACTCATCCTCTAATGAGGCATCCACTGATGGTGTCACAGATGGTTCAGGGGGAGATGATGCAGGGATGTAGGCAGCTGCTGCCTCAGATGTCATGGGGACAGATGTATCGTCATCTGTCACAGAAGTAGAAGGAATGGTGTACCGCTTCTTCCTTGGCATTCCTGTCATTTAATCAAATAAAATTAAGTTCAGAATATATATTTCAAAAAATTTATGCAGAAAAAAAAAATTAAAAATGATAATAGATGCCCAGTACTAACAAACAAAATATATATACCAATGATAATGAATGACTACAGAAATGAAACAAGTGGTTGCTGAATGAATAAATAATTGTACATACAATCATTTTCCCCTTCAATCATGTCGGTTTCCTGCTCCATTGCTTCATCCACTTCATTCATCCTTACTAGACTAATATTTTCAATATCATGATGGAAAAATAATTCTGCTTCCTGTTGTTGATGAAATTCAATTGTAGAGGTCAAATCTTCCACTTCATCACCCATATCATACAAATCTCTTTGTATTACGTGAGTAACTACACTCCACCCTTCATCCACAACATCATTCACATAATATACCATTTTTTCCTACGATGCTAAGATATATGGATCATGCAGTTCACGATCACCAACATCCATCAAGCGAGAGAAGTTTACAGAAGTAAATTGCAAGGAATCTCTTTTAACACCTCTGATAATATCGACCCATTTGCATTTGAATAAAACAACAGAAAAATGCCCGTGGTAGTTTAATTCAATAATATCATGCAGCTTTCCATAGTATTCCACTTCAGCAAATGTAAATATACCACTATTCTGTGTTTTCAAACCCACTTCTCGATCGACTGTACAAAATCTAAAACCATTCACATTATAAGCACCAAACTTTCTAACTTGTTTTATAGGACCTCTAGCAAGAAACTTCAAATATTCTGACAAGTCTTCTCGAGTATCAGTATTCATGATCTGAAAAAAAAATTAATAGATTTTCAAATTGTATGTGTCAAACTAATATTCGTATTTATTGCAATATTTATAAACTTACACGTCGTGCAAACCATTCTACCAGCTCTTTATTCACAGCTTTCGTTATATCTTTTTCATTTCGTGTTCGGCCTCTCATTCGTCTCTTTGTTTGTATCCTCAAATCTTCAATAAATGGATCTGCAATTTCACTATTCAGCAGCACATATCTATGTGCCTGTAATAATTCCAATTCTGTTAGTGTCGCGTATGAGGTCCTCCCAACTGATCGGCCAATAGCAGGAAATATTTTTGATTTCTGATGCATTTGAGAATGAGTTGATGTGTCGTCAACACGTCCAACTCAATTAAATCTTGTCTCAATATCATCCAAATATCTGGAACAAAAGGTGAGACACTCCTCGGCCAAATAGCCTTCAGCAATAGAGCCTTCTGGTTGAGCTTTATTTCTCACGTATGCTTTCAAATGCCCAAGATATCTGTGAAAAAAATAATATTATGCATTTATTTAAATGCCAAAAATTGTTTACTTAACTGGAAACATATAAATAAAATACCTCTCAATTGGATACATCCATTGATAATGAACGGGGCCTCCTAATTTAGCTTCATCAACCAAATGCACAGTTAAATGCATCATGACAGTAAAAAACGATGGAGGAAAGATCATCTCCATTTCACAAAGTGTCAATACAAACCTCTCCTGTAGGTTGTCAAGCTGAAATGGATGTAGATCTTTCTCACATAATTGCCTGAAAAATGTGCAGAATTGGAGTACAACAGCAGTAACTTTTTAAGGTAATAATGTATGCAATGCCAATGGTAGTAACTGTTGTAACAAAATATGTGAATAGTGACTTTTCAATCCATATAACTTACGATTCTTCAAGTCAACACACCTCTAGATGTTACTCGAATACCCATCAGATACCTTAACATTCTTTAAAATTTGAAGGAACGTATCTTTATCCCTATTTTTCATTGAAAAATGGCTGGAGCATACTTTTCATTCTCATCTGGCCAGAGATCACATTTTATGTTCATTACTTGTAAGTCTTTGCGAGCATTGAGATGATCCTTTGACTTTCCATGCTCATTAAGTAATGTGAAAATCAAATTATCACATACATTCTTCTCAATATGCATCACATCAAGATTGTGGCGCAAAGAATTAAATTCCCAATACGGATGTTTGAAGAATATACTTTTTTTCTTCCATTGTTGCGTTCTGATTTCACTTGACGATGCACTTCGCACTCATTTTCCGCTATCATTCAATTGTTGAACCTTCCCAAATTCTATTTTAACATTTTCAAGCTGTGTCAATATTTCAAAACCGGTTAACAACTTTGGAGGTGGTCTATGATCAATGGAACCATTAAATTTTGATTTGTTCAGCCGAAATCTATGAGATGTATCAAGAAATCTTCGATGGCACAAGAAGCACCATTTTCTACTGTGAGGTATCCGTTTGGGCTCGAAATCAAAGTTACAAATGGGACAATCCAAACCCGTATAAGTGTTCTAACCAGATAAATTCCCAAGCCCAGGGAAGTCACTAATGGTCCACATTAAAGCAGCATGCATTTTGAACATTGTTTTAGAAGAAACATCAAATGTCTCAACACCGTTGGTCCATAACTCCTGCAATTCTTCAATCAAAGGCTGCAGGTATACATCAATATCATTTCCAGGCATTTGTTTTCCAGGAATAATCATCGAAATGATAAAAGATGTTTGTTGCATACACATCCACGGAGGCAGATTATAAGGGATCAAAACAACTGGCCAAATGCTATAACTTGTACTCAAAGTCCCAAATGGGTTGACTCCATCGGCAGCCAATCCCAATCGAACATTCCTAGGATCAGCTGAGAAATCTGGATGTAATGACTCAAATGTCTTCCACGATTGGGAATCTCGTGGATGTCTCATTAACCCATCATTGTTATTATCTACAGCATGCCACTTCATGTGTTCGGCGGTTTTTGATGACATGAATAATCTTTGCAATCGAGGCTTCAAAGGAAAGTAACGCAAAACTTTTGCAGGTGTGTTCCTTTTCTTATTCTCCATGAAATTATGTTCAGTCATACTTCCAACATTACCCTTTAACTGCCATCTATAAGAAGAACATTTCTTACAATTTTGTCTACTTGAATCCTCTCCCCAGTAAAGCATACAATCATTGGGACACACATGTATTTTTGTATAATTCAGACCAAGCTTTTTTACAACTTTTTTCATCTCATAAAACGATTCTGGGATTTTTGCTTCAGGAAATGCATCACGAATCAATTACAATAACATAGACATTGCCTTATTTGTAATTCCACAAAGACATTTGATATGTTACAACTTCAGCAGAAATGAAAGCTTTGAATATTTCAAACACCCACTATACAACTCGTGATTTCCATCATCAACTAAATCATGAAACGCATTTTTATCACTGAAGTTTTCCCTTACATTTGGCTCCACAGAATCAAGAGGAGGATCCAATGATATGTTACAATCTTGATCTGCTTGTGTTACAGTCTCAAAAACATCACTTGTCACGTTGCAATTTGTAGCATCATCTTCTGGTTGTTCTGATATGTTTTGATGCTCATAGTGGTGTCTTGTAGTGCCGAATGCATCATTTATGATGTTTTGCATTTCATTTTCCATTGGTGACAAACTAGGGACCTCATTCTGTGGATTAACATCAGTCCTCAATCTTTATGTATTGTTTGATTCTCCATGCCAAATCCAACACAAATATTGATCAGGGAATTGCTTCAGTATTAAATGTTCATAAACTTCATCCCTCTTCAACCATGTTCTAAATTTACATTTAGGACATGGACATCTTATTCTCACTTCAACGGATCGATTAGAAATTGAAAAATCTAAAAACTCATTCAAACCCTTAACATATTGAGGTGTGTTCCTCGGTAATGTGATCCAGCTTTTATCCATGTATATCACAATGTGACTACACAAAAATATACGATAGTGTAAGATTACAGAAACATAATATAATAAAGATGAACCATTGATCATAAAGTATGCATAATATAATAAAGATGATTCATTGATCACATTTACCACTTCAGACCAACAGAACAAGTCTGGTCCATAGGAGACAGCGTCAACACCTCATTGAGGAGCAATAAGAATATCGGGCTACACACTTATCATAACACTATAGATCACACATTTATGTTGCCTCAAACAACACCCCATTGATGTGTGATCGAAACTGATCATAATGCATTTTAAACCTGAGACATTATGTGATTGTTTAGGCTTGACCTTAGATTTCCTCCAAGAGGAATGATGTTTCTCAATGGTTTCATACACAACCAACTATAAAGAGGGCCACTATGTTCACTTTATTCATCGAAGTGTCACCTCTCTAGGTTTGAGTATTACAAGTCAGACATTTATAATCATGTCTTCAACCATCGACATATAAAGAACCAGTTTTTTATTCAAGGGTTGTCTTAGACATTGAAACATTATTAATCTCATTTATAAGAATTTTATTTTAATAAAAAAATTAATTTTTTAAAAGGGTTTGATCACTGTAGTGGTGAGAATGTAAAACACATACATACATCAAATTCATAAACACATGGGAAATGCAGAAGGACTACTCACATCAATTCTATTTTTTTCACTTTTTAAGAACAACCCTATAACTCTTGTCTATGATTTTTTAAATCTGAAATCATATCTTTAGTACCTATCTCAAGGCACAACACCAAATAATTATAATGGTAGGCCTCTTCATAATGTACATGTAGGCATGCACCCAACCATATATATGAATATGTTCATAATAATAAAAATAAGAGAAAATAAACTAAATATTTACATTCTATCATGTTATTTACTTTAGAGAATAAAAAATAGTACAATACTACAATAGGAGGCGGCCGCGGCGGAGGAGGAGGAGGCGGCGGCCGCAGAGGCACCGGCGTGACCGCGGCGTGACCGCGGCGTGACCGCGGCGTGACTGCGGAGGAGGAGGTGGCCGCGGAGGCACCGGCGGCACCAGCGGAGGAGGAGGAGGCATCGGCGGAGGAGGAGGAGGCCGCGGTGGAGGAGGAGGCACCGACGGCAGCACAGAGGCAGGGCGGAGGTAGGGCGGAGGCAGTGGAGGTAGCGGAGGAGGAGGAGGATGAGGCCGGTGGAGGAGGAGAAGGAGGAGGAGGCGGCCGCGGCGGCGGAGGAGGAGGCGGCGGCCGCAGAGGCACCGGCGTGACCGCGGCGTGACCGCGGCGTGACCGTGGCATGACTGCGGCGTGACCGCGGCGTGATCGCAGCGTGACCACGGCGTGACCACGGAGGAGGAGGAGACGTGGAGGCACTGGTGGCACCGGCGGAGGAGGAGGAGGCATCGGCGGAGGAGGAGGAGGCCGCGATGGAGGAGGTGGCACCGGAGGCACCGGCGGCAGCGCGGAGGCAGGTCGGAGGCAGGGCGGAGGCAGTGAAGGCAGCGGAGGAGGAGGATGAGGCCGGTGGAGGGGAGGAGGAGCAGGAGCAGAGGAGGAGGCGGCGGCTGCGGCGGAGGAGGAGGAGGCAGCGGAGGCAGTGGAGGAGGAGGATGAGGCCGCGGTGGAGGAGGAGGAGGCCGCGGTGGAGGAGGCACCGGCGGCAGCGCAGAGGCAGGGTGGAGGCAAGGCGGAGGCACTAACTCATGATAGTCACACATAATCTTTTCCCTATAACCCTAACGTATCAGGACCATATTACATATATTTAAGATTACTATCATGGTGTCTATTGGTTCTCATTATATCCTAGGAACTTTTATAGTCTTTTTATATGACATGTAATCTTAGGATGTCACTATATAAATATAGTCAATACAGAAGAACAAACACTATTTTTGGTAAGATATAAACATGTATATATCAAAATGTATGCATGTAATGGTATTCAATATAAATACATGAGTTAGGTCTAGGGTACCCACTCACAACACCACACTTATTTATGGAACCCACATTGAATGGCACCCTCAAACACCCTTCTTACTCTTTAAATATGAAGTGATTTCATGTAATTAACCTCGAAGAACAAGGGTTGTAAAGAAAAAGAATAATGAAATGTGGTAACCTATCATGGGATACAGGGGTTTCTACTGGTTTAACAAATGTTCAAATGTTAGATGGGCCTCACTTTCAAATGAGAACAATTAAAATCAATATTTAGTTTCATTCATTTTAATATGGCATAAAATAATCATGCGTTAATAAGACATAAAATAATTTTATAATATTTTTTCATACACATAGTTATTTCAGGAAATAGTGAATGAGAAATAATGTTTCAAAATAGGCTAAGAACTATCTCAGGAATAGGAAAAATGAAATTGGTCAATTGGGTCATTTCATGAATATCAATAATCACTTTACTTGATGCATGTATTCATGAATCAACATCAAGAATAAGAAATCACATCGATAATCATTTTTATGAAACTTCAAATAGATGTAAGATTGTGAATTTTAAAAATGTCAACCTATTTCTCTAATTTAAAAAAATCATTTCCTAGAAGTTAAATAAAAACTCAGTTTTCTGACTGGTTGTTATTTAATTATGGTTATTAAGCTAGAACATTTACCTTTCTATCACATAGTTGGAGAATGAATCAAATTTAACTGGCTTAGTATTGATGCTGATTTTAAATTCTACTAGATCAGGCTGCATGGTCTCTTTCTTCAATTGTTAGACAATAATCTTCTAATATTTATATGATCGCTTTTATCACCTAGATCTAGCTTAGGAGTAGGTATATATGTGTGGCCCATTATAGGAAGGCTTTGTACCTACCATTTACTACCTTACTAGATTCCTATCTACTATAAATATTATCTAAGGAATGTGCCTGGAAACTGTAGAGTTATACCACCATGACATCCTCACATCATATTCCATGAGGGTGATGATGACCATTACCCAGGAGGAGACGTGGAGGCACTGGTGGCACCGGCAGAGGAGGAGGAGGCATCGGCGGAGGAGGAGGAGGCCGCGGTGGAGGAGGAGGCACCGGAGGCACTGGCGGCAGTGCGGAGGCAGGGTGGAGGTAGGGCGGAGGCAACGGAGGCAGAGGAGGAGGAGGATGAGGCCGGTGGAGGGGAGGAGGAGCAGGAGCAGAGGAGGAGGCGGCGGCCGTGGCGGAGGAGGAGGAGGCAGCGGAGGCAGCGGAGGAGGAGGAGGAGGCCGCGGTGTAGGAGGAGGAGGCCGTGGTGGAGGAGGAGGCACCGGCGGCAGCGCAAAGGCAGGGCGGAGGCAGGGCGGAGGCAGCGGAGGCAGCGGAGGAGGAGGAGGATGAGGCCGGTGGAGGAGGAGGATGTGGCGGCCGCGGAGGCACCGGCGTGACCGCGGCGTGACCGCGGCGTGACCGCGGCGTGACCGCGGCGTGACCGCGGCGTGACCGCGGAGTGACCGCGGCGTGACCGCGGCGTGATCGCGGAGGAGGAGGTGGCCGCGGAGGCACCAGCGGCAACGGCGGAGGAGGAGGAGGCATCGGCGGAGGAGGAGGAGGCTGCGGTGGAGGAGGAGGCACCGACGGCAGCGCAGAGGCAGGGCGGAGGCAGGGCGGAGGCAGCGGAGGTAGCGGGGGAGGAGGAGGATGAGGCCGGTGGAGGAGGAGGAGGAGGAGCAGAAGCAGAGGAGGAGGAGGCGGCCGCGGCGGTGGAGGAGGAGGCAGCGGCCGCAGAGGCACCGGCGTGACCGCGGCGTGACCGCGGAGGAGGAGGAGACTTGGAGGCACTGGTGGCACTGGCGGAGGAGGAGGAGGCATCGGCGGAGGAGGAGGAGGCCGCGGTGGAGGAGGAGGCACTGGCGGCAGCGCGGAGGCAGGGAAGAGGCAGGGCGGAGGCAGCGAAGGAAGCGGAGGAGGAGGATGAGGCCGGTGGAGGGGAGGAGGAGCAGGAGCAGAGGAGGAGGCGGCGGCCATGGCGGAGGAGGAGGAGGCATCAGAGGCAGCGGAGGAGGAGGAGGAGGCCGCGGTGGAGGAGGAGGAGGTCACTGTGGAGGAGGAGGCACCGGCGGCAGTGCAGAGGCAGGGCGGAGGCAGGGCGGAGGCAGCGGAGGCAGCGGAGGCAGCGGAGGAGGAGGAGGATGAGGCCGGTGGAGGAGGAGGAGGAGCAGGAGCAGAGGAGGAGGAGGCGGCCGCGGAGGCACCAGCGTGACCGCGGTGTGACCGCGGAGGAGGTGGCGGTCGCGGAGGCACCGGCGGCACCAGAAGAGGAGGAGGAAGCATCGGTGGAGGAGGAGGAGGCACTGGCGGCAGCGCAAAGGCAGGGCGGAGGTAGGGCGGAGGCAGCGGAGGCAGCGGAGGCAGCGGAGGAGGAGGAGGATGGGGCCGGTGGAGGAGGAGGAGGAGCAGGAGCAGAGGAGGAGGCGGCGGCCGTGGCGGAGGAGGAGGAGGAGGCGGCCGCAGAGGCACCGACGTGACTGCGGTGTGACCGCGGCATGACCGCGGCGTGACCGCGACGTGGCCGCAGCGTGACCGCGGAGGAGGAGGAGACGTGGAGGCACTGGCGGCACCGGTGGAGGAGGAGGAGGCATCGGCGGAGGAGGAGGAGGCCGCAGAGGAGGAGGAGGCACCGGAGGCACCGGCGGCAGCGTGGAGGCAGGGCGGAGGCAGGGCGGAGGCAGGGCGGAGGCAGGGGAGAGGTTACTTTATACTTTTTTTCATAAATTCAAAAAGATTTTAATATCATGATCAAATAGATTATATAACCAATAGAGTACCTTATTTAACCTACAAGAAAATATTAAATGGGTTGGATAAAACCTTTAGAAAAAAACCATCAAACTATGTTTTAAAATCCTTCATTTTAGATGGTGTGATTTGATAAAAGTGAAAAAATAGGATACATTTTAAAAATCATGTTATTATAAAACTCCACCCCTTCTCAATAGATGTAAACCAAAATATTATAATAAAACACATTGGAAACTCAAAACATATGTGAGGAAGATCACTACACGATGATCACTTTTCAGGAAAAATTGTAATCATGTATATCATCCTATGTAACTCTAGAAGAGAATCTCTAACACAAATCAACATATGGTTCCATTCTACTTGAAATACATAAAACCCCATTAGGTCCAGCAATGGAAATCAAATGAATGTAATAATTAATAAAACCATTATGGGAAATCAACCAATCCATTATAACAAGGACATGTAGAGATTTCATATACAGAATCAATAAATATCATACAAGATTTAAATATGAAATAAATAAAGTATAGATAGGTAATAACAAATCCTTGTCTCTTATTTTTCTTGTAGGACCAGAAATACCAATTACATAGTGTTTGAGATCCATAAAAATATTCAAATATTTCACAACATACACATATATGATAGAATGAGGGGATTTGGTATAAAATATTACCGTCAATGAAGATGATTATCTGAAAATGGAACCTCTAATTACCAAAATCGAAGGCCGCAGGGGGCGCGGTGGTCGTCGGGGGGGTGCGGGGGTCGCCAGAGGCCGCGGGGGGCGTGGTGGTCGCTAGAGGGCGTGGGGGGAGCGGGGGGGAGTGGGGGTCGCCGGCAGTCGAAGGGGGCGCCGGGGGGGTGCGGGGTTCGCCGGGGGCCCGGGGGTCGCCGGAGGGTGCGGCTGTCACCGGAGGGAGCCGGTGTCGCCGGAGGGAGAAGGTGTTGCCGGGGATCGGGGAGGGTTTGTGAGGAGAGGGTTTGTGTCGTCGGATCTGGGAAGAGGGAGACAACACGAGGGGGAAAGCATCGCGAGTTTTCTAAAAAAAATGGGTTTCGCGGCGGTTTTTAATAAACCGCCGCGAAACCTTTCCCGGATAACATTTAGCGGCGGTTTTGTGAACCGCCGCCACAAAACTACCGCTAAACCAGGGTTTTTTTGTAGTGAATTAATATCTAATCATTCAATCCTTAGAATATTTGTTTTAAAATATTCTCATTTAAAATATTATAAGTGATTTCTACCAATGATTTTTTATTAAAAAACATTTTTATTTGACTTTTAAACTCATTAAAAACCAAAATTAATTTTAAAACTAATTGTACAAGTGAAGGAGTCAAAATTAGTTTTTAAATAGAACAATGCATGTTTAATTCTTTTTTAAAATTATATTATTATTGGGAAGTTTATTATAATATTGGAAAAAATATATTTTAAATAATAAAACATATTTTATTTAATGAGAAATATAATCTTTATTATTAAATCATTTTTACAACATAATGTAATTAAGAAATATATCATTTATGTATACCATATTTTAATATTCAATTCAAAATTCATTTGTTTCAAAAAATTATCAAAATTTCACAATTCCTTAATGTCATTATTTTAATTCTAGATTTCGTCTGCATTTGAGGAAAATCATATCTAAAAATTATTAATTTAAATTTTGAAATTATGATATTAAAAACGTTTCCAAGTGTGAAAAATGTTTGAAAAACTGTATTATTATTCTAATTACTATATTATTGTTCTCAAAAATAAATTGTCCTTTTTCTACAGTCTTATAACAACAAAATTCTTCATATTATTTTTATAAATTATATTCATCTAATAATGCTTATTATTTTCACATTAAGTTTTATTTTAAAAATTATTCATTTCATGAATTATACTATTTTTATATGTATCATTTTTTAGTCTTAATTTATAGTGGTAACCATGAGCCAAAAGAGTTTGAGATTCTAGTAGAGATGTTTATTTTTATTTTTTGTTTATAATTATATATAACTATAGTGAATTTTATATTTAACATTTTTATTATAATGTAATAAAAAATTATTATTCATTGATGTAGTGTATATAATTTATTTATATAAATTTATCACTTTCATATAAACAAATAAAAT
This sequence comes from Viscum album, assembly GCA_963277665.1. Classification (NCBI taxonomy): domain Eukaryota; kingdom Viridiplantae; phylum Streptophyta; class Magnoliopsida; order Santalales; family Viscaceae; genus Viscum; species Viscum album. The sequence goes on along the minus strand of OY728123.1, from coordinate 2,000,469,938 downwards.
GATTATAAATTCTTTAAATCCAAATATATTAACATTCTAAATCATTCATTGTGAATATATGAACATTATATCCATTTTTTGTATATCCAAATATCTTGATGTGATGATTTATGTCTAGACTGGATAAATGATAGGTATAGTCTATTATTATATAGTCCATCAATGTATTAGTTTCCATATTTCGGTGTGTCGTGAAAGTGTGTAAGAGTGAAAATTTTAAAAAATCAAACTGAATCGGCATCATAACATCGAGTCCAGTTTAGTAGTGCCCAGTTATCAAATATAGGTTCTCATATAATTCAAATAAGTAAAAAACTGAATTGAAAGGATACATCATTTGATTAGAAGATGTTGAAATTCTTTTCTCATTTTTTATGATCATTACTTAAAGGATATAAAGAATGACCACTCTAGATCATCCACACATTCTTTAAAATCCTACTAGTGCATCAACCATCAAACTCTAGGTGCTATCATAAAGATTCAATGAAATTTTTAATGTACTCATGATCATTAAAGCATTGATTACTCAATATAGGAAGGATATATCATATCAAGGTGCTTTATAATCTCTTTTCTCACTCTAGGGTGTATAAGAGATGAGGGAGAATCTCTCAAATTCGTGGGATCAAGAGTTCTCATGAGTTTGGGATTATTTTGGTTTATATAGGTTGGTTGAAACTTATAAAACTTTGACTTTAGTCCTTTAATAAGTGTAAAATTTTAAATAAACCATATATGAAACTCATGACATAGTAAAAATTTCATAATAGTCATAAAAAATTTATCGCTTTCTTATAGAATAATTAATAAGTTACATGATAAAATAGTAATCATTAACTTGACTCATTTATCCCATAAAATGTTTAAAAACCCATGAATAAAAAATACTCATTCTTAAAATATTTTCCTCATATTCATTTAACAACTTGTGTAAATTTTGAATTAATAAATTAAACATCTGTTATTATAAACTTTAATAATATTGAATTTATTTATTTTTGTATGATTGTTCATACTTAGACAAAACTTGAACCCTTCATGGGTACCACCATGTACTAAACTCTAATTCCTTATAATTGGTAAAACTTTTTAAATCACTATGTTTCTGATTGTTTTAGACCTTATCTCGATAATAGTTAGTGTCACTCATAATCCAAGAGTGAATTATATAAGCACGTCAAGGACCTTGAGGAGATAAGGTTATGTTTAATGACCCTGACCCTAGTAGATCAGAGTCAGTGGTTGTTTTATTACTTTGGCACTAGATACAAGAAATCACATCTCAAAATACTGAATAGTTTATTAGTCTTGGTAAACTAGATACAAACTTGAATCTCACAATATAATTGAAAATATAAATGTAAAAATCTAGTTTTTATCTCAGGTATGGAGACTTTTAAATATGGTCTAATTCTTTATTTTGTACATAATGTGGATGTTTAATGAGTTCACAATGGTTTTTGGGGTGTCTGGAGCTTTTTCAAAGCTCATAACCCCATCTGGTGGAGAAAATTGTTGGGCCACATGGTCTCTCCAAACCATTCAAGTTTGGAATGTGGGGTGAAGTAGGGTGTATAATTTTCCCTAATCATGTGCCAGGGGACGCGCACTAGTGAAAAAAATGTAGAAATTTTATCAGTGGATTTTTCTCTATTTGGGATCTGGTTTCCCTAGCTGTGTGTCCAAACCATGCAATGTGACCCTTTAATTAGTGAAGGGCGTATTGTTGGTGCACGACTTGTCCAACCATGCATCCAAACCATGTGACCCCTATTTTGGGGGGAAATTAATAAAATTCCCTTGATGAAATGTTTAACCTATATTCCTTTCTCCCTTTTTCTTCTCTAGTAGACATTCGCCCCTCCATCCTCTCTTTTTATCTCCTTTAAATGCCTAACCTAATAATTGAAGTAATTTCTCTATCTGGAGTCTGATCAATGCAATGACCATCTCATTGGATTCCTCTTAGTAAGATATTGATTCCTTTTTATTTGTTCATTATTATTCTTTCTATTGATGATTCTATTTAGATGTAGGACCATATGCCCTATTTTCTATTCATTGATATGTTCTTCATATCTATTCTGATCCAGGACAAACTAGAGGATGATACTATATGAGGAGATTCGTGTGAGTATGAGGTAGGTGTTCTATAACTCATCCCTTGATTTTTGACATTTTATAAATTTTCATTATGAGCATGTCAATTTAATTGGGAGAGACCTATTAAATTATTATTCCTTAATTATAGTCATTATAACCATGTTTTAAGACCCTTGTTAAATATTTTATCGATCATTGGAGGTTATGACCTCAACGACAACCACCCCATGTAGGGTTTTTTCCCTATTTATACTTTTATTAGCTTGTTAAGATGATTTTTTCATCGTTCAAGTATGATTCAACTTGAACTATATAAAGGTAAGTGTTTAATTAAATTAATGAAGTGTTAAGGATTAACCTTGATAATGGTAATCCCCCTTTAATTAGATTAATTTTTAATTTATAAATGGCTATAACCATGTATTTTTCACTTGACCCTTCTAAAGTAAGTGTTATAATTAATTAATTCTTAAATGGTTAATTGAAAAGTTTACTTTGTATATAGATTTTCCTAATTAAATGAAAGTGAATAACTTGGTTTTACATTCGTAGAACACCTTTCTATGCTTATAGAAGGCAGCAGAGTGAACCTTAGAAGTTAATTGTGACTTGTATGAATTAAAAAATGGTTGTATATCCCTTAGTCTTGTCTCACTAATGAAAGGTATGGAATGAACCCTTGACTTATTAAATGGATTTAGTATTACATTTCCTAATTAATTAATTAAATAAAATATACGGTGCCTATTTCATATTGATGTGATCATTATTATAAGAGTGGTCAGACTCAAGCTCAACTTGGATTCATAAGGGAATGCCTTGGGCACTCATGGAAGCCATTCTGATTTAGGGATTTCGGTTTCCATGGTTGATACCCACCTTGGATCCTTTTCCTTGTCTCTCATTGGATACCCAAAATGAAACCGTAGGATCCCTCGACCATTATTACAGGATTCCTTGGATACACTCCTTGGATCTAGCATGATGTCTACAGACATGAGTCACCTTGGATACACCCTTGGGCTTAGTCATTTCTTATCTTATTTTACCTTAGATGAATTCCTTGGACTAAAGTAGAAATTAAATTATTGTGGAATTCCTTAGGCAATGACCCTTGAATTACACTCTTACCCCTATAGTTAGGATACAATTACTACCTGATTTGGCTCAACCCCTGAGGTCATGGATGTCTTGGCTATTACCTTAGATCCTCTTCATTATTAATATCATCATGGATGACTTATTACATCTAAGATCCTTTATTATTTTTATTATGATATAATGTTAGGGATGGTTATACCTCGTGTGACTTATATAAAATGGATGATAATTAACAAATGAAATGGTTACATGTTCAGAAACCAGTTGAGGTTGAAGCAGGTACTTGGTTATTTACATTATTGTACTACTTTACTTTCATATATACATGCTTTTACACTCTTTTAGTTTAAATTGTATGGACTAGATGTTATAGAGGTTGTTGGTGGTGGCCTACTGAGATTTATCTCACACCCTATTAGGGCCTTCATTGGTATCTAGAAATATTGCATGTATATAGGTGTTGACAAGGTGAAGTGGACCACTTTGGACACTTCACTGCTTGATTGTGTATGGATGGAGTTGGGTAGCAGATGACCGAGATAGAGCTCAAGATGCTTAGATAGTTTTTGGTTTCTTTTTTCTATTTTTTTATAGCTTGTATTTAATGCTGCTTTGTATCCATGTTTTCTACTTTTATAGAGACATGACATGTAACATCATCATTTTTTATATTATTATCAGTTGTTCCTATTATTTATCATTTTGTATGCTTCTTCTATGTCATTTATTTATATCACTTTTGATATTTACCTATTATTATAATTATACACTATGATACAATTTATTAATGAGGTCATTTTTTCCTTATGGACACACTCTAGTCCCTCACTGTTAGTTGGCATCCTCTGGAATTTGGGGAGATATGCTTGAGGCTATGTGGCCAACCGGGCTCAGGGTACCTCTGAGTGGAACCTAGTTCTATAACATCACAAAGTGGTGTCAGAGGGGATCCTTTCATTATTTACTATTTTGAAAAAATATAAAAGAGATTAGGAATTATTAGATCTTGGTTATAAGTAGTTCTTGGTCATAGATAAACCATGTTTTGGGTAAATTCTGAGTTCCCTGAATTATAATTATTGTTCCATTTTTCCTATTATTGTTGATATTATTTCACCATTGGTTTATTAAAATGTTTTTTGATGGTTATTATTATTATTCTTATTGAGAATTTTAATTCATCTTTGGCCCAATGATATGAGGTAAAGTAGCATTCTTACATGTATCAATATAGGAACCTAGATATCACATGCCATGCATATGTCATGAAAAATAGGTATATTTCACTGCTTTCATTGCTCGTATTACTTATGATTATTGAGTGAGCCTTGTTATATATAAATTTCTATGATTATATTTGGTTTTGATTGAGTGGCTACCAGTTTCAATTCATGAAGTGTATGGTCCATCATGGGATGGAATGGGTAGTTTACCAATCTGAGCCATCATATATAACCCATTACATTCTGAGACCAGATATAGACTAGGTTAGATTGTGATTTAATGGGTGTCAATTTTAGTTATAAGTTTTATGGCCCTGATTCACTTGGAATTAAAATCCATTTTAAATTGAACTTTGATATAATTTTATAAGAAAATGAAATTTAAAAATGTGAAATCTGACTTAAAAGTAAATGGTTACTAGTAAATGAATAGGAAAGGTACTATTGAACCTTAATTTACTAGAACCCCTATAATTTGTACTTGAACGCTTATTAATACTTGGCATTATATGAAGTTATTTGGGGTAGTATACCATGGGTAGTGATCCCTTACTCTTATGATACACTTTCGCTAGTGTTTCCATATACTTAATGCTTATTATGACGTATGTTATTGGAATTTGTAGACTAATATCTCCAAAACTTCCTTGTATCATATACAAGGAGAGTGGTGGCGAACATAATCCAAATGTGGTGGGCCTTGAGTTGCCAGTATTACCACCAGGAGTGTCACTTGAGGCACCACCGGTTATACCTAATCTGAGAAATGATGATTAGCTTCTTGAGATTTTCCTTCAACTATTGTAGTCCATGAAAGGTGCTCCATGACCTACACCTATAATGGTTGATTTGGCTTGTGAGTTCCAATAGTAGTATCCTCCCACCTTATCTGTATATGGTGTTCTACAAGATATTGAGTCTTGACTATAGTACACCTTTTATATCTTTGAGCATCTGTAGATACATCTAGATTAGAGGGTCATTCTTGTTACTTACATGCTATGTGATTCGTCCAAGCGCTGGTGGGATGTGGTTACCTAGGATGGCCTTTATTAGGGCATGGTATGGGCCGATTTCTAGACCACCTTCTATAATTGATTCATTACTTAGACAATGAGTGATGATTGATCCATAGAGTTCATGAATCTAGAGTAGGGTGTTATGTCAGTTATGCAGTATTCATCACGTTTCACTAAGTTACAGTGCATTGCACCCATTTTATCTGGTTATGAGCTCTCTCGTGCTAGACACTTTGAGGATGGTCTTCATTATTCCATCCATACTCAGGTGAATATCTTCAACCTACCTACTTTATCTAATATTATCAATCAATATCTTATTACTAAGTGAAAACTGGGGGGAAAGTGACAGTATTTGGCATAAAGGATTAGTGTTGAGGTAGGCCAGTATTTCTTTTGGTAATAGAAATCGATCACTCAAGGTTTCACATTAGAGTAGTGGTGGTCAAATTAAACTCATCGGAAGCTCCATTGTATTCCCTTAGTGTGGATGGTAGGGGAATCTTAAGATTCAGTGTGATAGAGACCTAGTAAAGTGTCATTCTTATGGTCATATGGGACATCTACAAAGATTCTGTCAGAACATTCCATCTACCTCTAGTGGAAGAGGCTCTGCACTAGCTCCACCTTCAGGGTAAGATTCTTTCATGTTGATTTAGGTTGGGAGTTGGAGTAGCATCGGTAAGACTATCTAAGGTGGAGTTCATAGATGTGGTATCCAAACTTCATATTATCAGCACCAGTAGATCAGTTATACTCAGGGTAGTCCAACTATATCACAGATCCATGGATCAGGCCAATTTCATGATTTATAGCTGATAATCATGGATTAGATTGTAGGACCATCTATAGTACAAGGTGTTATTCTAGTAGTCTCCACTATAGTATCTAATTTCTTTGATATAGTTTATTCACACTCATCCATATCTTTATCTATTGTGGAAATTATTGGGCTGGAAATATAGTATTACTATGGTGTGATGACTCTAAACATGTTTTTAGGAGTGCATACAGAGGGAATGCGCTGGTACAGGGACTGTCCCACTGAGGTAGGTAGTTTCCCTTTCTTTTGGGACCTCTTTTTTCTCAAGATGATTGGATTTTATGTCATTATCGGGATGGATTAGTTGGTTTTGTATCATTCCTTTGTATATTTCTATCACCATAGGATATCATTAATTTCACCATAGGGAAACAGTTATCTACTTAAGGGTGAATGCAATTTCTAGTCTGGTAGAGCTAGACCAGAGCATCATTTGTTAGGTGGAGTGACCACCTAGATTACTAATATCTCCATGGAGGACCAGGGTTTATATTAGGATAAATTCCATCTGGTAGTACATAATTTTAGGGAAGTATTTTATGATGATTTTTCTATCATACCTCCTAATAGAGAGGTAGAGTTTTCTATTGAGCTTGTTCCATGATATCATTTCTGGGAAGTATTTCCTATTTATTTTTATCGTATACCTCCTAATAGAGAGGTAGATTTTATGATTGAGCTTGTTTCATGAGATCAAGAGGTAGTTAGAGGATTTAGAGGACAAAGGTTTTATATGGACTAGTACTTCCTCTTAGGTTTCACCCATGCTCTTCACCAAGAATGAGGGTAGGACCCTTCGTCTATGTGTTGATTAAATATGGTTAAACCTACTTATATTCAAGAATATATATCTACTTTCTCGAATATATGATATCTTTGACCATCTCAGAGGAGCTAAAGTGTTTTCTATGATCGACCTGAGATTGAGCTATCATCATGTGTGAGTCAAGTCATTAAAAGTACATCATACAACTTTTCTTAGTAGGTATGGTATTTATTAGTATCTCATTATTTCATTTGGTCTCACAAACACACCTACCATTTTCATAGATCCGATGAATATGGTTTTTCATCCCTATGTGTATTTTTCATAGACTTTTTTGGATGAAATTTTGGTGTATTATCACACCCATAGTGACCATGCTAAGTTCCTTGAGATCATTATGAGTACATTGAGGGAGCACCATATTTATGACAAGCTTGATAAGTTCCATTTTTGGATTGACAAAGTTCACTTATTGGGTCATATTATATCAGTAGTAGGAGTATCTATTGACCCAGAGAAGGTTAGTGTTGTGGTTTCATCCGAGCATCCCAAGAACATGTTTTATATACATGGTTTATTAGGGATGGTTGGATATTATATTCATTTTATATAGGAATTATCATTCCTTACTTCACCTCGCATTAGTATTACAAAGAATTTTTACATGTTCCTGTGGTCAGAATAGTTCAAGAAATCCTTTCAAGAGATGAAAGGGAGGATTCTCTCGGCACCTATTCTACTTATGATAAAGCCTAACATAGTATATATAGTTTTATATAATGCATCTGGCATCGATCTAGGTACAGTTTTGATGTAAGATGATAGATTCATTACATATGGATCTTGGTAGTTGATGCCTCAAGTGATAAATTACCTACTGAATGACCTCGATCTAATAGCATTTTTTCATGCCTTATATTGTTGGAGACACTGTCTGATGGGTGAGACCTTTATGGTGTATACAAACCACAAGAGCCTCAGATATATCTTTACATAGTGTGACTTGAACCTCAAATAATGAATATGGTTCTAATATCTTCATTCGTTTGATTTTTAGATTTCATATATTCTTAGAAAGGGAAATGAAATAGCTAGTGTGCTGAGTTGAAAAACTTAAGAAGAGGCCTTATGGGAATCTGGTGATGAATGGAAATTAATGGCCCTCTTCTTCGAGATACATTTTGAGTTTTAGGATAGTTACAAGAATTATTATCTCTTAGACTTGAGTATTACATATTCCCTCCTTGATAAGGTGAAGAGTAGGAAATTTTCATATCTTGAAGGATTGGTTCTTCTTAAGAGTGTTTCAAGGGATGACCCACCTTCAGATTATCCTATAGATAAATATGACATCCTATGTATGCATGGACATATCTAGGTTTCTATGGATATGAGAGAGGAACTGATGTGGTTATCCCATGATTCTCAGTGGGAAATTAATCCAATAATCTCCAAGATGTATCAAGATATGTAAATCTATCATTGGTGTCCTGGGATGAAATATCAGATAGTAGGCTTTATCCCTAGGTGCCCCAACTATCAATAGGTGAAGGTGGAGCACCAGTGACCTTCAATATTGTTACATCCACTTCCAGTCCCAGAATGGAAATGGGAAGATGTTTCCATATACTTTTTAGTCAGATTAATGAGGTCTCCTAGAGGTAGTGATGTTATATGGGTATTCACTAACCAACTAGTGAAAGTATTCCACTTCCTTCCTATCTGATAGACTTTCTCAATTGATGACATAAGAAGATTGTATATCTGTGTGATCACATGAAAATATGGGGTCCATTTTACTATTGTTTTAGATAGGGATTCTAATTTTACATCATGGTTTTTGTTGGGTTTCTTGAAGTCTATGGGTACACAAGTGCTTCTGACGAAATCTTCTCACCCTCAAACCGATGTTTAGTCAGAACAGACGATACAGGTTCTAGAGGACATGCTCTAGGAATGTGTATTTAATTTCAGTGATTATTAGTAGAATAACAACCCTCTCATTTAGTTCTCCTATAATAATATCTTCCATGTAATGATTTAGATGGATCTTTTTTAGGCCTTGTTTGGTAGGTCGTACCATTCACCCCAGTGCTTGCTAGAGGTTAATGAGGTAATGCAACTAAGACCTTATCTCATGCAGGAGACTTTGAAGTAGGTTCAACTGATCAGGAAGAGTATGTATACTTTTCATTCTAGATATAAATCTTATGATGGTTGCAATAGATGGCCTCTAGAGTTCGAGGTTGGGGATTAGGTTTTCCTGCATTTATCACCTAGGCTTGGGTATAGATAGATATGAAGGAAAAGGAAGTTATCACCTCATTATGTAGGATTTTTTGAGTTCTGTAGAGATTCAAGATAGTATCCTATATATTTTTACTACCTCAAAGGTACTATTTCATGCACGATGTCTTCCACATTTTATAGCTTCATCAGTACCATGCCTACCCATCTCATAATTTTGATCTCTAGGAAGTTGAGTTAGATGTGAATGATTACTTTAAGGAGTATCTTATATGCATCATTGACCATAGCACAAATTCTCTCCAAGGTTATCATATCCCTTTAGTATGGTTATTGTATCACCACATCCATGTACAAGATGATACTAGGGATCGGGAGGCTGACGCACATGCCCGGTGTCCAGAGATGTTCTTAGGTAGTTTTTTTCTTCCCTTGAAAGGTGAACTCAAGAATGAGTTCATTTAAGGGGGGAGACTATAAGAACCTGATTTTTATATTAGTTGTGGATAATTTTAAATTTGGTTAAATTCTTTATTTTGGACATAATATTGTTGTCTAATGACTTTACGAAGGTTTCGGTGGTGTCCGGGGCTTGTTCAGATCTCAAAACCCTAGCCAATGGAGAAAATCACTAGGATTAATGGTTAATAGAAACAGTGAAACCCAGCCTGCATGGTCTCTCCTAACCATGTGGGACTAGATAGAGGTATGAATCAGGCCACATGGTTTTCCAAAATCATGTTCTAGGGTCCTCACACTCATGAAAAATTTGCGGACATTTTAGCAGAGGATTTTTCATGGTTGGCACATAGTTTCCCTAACTTTGTGGCCTAACCGTGCAAAGTAACCATTGAATTAGTAAGGGGTGTTCATTTGGCACATGTTTTTTCTAACCATGTGGCCAAACGATGTGACCCTTGTTTTGGAGAAAATTATAAAAACTCCCTTAATGAAATGTTTAACACATCTTCCTTCTTCCCTTTTTATTCTTCAGCAAACAACCACCCCTCCATTCTCCCTTTTGAGCTCCTTTGAAGGCCTAACCTAGAAATTGAAGGAAATTACTTAGATGGGGTCCAATCAAAGCACTATTCATCTCATTGGATTCCTATTGGTCAGATCTTGATTATTTTCTCATTATTATTCTTTCTATTAATGATTCCATTTAGATGTAGGATCATATTCCATATTTTTAGGGCATTGATCTATTCTTCATATTTATTCTGATCCAATCCAAAATAGAGGTTCATACTGGATGAGGAGATTCATATGATTTCAAGGTAGGTTTTCTATAATGCATCCATTAAGTTTCATTGTTTTATAAATTTTTTTTATGTGCATGCCGATTTCATCAGGCATAACCTACTAAATTCTTATTCCTTTCTTATAGTAATTAGAAATGTGTTCTAAGATCCTTGTTAAATGTTATATCCATCATTGGATGTTGTGACCTCAATGAATACCACCCCATATAGGGTGTTTTCCATATTTATTCTTTTAGTTGATTGTTAAGATTATATGTGTCGTCATTCAAGTGTGCTTCAACTTGACCTCTATAATGGTAAGTGTTTAATTAAATCAATGAAGTGTTAAGGCTTGACCCTGATAATGGTAATCCGTTTTCAATTAGATTAATTTTGAATTTATAAATGGTTATAACCTTATAGTTTCCACTTGACACTTATAATGTAAGTTTTATAATTAATTATTTAATGTCTAAATGGTTAATTGGAAAGTGTACTTTGTATATGGATTGTCCTAATTAAATAAAAGTGAAGAACTTGGTTTCATGTTCATAGAACACCTTTACATGATTATAGAAGACATTAGAGTGAACCTAAGAAATTGAGTGTTACTTATATGAATTAATAAATGGTTTCATATCTCGTAGCCTTGTCACACTAATTAAAGGTATGGAATGAACCCTTGACTTATTAAATGGAAGGAGTATTACATGGACTAATTAATTAAATAAATAAAGTATATGGTGCATATTTTATATAGACCTAAAAATTATTATATGAGTGGTCATACTTGATATCGCCTTGGATTCCCAAGGGAATTTCTTGAGCACTCGTCGACGCCATTCCGATTTAGGGATGTCGGTTTCCATGGTTGATACCCACCTTAGAACCCAATCTTTTTCTATCAGTGGATTCTTGGTGTGACATTATGAGATCCCTCTATCATTTTTATAGGATTCCTTGGATACAATCCATGGATCTAGCATGAAATATATGGAAATGAGGAACCTTGGATACACTATTGGGCCTAGTTATTTATTAACTCATTTTACCTTGGATTAATTCCTTAGACTCAGTTAGAAATTACATTATTGTGGAATTACTTGTGAAATTACCCTTGGAGTACACTCTTACCTCTATAGCCATTCTACAGTTACTACCAAAGTTGGATCAAACCCTAAGGTCAAGGATTCCTTGGTTATTACCTTAGATCCTCTTTATTATTAATATCGTCAAGGATTCCTTGTTACATCTTGGATCCTTTATTATTATTATTATCATGATAATATTTCATTTCTGGTTATACCTCATGTGACTTATATAAACTGAAAGATAATTAATAAATGAAATGGTTACATGTATAGAAACCATATGAGGCTGAACAATGTACTTGGGTATTTACATTAATGTACTATTTTACTTTCATATATGCATGCTTTCACACTATTTCAGTTTATATTACCCTGGTTGGATGTTATAAACATCATTGGTGGTGGAATACTGAGATTTATCTCACACCATATATGGGTAACCATTAGTACCCAGGTATATTACATGTATACAGGTGTTTATAAGGGGAATTGACCCAGTTTAGACACTTTATTTCTTATTTGTATTAGAATGGAGTTGGGTAGCAGATGACCGAGATGGAGCTCAGGATGCTTGAATATTTTTTGGTTTCTTTTTTCTAATTTTTTATAGTATGTATTGCATGCGACATTCTATCCATTTTTTCTAATTTTATAGAAACATGACATATAACATCATCATTTTGTATATCATTAATAGTTATTCCTTTTGTTTGTCATTCTGTCTGCTTCTTCTATTCCATCTGTTTATACCGCTTCCACTATTTACATATTATTATATTTATTTTTTGTGTTATACTCTAGTAATGAGGGAATAGTCTCCCCACTGATACACCATAGGCCCTCGCTGCTAGTCGTCATCCTCTGGAATTTGGGTAGATGCGCTTGAGGCCATGTGGCCAACCGGTCTCAGGGAACCTATAAGTGGCATATAGGTCTAGAAATTCAAATAAAATACAACATAATATTTTCTTCGAGTACACCATTATTACCTATAGAATATCCCTTTATATCAATTATAAAACAATTAATGGAATATTAGGGAAAGGAAACATAAGAAATGTATGATCTCTAATGCTTAGTAAGGGTATGTGTATAGTGGAAGTTATCATGAATACACAAGGAATAAGAAATATGGAAATGTAAATAACTAAAACACATTTAATTTAATTAATAAATTGAACATGAATAATAATATAGCAGGAATAAATTATGATCAAAATATACCATATAAACAGTCACATGATCTTAAAACTTATCTATAGATATTCTAACTAATCGAATAATCATATGGACATAAATAACTAGTGTAATTATGAGGGAATTCATAATGTTTAACATCATAATTATACCTTCAAGGACTCATTCCAAGGCATATTACATAAATGGGTAATTCCTCGACCAAATACCCATGCTAGTTTATCTCATGAGACCTACCGATGCATTGAGGGGATATAGCAGGCCATGCCCATCACTTACTAAATCCAATGCATTAATCATATAAAATGGGTGAAATGTAATCAACATAAACATTCATATTGAAAAAAATATCTTATGAAATGTTAATACTTTCTCCAATCAATAAACATAATCGTAAACTATTCAGAGTAATAAGGTGAATGGTATCAAAATAGTACACCCCCAGTCAAACTGATCATAAACCATCCGAATAAATAATAAGGATGGTATCATTAAAACATATTTCCAATAGAGAAAAAGTTAAATAAGGGTTGTTTAATTTATGAATATAAATTCCATAAAAAATACATAAAACATTCTTGAGTAAAATATCCTTTTCACTTTGAAAAGCACTTTCAAAAAACAAAAAAAATCTAAAATATTATGAAAATATTTTTATTTAAAAATATCCTTATAAAATTTTAAAGGAATCATCAAAGTAATTTGTATTCATGATGGTGGGTAATTCCATATACACCATATAAGTTCAAAAACATTCTTCTCACACTGTTGTAAAAAGTTTAAAAAGTAACTTGTTCAGAAAACAACAAGAAGATCACTTTCTAAAAAATTATAAAAATTCAAAAATGTTGTGTATGTGTTGATCAAAAAATTTCATTAATTTATTATTTATTTTTATTCTCACAAACACCTACATTTTTTTACTGATGAAGTTACTTTAACTAAATTTCAGGATAATGGTTTTTGGATTCAATACTATATTTGAGTAACTAATGTATGGTTCGCCAACCCTACTTTTCAAATCAACCATACATTTTCAACCATAATTTTAAAGTTTATCACTATATAGAGTAGCCCTACATTTGTCTTGGTCCAAATATGTGTTTTAAAGTATGTATTATCTCCATGATTTCTATAATTGTTTTCATTAGATAAAATATCTATTTAAAGCATTTTAAAGAGAATTTCAAAGGCCCTTGTTCAATATATTAAATCATTCCTATTTATAAGGTAAGTTATGATTTCATTTAAGAATTTTGAATTTAAATTATCACATTCTTTCTATCAATATATCTGGATATGTTTGACATGAAGATAATCGAGCATCTTTTTAAATATCAAGAGTTTATTTTTCTCAATGAGTGGTTTGTATTAAAAAAGTATATATCTTGATGTGTATACAATAATGTATCTTCTATTCTGAATAAATACAATTTAGATACATATATGTTTTGATATTATTATAATTAATCATTGTACTATATAAATTATATACATTTTCAATCTTTTTCTATAGTTCTTCGAAGCAACTATCAAAGCTACACTTTGGTGAGAAATATGTTTATAATTTATTGATTTTTTAATATAATTCTATATTATAAAAGAATAATAAGTATTATACAACATTTTTTATTCCTTTTTTGGTGTTTTAAAGAATATGAATAAATATATGCATCATTAAAGATTATTTTTTTTACTATTGTGATTTATTGAAGATCATTTACATCTATTAGATGTTGTTGTAGCTGCGATCTAAACCAATTATTCAAAATTATAATTCTCATATTTTTATTTTGAAGTTTTAACTTCTCATACTAAGTCATGGTCAAGTTTTAACTTCTTGTACTAATGTATAGATATTTAATTTCTCGATAAAAGAACCAGAATGCCCTATAAAATATTTGTTGTAAGGTGTCAACTGCTTGAACTTAGTTGTAGAGTCCCCATAAAAAGAACCTACTAGTGAAAATAATCAATCATTTTAAGTGATTATTGGTAGATTGGACAAGGGGAATTCCATTCCCCAAACCAATATACATAATTTTGTGTTTTTATTTCCTTTATTTATTTTCCAATGCTCGCTGGTCTTTAAGAGAGAGGGAAATAATCACTTCATATCAAGAGGAAAATTTTAATTTGTCAAGTTTTTTTAAAGGAAGTAATTCACTCCCCCCCCCCCATTTTGTCTTCATATTAGTCATTCCAACATAATAATTTTAATCAAAGGGATCCATTGGATATATTTCTCTTTTGTAAATCCATAAATATTCTTCTAATTCTACCCAATACCAACAATTAGTATCAAATCTTGGACTCTATTGGAAATCTTGTTATCTCTAACTGACAATATCAATTGGTATCTGAAGTCAGACACTTATAGATAAATTTATTTTTGATCTAATATGTTAAAGTTAAATATCAATATAAAGATAAATATTAATGGGTTTTCATAGAGATGGTATATCGATGATCTGTGCTCCTAATTTTAATAGTAATAATTATAGATGCTGGAAATAAAAATATGATTATTTATTAAAATAATCTTGTAATAAGGGTTTATTTAAAAATATTCAATTCATGTGAAATTACTAAATAGGAACCAAATAAGTGGAATGATACTCAAGATAAATATTATGATCTTAATTTGAGAGTTAGGAATGCTATTGTTTGTGGATTGGGATCTAATGAATTCAGTCAATTTTCTTAATATTTCCCCAAATATACGATGTGGTAGGATATTTATATTTCTATTAAGGAACTAATAATGTTTGGAAACTAAGGTACAACACTGAAAAATTAAAATTTGATATATTCAGGATGCATGAATATAAATTCATAACTCGGATAAATGAAATATTTAATGAAGTAGTAAATGATGATGCTACTTTGGGAACTCTAATTCTAGAACCAGATCAAGAATTAAAGGTACTAATAGTATTACCTTCTGAGTAAAATATAATATTTATTATTATTCATTAATCTACACCAATTAAATATTTGAATATGAAATAACTCACTGGAAATGTAATAATTTATAAAACTAATATGAAATAATAAGATGACAATAAAATTAATATAAAAAAGTAAAAATACATACTCAAAGCTTCAATAGATGAATATTGCAATTCAATTCATTCAGGCTCAAGTGAATAGCTATAAAATATTACTAAAAAAGTTGGAAAACTATATAAAATAATAAAGGATAAATTAAATAAGAATAAATAAAATAAATTTAGATGTTGTGAATGTAAAAATAAAGGTAATATGAGATCATACAATCCCATGCTTAAAGCTCAAAGGAAATCTAATTATAAATGAAAAGTAAATCAAGTTATCAAGGATAACTGGAGTTCTTTTAATGATTCAAGTAATGAATCCACTAAAAACACTAAATATAATAATGAAAATATAATGGTAACATCATGCATACTTCTTAATATTTTTTTAATATTTTGTTAGAAATATTTTATTTTAATTGCACATGTTACAATTATATATTAATACATGTGTAAAAATTGATAAAATATTTTAATATGTGTAACTCTTTTAAAAAAAGCATTCTTCGAAAATCCCTTATTATTTTTATTGAATAAAATTTATATATTATTTGGACTAACTTTATGTAAGAATCTATAAATAATGGTGAGTTTATAATATTTATTGTTTTAAAAATATATAAAAATATATAAGGAAAATTAGATTTATTCAATTTCAATGTAAAACTATTTTTTTCTTAATTAAATTTTTTTTCTTTAAACTTATTCTATTTGAAAATTTATTTTTCTTAAAAGTGTTATTCATTTATTTAAAATTATTATTACATAATATTTTCTTATGTAAAAAATTATTTTCAACTGAAAAATCCAAAATGATTACACTACAATTTTTTCTCGAGAAATAAAAATATCACGTGAAAACTATAAAAAATAAAATCCTTCATTATTCTTCTTTCAAACCCTAATACTTACTCTTTCTCAAACTCTCTCAAACCATTTTTATTTCTTCCTTGAAATTTCAAACTCAAAGACCTCTGATGAAGGCAGTCCAAGCAGTGTGAAGATACTAAAGCTCTCTAACTTAGAAAAGTACATGCCTCTAATGTTAAGATTTCATGGTTTGGATCATTTGTTTTTTAATAATTGTTCAGAATATATTGATAAGCAAGAGTTAAAAGAAATTTTTAAGCAGTATATTTCTTTTTCTATATCTTCAACTGATATTTTTGGAGAATAGTCAGTTTATTTAGTTGAGGATTCCTTAGAAAAATATTATAGTAAAGGTATAAAAATCATTAGTTGTTAAGAACCAGAAGTTAAATATTTTCACATAGATAAAGGTGGAATACCCTTTGAAAAGTATCCATCAGATTATGATGAGTCATTTTATAGAAATATTTCTATTTTCAGTGTTGTAAAATCAGTATCTATGTTTAATCTTTTAAAAGGATAAGTGGTGAGGTTTAAAAAATATCTTAAAATATCTATGAAATCTTTTAAAGATCTAGAAAAATATTCTATTTCAAAAATAGGTTTTTAATCTCTTAAAAGAAAGTATCAAATTATATCATAAATTTCAATTTCAAGAGAAACTTTTGATGCATTTAAATTGTATGTAGTATATTAAATGGTGTACATTAGACATTAAGATATTTCAAAATAAGATATTAATGAGTTGAAAGAGTTTTTAATCAAAAAGTTTTCTTATTCATACAGAAATCAAATATATAAAAATATTCAAAGAATAATAGAACTTATATCAGGAGTTCTAGCTATTATGAGTGAAAGAGTTCAGAGTTTGGATTGTTAAGATAAACCCTTAAACCTTTCCAAAATACTTCATACTATTTATCATCCTATAACTTAGAATATCAAAAATTGAATCCCAAATATCTTTTCAAATATTAGTTGTTTAAAATAATGAAATGTTCTATTGTTTTTATCTTTACTATTATTATCAGTTTAATATCTTTATTTCTATGTTAACTATGAATTTTTTCGTTTGTAAACTTTCTTTTTGATATCACAAAAAGTGGGATAAATTTGGATAAACATGAATTTTCTATGATGATTTTATTATATATTATTTTAAATACCTTATATGTTAAGGGGGAAATAATTTGGTAGAAATTTTTTTTAAAATTTTTAATTAAAATCATGTATTCTTGTGTTTATAGAATTTTATTTATTATATGATAAATTTAGATAAAACTATTATTTTTTTGGGAAGAATTTATTTATTTGTTTTAAATCATTTATATCTCTATATTATTGAATATTTCATACCAATATTTATGTATTTATGTTTATATGGGTTTTGTGATCATAAAAAAGGGGGATACTATTGGTAATATGTTGATCCAACAATTTAGGTAATCTCTTATTGGTTTTTATGCTCAAAAACACCCACATTTGTGTTACTGATGATGTTACTTTAAATGGAAATTGGAATAATTTCTATTTGAATAATTTTTTTATTTTGGAAGCATTTTATATTTTTATCCAGTGGAATTTTATTCAAATTCATAAGCATTATGATCATTTCAAAGGATTCTAGAAACACTATTTATACCCTATATTTTAAGTGAAACGTAAGGTTTGTGAACTCTGATTTCGGTAAGGAACCATACTTTTGTACCCTAATTTTGAAATCAACCCTATGTTTGAGGAACTAACATATGGTTCATCAACCCAACTTTTGGAATCAATAATATGTTGTCAACTACACTTTTAAAGTTAATGGCTATATAGAGTAACCCTATGTTTGACTTGGTCAAACTATGATTTTTAAATTATGGATTTTTTTCATGATTTTTTCAATGGTTTTTTTATTAAATATCACTTTGGAGCTATTTAAAGACCATTTGAAAGGATCTTGTTCAATGGATTAAATCATTCTCATTTCTAAGGGAAGGTACAATTTTATTTGAGAATTTTGAATTCAAATTATCATGTTTTGTATAGTGATATTTATGTATTTTTTGACCTAAAACAAATAAAGTATCTTGTTAAATACTAAGAGTTTATTCTTCTTAATGAGTGGTGTGTATTCAACAATATAGATATTGATGTGTGTAAAACAACATATCTTCTATTTTTAAGAGATTAAATTTGGATACATACATGTTTTGATGTTTTTATGATTGATTTTCATATTTTTTTTATCCATTGTCAATATTTTACTATAGTTCTTCGACATAACTATCCGAGCTACACTTTGAAGACATAAATGTTTATCATCCACTAAATTTTTTTATCTATTTTTTATCCTAAATTAAAAAGAAGTCATAAATAACCTTTTTTATTCATTTATAGGTGTTTTAAAGAAGATAATGAAATATATGTGTCATTGAAGATTATTTTTATATTATTTTTATTTATTTAAGATCATCTATATTTATCAGTTTCAGCTACAACTACGATCTGAACCTATTATTCATGAATCTACATCTCACATATTTTTTTATTGAAGTTTCAACTACCAATGATTAGTTATGGTGGAGTGTTATATTCTCATACTAAATCATGGATATTTTTATTCCCTATAAAATAACCAGAATTCCTTATAAAATTCATGTTGTAATGTGTCAAATTCTAACACTTATTCATTGAGGTCTCTGAAAAAAGGAATTGCTAGTGAAAATCACTAAACTCACAGAGAGAGTGTTTGTGGAGTATAGTAGGGGATTTTTGTGCCTTTAACCACTATAAATCATTATATTATGTTATTTTATTTATTTATTTTTCACTTCTCACTCATATTTAAGAGATTAGGAAATAATCGATTCATATAAATATGAATATTTTAATTTTGTCACGTTTTTTTTAAAAGGACACATTCACCCCCCGCACACACACTCACACACCCATTGTGCCTTTATCTTATTCATTCCGACATAATAAAACATTGGAAAAAAATTATTTAATAGATCATTTAGATAATTTTAAAACATTCTTGAAAATATTTTTAGAAAACATGGATATGGTAGAAAAAGGGTTTTCAACCGAAGAGAGAAATGAAGCCAGTTTTCCTTTAAAATGTTATTTTGGTGTCTTTTGTTATTAAAGAGAGGAAAATTAGATAAAAACATGTATTATATAGAAATAACCATAGGATAATAAAATTCATGAGTTTCTTGAAATATATATATCATAATATTTCATCATTTGAAACTTAATCAGGAACAATCCTGATAAATAATGAGATTGTAACATAAACCTTTACCACTTTGGTAACATCTGGATAATAATCCCAATAAAAAAATAACTTCAAATAAAACATTAAATTTCATAAATATAAATTTATTCATGATATAACGTATCACAATTTGTATTATATACACCATAAAAATGAAATAAGTAGTGAATATGGCATATGTCACAGAGAAGTAAAAGTGAGATGAGAAAACCTTACCGCTTTGGTAATATTTTAAATCATAATCCCCATTAAAGAAAAAAATAAAATTAAAATATAAATATCATGGAAATATTTAGATTAATGATATTAAATTTCAAAGGTTTGGTATATACACCAAAAAAACTAATGGTTAATATGTCATAAGTCTCCCAAAAATAAAAGAAAGACAAGAAATCTCATACCTCAAATTTGATTGTCTTCATATGTGTCCATAAATATTTTAAAAAAATTATTATAAATATATTATATAACTGTAATAATATATTTACTACCATATTTGATTCAATTATAGTATTTTATGACCTGTTTATTAATAATTCTTTGTTAAATTCACTATTTTAGGTGATAATTGTTTCATTTTTCATGTATGTTTTGGTTAGTTAATTTTGATCCTTTTAATTTTATCATGGTTAAATAATATCCATAATTTTACCTATTATATAAATATTATATATAATTATTTATAATATCCTATAAAATTTGGATATGGTAAGATGAGTTACACCGTTCATGGAGACGGTGGGTCGTACGTACGCATTACAATGGATGGAACGTAAGAAAGGTAAACAATATTTCACCTTTAAATAACCATTATTATATCAAATATTTCATGTATATTCATTAAATATATCCTAATTACCATCCATTTCAAAATAAAATGAAAAACATTTCACATCACTACGTGGAGGTAGTAGTCCACACGTGCACACGAGCAACTTTATTATTTTCCAACAGATTGGAAGGTAAGAAGGTATATGTGATATTATAATTAAAAAATTATATTAATTTAATAAATTTAATATTAATATATTAAATCCATCATTATATTTGGCCATAATTAGTGGTGATGGAAAATGAATTATATCAGTTTTCGAGATGGTAATCCGCCGTACACACGATTGATGGTTTTGTTTCACATTTGATAGAAAATGATATGGATATAGGTTATTAAATTAAAACAATTACATATAAATTTATATTAGATACTTTTTATATTATTTTATAAAGGTTTTATAATATTTTAAGGAGTTATAAGAATAATTAAAATGAAAACTCATGGTTGGGAACTTTACCTCTTCTTTGGACAGCTTCTTTAGTTTTAAAACCTAAATCCTTCCCAGATTAGATTTATGATAAACCCAAATCCTATAGAATGTGTATATGGGATTAGGGAATATATTTAGGTATGTATTTTCTAAACCAAAAGGCTTTTTTAATGTGAATGGTAGATTATATGGGGGTTGCCTTCTATAAGTGGAGGAGTGGACACACTTTGAAGTTTTCAAAAGAAAAAGTGATACCCAGATTTTTCACATGACACAAGGATATAAAATGGATCATTATTGAACCATATATGATATAAGGTAACCATATCTCCATAAAATATGAATTTCACAAGTTTATAGTTAATTTCAAACCTTATCTTTTTAGTTTAACCCCTCGGTAAACCCATTTTAACCTTAACAACAGTAATTAATTTTTACTATTTTTATTATTCATTATAAACAAAAAAAATTAACCTTATTAAACAATATTAATTATTATGATTCCAAATATTTAGTCATTTTTAAAAAATTCCATTCACATAATTTTCAAATTTTAATTTAAAATCAAACCCACATACGCGATGAATAAGAGGTTCACCAAAGAAAAAAATCATAAGTATATAAGGTTTTAATATAAAAATTAAATATGAAATTGATTCCAACGAAAAAAAATTGTATTTATTATAATATAATTAAACTAATTTTACTTTTAAAACAATTTTAAACAAAAATTTAACTTTTAAAGTTTTTAAACGAAAAGGTTATTTTCAATAAAAACTAGTATTTTTCATTATTCATCAAAAAATTAATCTTTTCCAAAAATTAACAAAAAATTTACTCTAAGATAATTTTCACATGATTATTTAAAATATGAAGTTAATTTTGTAAAATAAATTTTCAAAAAATTTAAAAAATTAATTTTATAGTATGTACACAAAGCATGATGAAACTGCCTTTTAAAAAAATACAGTTTTTTAAAAAATATTCCTCTTTCTTTCAAATGATTCTTATTTTATTTATAATTAATAGATAACCATTCAATTTTTTTTATACATGTTAAAACTATATAATTTTCATAATTTATTTAGTTCTATTCATACCCATAAATTTAATGGCTGGTTTATAATTGTATATTATTTTATGGTTCTTTTAAACTTGGGTTTGCATGTATCACAAGCTATCAAACATATTAAATTTAAAGAAATATATTTCATAGGTCTTTTAAGCTTGGTTTTTTGTGTTTCATAGGCTATTGAACACAATTTTCTTATTTTATAATCTCATGGTGTTACATTAAGTCATAGCAATGAGAACCTTTCTTATAAACATACATCATGTGATATAATCTCTTTTTCATAGAATATCTCATAATGTTGGATTCATATCATGAGTCCCCATACTTACATTATTTTTTAAACATACCAGATATACTTACATCCTTATACCATGGCCATGTATTTAATTAGGGTACTATTATCCTTTTTAATAGGTTTGGAGATATCTCTTCCTATACTCATAAGTGAAAAAATCTTTCTTGATTATTAAATCAATGTTATATCATCAATGATGCACTTGATACATGATACCTTATGATAAAAATAAGATTTCATGGTTTTCATCATGCATAAAATTACATGATCAATGATATACATTAATAACAATATCAATTTCAGAGACCAATACACATATTCTCATATAGGAACAACCAATGATACTCAAAACATGTTGGGTTATTATTGGTGGGTTAGTCTTTATGATCTCATATACTTGAGATCAATAATTATGAACTTCATGAGAAGAAGTTTCAATGACTATAAGCCCCCAACACCTAATAGAAAATAATTATATGTTTCCCTACATAATTATATATCATGACCATATAACATTTTTCAAATATTACTTTCATGGTATATATAGTTTCTCATTATATTCAGGAATTGTTATAACCTTTTAATGTGACATATAATATAAGGACATAAACACATATATAATACATGAAGAAGTAATATTACTATCATAGTAAGTGAAATGTGTGTATATATCAAGTTGAATAAAGGTAATGGTAATCAAAGTATATGATCGAGTTGGATTAAGGGCACCCACTCTCACAACACTCCCAATTACACTAAATCCAAATCCTAACAATTCTCAATCTTATATATCTTACATGAGAATCATGATTCTACTAATATATATATATTTAGTTAAGTGTTCTATGATTTTATCCTATTTGGATGCTCTTTTAACTATTACATCACCTCTTTGAGTAAAATACCTCAAGAGATGAAAATTTCAAAGTATATTATTTTTCAAATGGTATCACATGGGATACTTGAAAAGAATTATTGTTATATTATTATCACAATATATTGTAAGGGGTCTGCACTTCTAGGTATAAAACCAAAATATATGATCAAACTAAGTATCTAAACTGTTTCCTTAGCTATATCACAAGCTTATATATACTCAGATGTTACTGTAAAATTTGAATCCAAGGATACTTTGATCTTCTCTAACTCACTATACCACCATTCAAGAAAAATACAAAAACTAAATGTGATTTAAGATCATTGAGATTTGTCTGGAAGCTAACATTAGTGTATCCCCTCCCCATGATCTCTTAATCTCTTTTATACACCTAGAATATATCCTTTATATGTATCAAGTAATTTAAGACAATTTTAACTACTACCCAATGTTTCTCTCCTGAATTAGCTTGATATCTTTTCATAATGCTTAAAGAATATGAAACATCAAACCTGGTGAATAGCATAGAAAAAATGGAATATCCCACTATAAAATCATAAGTAAATCTACACATTATTTCTATCTCATCCTCTATTTATGAACATATTTTATTGGGGAGATAAATTCCATGTAACATAGGTAACACTCCTCTCTTGGATTTATCCATATTTTATGTTTTGAGTAACTTTTCAATGTATATACATTGATTAGCCCAACCAACCTTTGAGATATATCTCAATAGATATTAATCCTCATAATAGAGGCTTCTTACCTAAGTATTTTATAGATAATCATTAATTTAACCAATTATTTAATGATTATAAGACTTTTACTTCATTTCCCATCAATAATATTTCAAAAATATACAATTCTATAAAAATTATTACACTCCCATCAACTATATTAAGAAACATGGATCGTTTTCATTCTTAATGAAACTAAATTTTCTTATAGTCTCATAAAAATGAACCTTCCATGATTGTGACATATGATATAATCTGTAAATGTATTTTTATAGATTTAATACTTTATTAGAATTATCAGACATTATAAATCCTTCCAGTTGTTTCATATAGATGTCTTTAACCAACAACCCAGTTAGGAAAGTGGTTTTGACATCCATTTTCAAAATATCATAATCATGGAATACTACTATTGAAAGTAATATTCTAATAGATTTTAGCATTTTGAATGGGGTGAGGGTTTCATCATAGTCATTTCCTTAATATTTTTTTAAACCCTTTGAAACCAATCATGTTTTTTAGGTATTTACTCTACCATACATGTTCATATTTTTCTTCACTACCCATTTCCGCCAAATAGGTTTTACATTAGTTGATGGGTGGATCTAACAAAGTCCAAACTATATTTTGGTATATAGAATTCATTTTAGGTTTCATGGATTATTCTAATTCTCTATAATATTTCCATCTACTTATTCATTGTAGGTTAGAGGTTCACTATACATAAGGCATAATGTGTCACCTAATCCATATCTCTCTAGTTATCTAACCTATCTTATAGAACTACGTAGTACTTGTGTCTTGGGAACTTCTTTTCTCATTATATCTGGTGGAATTTGTTCTCATGCCAACTCTTATGCATCTAGATCTTTAACTTTATCAAATTAAATCTTTCTCTAACTATTTATTTTAGAAATGTGTTCTCTTTCAATAAATATGGATTTTCTTTTTGCAATCAATTTTATATCTGAACAGTTATATGAGAAATATCCTTTTATTTCCTTATGATAACTTAAAAAGATACAATTCTTCTTTATAGATTTTATTTTTTCATTAAGTATTTTCTTGATTAATGCCTCACATCTCTATACACATATGTGTGATAGACCAGGTCTCTTTCCATACCATAACTCATATAAAATCTTATATGTTGTTTTATTTGGTACTCATTTTAGTGAATATGTCTCTATCTATAGTGAATATCATTGAATGGATAAAGGTAGAGTTGCATAACTCATCATCAATATGACTATTTCTAATAAGGTATTATTCCTCCTTTCACTAACACAATTCCACTGAGGTGTATAAGGAGGAGTAAGTTGGGAAACTATCCCACACTCCTTCAAGTGATCAATGAATTCTTGGTTATGATATTTTTTCCAATATCTGACTGAAGCTTCTTAATCTTCTTACCAAGATGATTATTAACTTCGTTATGATATTCCTTAAACATGTTAATGGAATTTTATTTATACCTCATTAAGTAGATATATTTATATTTACTAAATTCATCAGTAAATATAATGAAGTAAAAAAACTACCCCTTGACTCTATTGTAAATGAACCACATAAATCAATATGAATCAACTCCAGTGGCTCTATATCCATTTCTTTTTCCCATTAAAACATGATTTGGTCATTTTTACTTATAAAAAACGCGTAACATACATCTAAGGGTTTTAACTCATTAGAGTATAAATACCCTATTTGATGTAATTTAATTAAATTATTTTCATTTACATGACTGAGCCTATAGTTTCATAGTTTGGTAGTATATTAGTCTTTCTCATTGTAATTTTTATTGATTTATAGAACTGGTTTTTCATGTTCAAAAATTTATAATCCATTTTTAAGATGTTTCATACCATAAAATATTTCATCCTTATAAAAAATCATTTATTTTAAAACTTGAAATAAAATACCATAGTGTCTATACTCAACACTGATATGATGTTATTGGTGATCAAAGGTATATAATAACAATGATTTAATACAAGAACAAAGATATTGGGAATCCATTTTTCCTCACCTTTCAATAATTTCACTGTAAGATTCTCACTTCAACTAATGGAAGTACCCCCACTGAAATAAGACCACCAGATGGTGCACAACAGAACCAAGTTTTCTAAAATGACTCCCTTGATTGAGTGTACTAGAGGTGGGAATATTGCACACCCTACTCACCATACAAATTAATCCCTTATAAACTCATAAAAAACTCACTATAATACATTCAAAGTAGTGGAAATACATACAATGAAAGAACATAAAAAATTAAAGGAAACAAGATATTAATGTGCTTCATACAATGTGTCATATGTGCATGGAAGAAACACTATTGTTTTCTTTACATTATAATTTAAAGTATATTAATTTATAAAATATATTACTAAGTATAATTAATCTTTTATAAACTCTCTTATTCTTGAAATTAACACACCACTTGAACTTTGATTGCATCTCTATTTTTCTCTATAAGTTTCCACTCACTTATATAGTGAGTAAAATTCATTCAACCAATTAAACTTGATCCCCTAAAATCTCATTCAATGATGCATGGTCACTTTATATGGTAATACCAAACTAGTGACCCCATTTCATCACTGAGCTTCCAAATCTATTTTACCTCACTGTAATTCAATTGAATGATGAAAACTTCAATTGGTACTACTAACTTATAGAGATATATCACTGCTACTATCTGCACACCACATCACTCCATATTTTAGATACCTAATTCCAGTGAATAAAATTATGATAAAAATAATTTTAATGAACTGAAACTAGACTTCACTAATTAAAAATATCTCACTTGAAGACTTTTTTTAGGGAACCACTATAAACTCTCCAACACTTTTTAAAATCTTTCTTTCCTCTTATACAGCATATAATATCCTCCATTTTCACCCTTTTTTCATAAAAGTCCCATTGAGGCATGATGTTGGCTCAAAATTTCTTATATTATCACCTTGGTGAACATGTCCACTAGATTTTGGATTCCATCTATATTCTATAGCTTTATCTTCTTATCCTCTAGAATGTTCCAGATAAAATGGTATTTCAGGTTTATATTCTTTATCTTTTCATAGAAAATAGTATTTAAAGACATGTTGATTTCACTCTGATTATCACAAAATAATACTCCACCTTCCAAGAATCTTTTAATCTAATTTAAAAAACACATCAATCAATCCATTTCTTTCCTTACTTCTATTACAGCCACATACTTTTCTTTCATTATAATTAAAGTAATAGCCCTCTATAGATATGTCATCCAATATATCATTGTTCCACCAAAGGCGAGAACAAATCTTGTTGTAATCATCCATGTGTTTTAATCACCAGTGAATTTAGCATCAACATATATGCACAAAGGTGATTCTATCCCAAAGTATGTGGTTATATCTTATGATCCTTTCATGCAGTGAATGGCTCATTTAATATCCTCCTAGTGTTCCATCCCAAATGTTACATGAGTTTACCTACAACCCCTACTACAAATGAAATATCTATCCGTGTAGAAATCAATGCATACATCATGCTTCTGACCACTTACGTATAATGAAAAATTTTCACATACCAGCTCTCTTGTTCCATTGTAGGTGAATTCTCCTTGTAAAACTTAAAGTTTCCAGCAAGAGGGGTTGATAATGGATTACATACAATCATTATAAATCTTTTGATGATCTTCCATATGTGGTCTCTCTAAGATACCAACAAAGTTATAGATTTCCTATCACTTTTTTTCCACATCCCAAAGATTTTATTTTCTTGTCTAGGATCCTTTATTTTGAATATTTCAGATAACTTACACATAGGATCCTAAATCTATGAAACCTATATACCTACTAGTAAGATATTATCCACATATAAAATAAATATGATAAATCTCTCATAATCCAAATAATTTTGGTTATAGTCATGATCTACATTGAACCTCTTGAATTCGTATTCCAATATAAAACTGTTAAACTTCTGATTTCACTATCTCAATGATTTCTTTAGCCCATAAAGAAGTTTATTCAATTTAAAAACCAAATTATAATTCTTGTATTTCATGAAACCTATTAGTTTAATCAAATAAATTTCTTCCTCCAACTCATCAAAAAGTAAATCCTTCTTTAAACCTATTTGTTTTAAGTATATATCTTCTGATGACACTATTCTTAATAGAATTCGGATAGTTGTATGCTTAGATACCAGTGAGAATATTTCTAAGAAATCAACTCCCTGTTTTTTTAAATCCCTTTTCCCCTAACTGTGAATTTAAATGATTATTTTTGTAAGCCTCTTATTTCAATTGTAAAACCCAATTATTTTCAAGTTCCTTATTTCCCCATGGTAACTTTTTCATCACCAAAGTTCTGTTGGATTTTAATGAAAACATATCTTCATCCATCGATGATTTATACTATTTGGAATCATGAAGTGTGGTTTCCTAATATAATAATTCTGGTTCTCCTACATACATTAAGATTATAATTTTCATGTCATCCCCAAACCTATGAACTGGTCTTCTAAATCGAGTTGATCTCCTCAACTAAGTTGGTTTCTCTATTCTTATTGGTTTTTCTCTATATTCTAGAGTCCTAACTTCTAATACTCCCACTCAATATTTATCCACCCATGAATTTTTTGGAATATCTTCTTCTCACCTCACATCTAGAATTTTAGTTCTTTCATCTAAGTTCTCTAGATTTTTCTCCCTTTGGGTGTTATTACTCAGATCAAATAAGACTTTGATAGCTGAATTTTTTTCCTTGAATTATTTCCATTCCACGTTCTGTTCCTTCTAAATAACCCTTTCATTGAAGTTAACATCTCATATTTTGATAGCTTGTTTTTTTCATCATTCCACAACTAAGAGCTGAAGTTCTCATCAATACGCCCAAAGAAAAATCATACTTTGGATTTTCCCTCGAGATTTTATTGATACTTAACTTCAATATGCACATATTATAACCTTATGAATACCTTAAGATGGAAAATTGTTGGTTGTTTACTAGACCATATCCCCTTTAAAAGATCTTGGCCAACCACATATGTTATACTTTTATTAGAAAGGTCTGTAACAATGTTGAGTGAATGCCCCCAAATACCTTTGAAAATTATGGAGTGAAAATACATACTAAGATCCTTCTCTATCAAATCCCATATCATCCTTTAAGTCATAAATTTTTTTTGGTGTTTTGGGCACTGTCTTATCAGGCCTTATTCTCTTATTTTTTATGAGTTTTTGGAATTTGTATCCATTTTATTCACCATAATTTCCAAAATTTAGGAATTTCAAATTATATCCAAATTTATTTTCCATTATGGATTTCCTTTAAATTAAATCTTGAAATTCATTAGACTTATTATTTAAAAAAATAAACCCAAAATTTTAAAATTGCATCATAAATAAAAGTTAGTAAGTAAATAGAACCACTAAGAGACTAAATAGGGGATGGTCCCCAAACATTCAAGTGAACTTGTTCCAACTTCTAGGCTCTGGGATTTCATCCATATAATTTGAAGGACACCATTATCTATTTCCCCAACACAAAACTTTGACATCTTTCAATTTCCATGTGATCAAGTTTCAGTATGCCTTTATTTGTTAAAACATTCATTTTCATCTCACTAAGATGACTAAGTTTGTAATACCTATAGATCTTTCAATGATGCAGTTTTTTACATTTTAATTCAATTCATGTTTCTCTTCCAATATAGTATCACATCCTTTACTCCTTTTGAGACCACCATGGATCCTTGAGTCACTTTCCAGAATCCATTTGCAAAGCTAGTCTCATAGCCTGCTTCATCAAGTTGTCCTATGGAAATTAGGTTCTTTTAAAACATTAAGATATGTCTAGATTATTTTAGCTTAAATAATCCCCCATTATTCATTCAGATAATAACATATTATTTCCCAATGATCTCCAAAGCTTCTTCCTCTTCCAAATGTACTTTTCCAAAACTTCCAAACACATAATTCTCTATGCATCTCTGCTCTCCCATTGAATGGAATGATGCTTCTGATTTAATCACCAATGAATCGACCTGAATGTTGATACTAATAAATAATTGAATCCTTAATTACATAATACTATTGAAATTTGATCTTACATGATTTTAAATTCTTTTATAGCTTTCATTATGACTCACGTAATCCTTCTTAATACATCCTTTCTTTCCATATTTCCAACATGTAGGACCAGGACTGGTTGAATTGCCTCTGATCTTCAACCATGCCTTTAATTATGATTATTTCTTATGATTTATCTTCTATTTAGGTGATCAATCCCATTTTTTAGGATTAATCACACTTTCAGATGGTACATAGACTTCACTCAGCATGAGTCCCTCATTCAAGATCAAGTTCTACATATTCTTAAACACCAAGTCATTATTTCTACTGGAATTACTGATATTATCCAACATTGAATACTATCTATATATAAGTTAATATAATATAATTAGAACCCATAAATCATTCATGAATGTTACCTTTAATTATTTAAGCTTCCCACATATCATGGAAAAGTTAGTCACATGATCTATAACTAGTCTTCCTTCTAAAAATCTTAAATTGAACAACTACCACATCATGAACACTTTGTTAAGTTCCCTTGGTTTCTCATACATAACATACATTGATTTAATCACCTCTATAGTTTTTTTATTTTCCTAAATGTTTAAGGCCACATTTTATGAAAATGACATCCTAATCAGCGCCAATGACTTCCTATGTAACCATTCATATTATACCTTCTCCATTTTCACTAGATGATCACCAATAATTTCAAAATTTATATATTTTATAATCAGATGACCTACCATATGAATTTTTTATAAGTTAAAATCCATTCCATAAAACTTATCTACTTGGACCTTACCTTCACCTGATTCCATAAATTCCACTAACAGTGAACTCCCACTAAAAAATGAAATTATTTTAAGTAAAGAGTGAGTGAAAAACCTAAGATACTAGAATTTTGGAATATTAATACTACTTATTAGGAATACCTTTATCCTCACCTTTTGATAATTTCACTAGAAGATACCAAATTCAACTAATTAAAGTACCCCCATCGAAGTAAGACCACCAAATGATGTGTGGTGGAACTAGGTTGTCTAGAAGGAATATTCCGAATGAGTGTACCAGAACTAGTAAGACCATGCACCCTACTCATCTCACAAAGTGGATCATCACAAACACATAAGAAAACTCAAAATAATGAATTTAAATTAGAATAAATGCATACAGTGAAAAAACATAAAACAAGGAACGGACCTAAGGGATTAATATTTTTTGAATAATGAGTCATGCATGTATGGGATAAATACTACCACTGGCTTTATATTGTAATCAAAATTATAAAAAATTACAAAAAAGATTACTAAGTATAAGTAATATTTTATAAAATCTTAGTTTGTTTAAAATTTTCTTTCATCTCTAATTTTTTCTGCTCTGAGGACCCACTCACTCATATAGTGAGAAATATCTAGTCAACCAATTAAGCCTACTCCCTTAAAATTATGATCAATAAGACATGACTGCCTCAGTTGGTAATACCAAACTGGTAACCCCCTTTACTCATTTAGATTTTAATACTTCATTGATTAACCATAATACCATCTAGATATATGAATTTATTATGATACTACTATCACCTGAAGAAATCTTACATCCATCGTCTATACACCACATTGCTCCGTATTCAGGTCACCTACATTTGGTGAATAAAATTCCAATGAATGTAATGCTAGTGAACTAAAACCAAGATTTAAATCCCAACACAAACTACTAGGTAAAATAATATGATTATCCCTAACTTCCAATGCATCTTGTTTTCAACCATTTTGTACCCAGATATCCACCTCAGCCCTTATTGTCTTCGTAAATATATTTAATTTCTATATTTTAATAAAAATGTGTGAGTCAAAAGTTGTATCTAATACCCAACTTGTATAAATATATTGATTATATTCAATTAAAAATGTAGGATAAATAGAATCCTTACATTTCTTCATATTCCCATCTATACATTTATTTTTTTATTAGCCTTTCTAGAAACATGAAAAGAAAACAACTTCATGCTCATTACGTTCTCCATGTTGTTGTATGTACACTAAAAATTGGGAGGGTTTAACTTCATGAACCCAACCCATTAGATTTGTAAGGACTAGAGTTCCACTAAACATAGGGGAATCCCCTAGATATCAAAGTTTGATAATAAATTTCAAGGGTATACAGTGTCATTGGGGGATAGTTTACTCTTATATAGTATCCAGAATGTAGAAACAAAAGACAACAACATAATCTAAACATGATTCATGAATAAAACATGACCAAATTATCATACATAAAATATAAAAGCTATCATAGATACAAAATATACAATAATAATATGACCAAGTAAGACTGAAAAAATCAAGACCAAAAAGGTATAATAACTGCCAATTTGGCATGCTACTAAGCTCTAAAATATTGCTACCTCTAATATCAAATATCTATTATTAATAACCCCAACAAAAATGAACTCCTATATAAATTTAATATGTATCCCTTTACTTGTATCATGTTTAATGATGTCTATATACACACCAAGATGCATATGCAGGGGTGAGTATACAAACCTAGTAGGTAATCCCACAAAAATTCCCACAAACATATTTTAAACAAGAACAAGTTAGATCACATTTTATAAAATATGATAGAATTATAACATAAATAAATAAGTCCAAATAAACTATGTGAATCACCCATATCAAAAATACACTTCCCCTTTTAACCCATTATTCTCCCAAGGAAATTCACACCATAACCCACATACCCATACCAAGTACTCATTCACTTATGTAATGCACTAACTCAATGCACCTCTCGTCAAATGAAGCCCTCCTAAATAGACCAACTTGTGAGAAGAAACTCATTCATATAGACCCAAGTCATTACTTAGAAATATATATCCAATGTTTCCCTAAATTTAGTACTAGAAACCAAGTCTAAACCAAAAGGTCCCCACACATGCATATCATGAATGCACACAAATATGTATTAGCACAACATGCCCCTAAATTTGGCACTAATAGCCAAGTTCAAACTAACAAGGCCCCTCACATATGCATCATAAACATACGCCACTCATACCCAACTCAAGTTTATGGGAATTCAATTTCCAACATTTTTAAACCAAACATCATTTATATACTTTATCAAATGTGGTGGGGGCTTCATCCACAACTTTCAATTCAAAAATTTTCATCATAAATGAAATATTTCATAATTTTAAATCATACACCAAATCATACAAATTTAGAAACCATAATCCTTTAAGTTCTTATAAAATGGAGATTGAGATAAAATCCACACACCTCTAGCATATTCATCTAGAAAAATCCAAGAGGAATATATTTGGAAGGAATATTCACCCAAAATCAACTATAAAAACTAATAGTTTTAATTCCCTAGTGAGTAGAGGAAGAATGATAGTTTCTCCCATGAATAATTGAGGTAAAAAATCATGTTTAATAATCATTAAAATTTATATATGATTTACTTTCCTGGTGCATAACCCCCCCCCCCCCCAAATATGATAGTTGTTTCAGTTATTTTAAAAACAAATTAACTTACACCATGGCTTGAACAATAGCATGGTAGATTCCCCCATATCACTTTCCAAGAACTATGAATCCCTCCACAGCGTAAAGGATAATATCATACCATTTATAGCTTGTTGGTGAATCTCTTCAATGCTCTGAATCCATACCACCATATCATAAAGCAACTCTCTTTACTATTTCCCATTCACCCATAAAACTCAACTACACTATGCCAAAGAACCACCATGACTACCACCATATCCATGGAGTTGTTCCCATTTCCCATAGGTGGACTCCCCAATTTCCATGCCCCATATAATTCCGAAACCCATTTCATTTTACATGTCATGGTTCACCCAACATACAATGTCCAAACACCACACCCACAGTAGCCCCATGACTCAGACCAAGACCTCTACTATGGTAGAAACTATGATTTGGTGATTCCTATGAAACTCCAAAACTAACTTTTCTTAACAAATCACCCTAATAAACTTCCCAAACACAAAAAAAAAGACACAAAATAACTTTAAAATTCCCAATAAAACATAATAATACCATAAACCATGGGTTTCACATTCTCCCCACCATTAAGTTTTCCATACATATAAAGATAGAGGTTAGTGGTGTCTAGATAAAAGATTGACCATATGTCCAATGTACCAGTTTCCCTTTCCCAAGACTTCTCATTGGCCTAATCATGATGTCATAATACATTTTATAGAGATTTGTTTTAGTATCACAAGATATTTTATTGCATATACCAATATCTTAACCATGATATAAAACCAATGTAACATCTTATTTGAGAGTAATTATATTCCATGCACCTACACAACATATTCAGGATTATAGCTCTAAAGAAACTGGGTATGAAATGAAAGCACAAAATCAAATGAGATTTAAATTTTTAACAAAAAATCCACTATAAATTAATTTATTTGGTATAGTGATTCTTGATTAATTTTTAAATATATCATGAGAATTAATTTAAGTACAAGAAAAAAATCAATATAGTACCTCAGTGTGATGGATTGATCATGGTGATAACTTCTCTGCTTTGGGTTTCAATATATTTAAGAAGTCTAATTAAATCCCCTCTATATCATTCAAATTTTTACCAAAACGCCATGAATGTTTTTCTTTGATTATCGGGTGCTATCATGGAAGATATAAGACTTTGTGTCACTTGTACGATCTCCAGCAGTTTGCATGATTGATCCTCAAATTTGGATCAATCCATTCTTTATCATTATCTCTCTAAAAGCTTTATATAAGAGAGAGGAAGATATGGTAACTCTAAAATTCATAAAAATTAATTTTTTACCTATTCATGGTACAAAAATTATCTTAAATGGTAAGGGTTAACTTTTAAAAATTTCAATTGATCCCTTGTATAATTTAACCCTATTAAACTAGACCAAAATGCCATGAATAAATTAGTAAATGTGTTATATGTGTTGCTAACATTTCATCATTAACTAGTGAAATAATTAAATTTCACATGATAAGCCATGGTCTATTAACACATCTCATTAAAAACATGATTATTTAATAAACCTTGAATGGTGTGATGTTTGTTCGAAAATAACACTTTCTTGTCTTCACTTTTATAATTAAATAAACATGTGAATTTATTGAGAAATAAGTTCAATTATCATTATTTAAAACCAGAATGATATAATGGAACTTATTAACTTTCAATCATTCACTTCGATGATCTTTGGTCCCCGTATGTGGGGATCACTTTGTCTTAAACCCCAATTCAATTGAATTAGAGGAGCCTACAAATACAATTTGTGTAAAACCCTCTAGGCCCCCATCTCAATAGTAATGATTTTAACTTATAGACCAAGAGTAGTTTCTAAAAACACATCATAGCCCTTAAAAAGATGAGGTGAATTCAAAGATATGATTACCTCCAATGATTTCTTGCCATGTAATATAATCCTTTTTCCTCTATACCTCTTTAAGTGGGTTACACATCTAGTGTCATCAACTTATATGATCAGAATATATTTCATTAAATTTTCATAATTGATCTCTTGGAAAACCCACCATGGACTTGGAATTATCATATAGTTCTATTTCTATCAAAGTGCCTAATATATCAACCTCTATCAAATAATATAAGGGATAAACCCTTCCTCGACTTATTAACTAATGTCACATCATTCATAACACATCAAAAGTATCTAATTTCACCAGGAACATATGTCATCATAGTTTAAAAACATATAAAATTATAAGACTTATGATATGAATTAATTATAATCTTAAATTTTTAAGATCATTACACATGTCTAAATATAAGAACATCTAATGACACACAGAACATGTGGATTTTATGACCCAATATTTTAGACCCTTTATAATACATACTATTTCCTATAATTTTTTTCATAATCCACACCCAATGCAAAAAAACCATGACATATTAACAAGAAATTATTAATAAATATATAATAAACACTAAGATTTTAGACCATTAATATCCATTACTTTTAGCATATAAATAATTAATATGAGTTAATATTGAAAAAAATTTATAATAAAAGTTATTTTCTTTATATCTTACCTTATTTAGAAAATTAAATTTATATATTTTAAAATTAATATTTGATAAAATAAAATTCATTTTCTAACTCTACCCAATAAAATTTACTTAGTATAAATTATTAAATTTTTTCTGAAAAGATTTATTTTTTAGTCAAAAATATGGTTTTTGAGATTTTATCATTATGTAAGAACATACTAGAAGTCTAAAAAATCTTTCAAGTAACAAAATATATATTTAATGAATAAAACTATGCATTTTAATATATTATTTGGGCTTATAAATACCATGTCCTATACTTTATAACTAAATTTAAGTGTTAGTTTAATAAAATTAGTTTTGGTATTCTCTTTAAATGAAGTATTATCTAGGTGATATTATAGTGTGGATTTCCTTGAAATCATAATACCTTTTATTCAATTTATAATAAATCAATTTATGTCATTAAAATCGATAATAATTATAATTTTATATTATATATAAATTTAAATATGAAAAACTTTTTTTTTTAAAAACATCTTTTATATGATTATGTGTGTTTATTTTAAAATTAACTTTTCACACATTTAAAAACGTAATTTGATAAAATTATTTTCAAATTTAAAATAATAATTTTAAAATTAGGTAATAGGTTCAGTTTTATTCTTAGTTATAAAAATTAATTTCTAAGGTTAAAAAATAGTTTCTTTGGTAAAAATTAAAATAGGTAAAAAGAGTTTTACTTTGGGGAAATGACTAAAACATATTTAAATCATGTTTTCAAATGAGTGTTTGAGATGAGTTTAGACATTATGTTGACCCAAACTCCACTTTTTTCCACTTTCTAACCATTAAAACTTGAATAGTTTCATGTAATTATTGAAAAAGGATTATTTTTTCCAAAAGTGACATCCTATCCTCTTATAAAAGGACATCACTTCCACCCTTTCAAAGCAACACTTCACCTTCAAATTTCTCCTTGAAACTCAGCCATTTTACTCCCAATATAACCCTATCCCACAAAAATAATCCCATATTCACACATAGTTATACTAATAACTTTAATTTAAAGATAACTTCCAAGTAAAAAAATTCTTCAATGATGTTAGAGTGTGGTCAACCAAAGAAAGAAACAAGGTAATGGATTTCTATCTCAATTTCCGATCGTTGAGAAATTTTTTGTATTACAAACCTATTTTTATTTAAGTGTTGTGTATACTACATATATGATATATTATATCATGAATTAATTCTTTATTCATGTTATTCTATGTTTAATTTCATGGTAATTCTCAATTAATCATTTTGATTTAAATGTTACTTAAGTTCTAAGGATTTATTTTTAACTTCATCCCAAAAATCAAGATCTCTCAATTATGATAATACATTAAGGGGGTTATGATAATTAAATATAAATATCTATACTTTTCTTTTTATTTTTATATCTATGGTAAAGTTAAATTTATATTCACCTCATTTTAAATTGTAAGTTCTAAAATCTTTTTAAGTGATGTGGGTTTTCAAAAAGGTTATTTCAAAATGATCAAAATCTTTTTTATACCCTTTAAAAATAAAAGGTTTTATCATCCAATCCAAATTTTATTTTGATAAAATTTATATCTTTTTCAAGATTCCTATAAAATCCTATGATTTTAAAAGAACACTATGTTCGATATCATATATAACACACAACATCGATCTTAAACAAACCACAAAATGTTATTATTTAAATATGACTATTATAACCTAGTTATTAAAATGGAAGGTAATAATTGGATTAACCATATTGTGAAATATATATATAAATTAACCACTAAATATAAATTTATTTATTAATTATTCAGAAATAAGTAGTCAATTTTGTGTAACTTCATTTTATTCTTCAAATATTATTCTTTCTTTAAAAATGGTTTTTATTGCTTCTTGTGAGAGAGTATTATAATTAATTTATAGAAATTTAAAAAAAATTGATAAAAATAATATCATTTTTTAAATCTTCATAAAAAATTATATAAATTTTAATTTTTTGTATTTTTCTATGAAGATTGATTTTTAGTGAATAGTGAAAAATACTAATTTGTATTGAAAACTATATTTTTGTTTCAAGAATTTACAAAGTTACATTTTTTTTAAATTGTTTTAATATACAATTAGTTCTATTATATTATTAAAAATATAATTAATTTCATTGGAATCAATTTTATTGTTTAATTTGGTATAAAAACATTATTATACTTAAAAAGTCTTTTTTTCTTAAAAAATAGTTTTTTGTTGAGATTTGTGATTTTATATTAAATTAATTTCTACCAATTATAGAGATTGAATCTTAAAAAATGGATACCATTTTTGAAATTGTGAGGTTCAAATTTTTTTCATGGTTACATTTTATTTTTTGTTATTATGAATACTAATCAGGGTTAATATTTTACACCTCGATAAGGGTAAAATGGATAAAAATAGGGTTAAACCAAGAGATAAGGTATCTAAATAAACCCAAAACATGTATTTATCCTATTAGATGGGTGGAGTTCAACTATGTTCATAAATTAATCGAATTTATGGCCAATATTTTCTATTTTTCTTTGATTGTGACCTTTATATTAATTTAAGGAAAGAATAAATACAATATGTCACTCTCTTTAATTTGGTATCTATAAAATTTTTATATAAGGATAAAAGGATATAAGTTTCATTTTAAATTTTTATTTGAAATAAAAAATAATTTTTTATCAAATTAATTTATTTTTAATTTTTAGTGGTTGAATAAATACATTAAATGCTTATGCAGTACCAATATAGTATTTATTTAATTAATAGAAAAATAAAATAAATTATTTTAAAAATATTAAAATTAATACAATTTGGGTGAATTATTATGTTCCATTAATTTTTTACATGAAAATAACATATTAGATATATTTATAGTTTTATATTCAAATTTCATTGTTGTCATGTTATTTTGAAAGTCAAATTATGTGAATAGTTCTTAAAATGACATTAATAGTGTTTTATGATAAAATAATAAAAATATTGAAAGAGGAAAATTAGTATGGAAAATTGTTAAAAATTTTATACCTTGGTCATTTATAATCCAATTTTCACATTATAAGTAAAATTATGACCCTTTAATATTAAAAATTTATTATCGCAGTTACAATTAAAATTTGTTAACCAAGGGTTTAAACCAAAATATAAGATTTAAAATGAAATAAATCCTGTATAAATTTAATTTTATGATTATATTTCAACATTATATTCTTTTTATTTAAATATTTATTCATTTTAAATCATTTTTCTTGATAATTTTTTAATTATATTTCAATCTTTTTAGAAATTACAAGTGTGTCCTTTTCCTCCCTTTTAAAAAGAAATCCCTTTATCTCAATTATTCACACCAATTTGATCCATCTTGATCAAAAAAACTATCAATTTATCTTATAAAATTCCCTATACCCTAATTATAGGTTTTTTTCTTCTTAAAATACCATTCCAAGGGTCCTCAATAAGAAATCTAAAGGAAGTCTACTGAAGAAGAAGTAATCGTCTTTACCAACTATTTTACATTTCTTTCTTCTTATAATTCCTCTAAATTTGGTGTAACTATCCTAAAATAATAAATCCAATATACTAAATATGGATATATTTTATTATGATTATGGTACAACCATTTCCCATCTCTTTTTCATCCTATGAAAAGCTAAAACATCGCTCGTTTGTATGTACGATTTTTTGTCTCCACATAGAGATGTAATTCGTTTTTCATCACCACTTTACTTGGATGGTTATAAAGATGAAACTGATGAATATATATGATATTTATGAAATAAATATTTTACTATAATTATAAAATCATATCTACTTTCTTACCTTCCAATCCGTTGGAAAACTATAATGTCGCTCGTGTGTACGTGTGGACTACCACCTCCACGAAGTGATATGATACTTTTTCATTTACAATTTAAATGGATGGTAATAATGATAGATATAATTAATATATATGATATATATGATATAAAAATAATTCATTAAAGGTGAATTATTATTTACCTTTCTTTCTTTCTATCTGTTGAAAAGTGAAAACAGTGTTCATGCGTACGTACGGTCCACCATCTCCATGAACAGTGTAATTAATTTTTCTACATCTTCCTTTCATGGATGATTACAAATATGTATATAATGAATATATATTATATTTATATCATTATTATAATTCTGTATATGATGGAACCATGATCAAATTACTAATACCAGAACTACCAAATTTAAACTTACATGAAAAATGAGACAATTAATATAACATCCCAGACTTGGTTCACTCCTGAGTAAGCAGACCCAATTCGCCAAATGTCCTCAAGAACACCTACCCTTATACCAGATTATTCCAACTATCAATGAGATCCTTGGGTGTGTCTATGGTAAGAATATTCACTCTGGACATAGTAGAGAACATTGGTGAAAAATATAAATAAAAAATGAAAATGTAATAGTAATGAATAAGGTAGAAGATACAAGCATAAACATCAAAGAAATAATAGTCATCAAAAGATAAAAATTTTATCATATTCAAAAGATTATGGAATGTATCTACAAAAAGGGAAATAGGAATATATGGAAGTATTAAGGTATTAAAATACACGATATAAAAAATAATCTAAAAGGGAAAAACTATATAAGAATCTCAAGCATTGGACCAATCATCTATTACCAAGTTCTCATCCTAAAGCAAGAAGTTAGGTGTCCAAAATAGGATGCTTCCGTTTTTCCACACATGTGATCATATAATATTTCTGGGTACCAATAGTGGCCTGGATATTGTGAGAGATAAATATCATTAGGACACTACTAACATCATCTATAAGAAATATAGTCTGTGAATATAAATTGTACGTTGTGCAGGTATATCAAAAATAAAGCAGTGAAAATGTAAAAAACTCATACCTACTTTTTCCTCAGCTGGTGTCTTTTAGCATGAATTTATTTTATTAATTATGATTCATTTTATAATAATAATAGTATATAAAGTTTTTGGTAACACTATAAAAGATAATGATAACAACAAAGGATTTGAGGTGAAACTAAGGCATACTTGACCTTATAAGGTCAAGCCAACTCTTGATATGCAACCAAGTATCCTAGAATAATGGACTTAGTGTAATACAAGAGGTACCCAAAATTAATTCCATAGTAAGAGTTTATAACTGAGTCTATGGATAATGTACATGGTAAATCCCAAGATAATAGTGATTGGACCCAAGGAGAATGATCCAAGGCATCTCATGTTCATAGACGTCAAGATAAATCCAAGGAGTGTATCTGATCTGTTATAATTTCTAGAGATAAATTGAATGGATCCTATGGAATCATGTTGGGAATCCAGTAATATAAAAATACCATGTTACAAGTTGGGTATCTCCCTTGGAAACTCACTCAATGAATTGGAATGGAATCCTCTAAGTGCTCAAGGCATTCCCTCAGGAATCCAAGGCTTGCTCAAGTCTGACCATTCCTATAAAGAGAAAAAATTTCTATATGCAGTATGTACCTTATACATTATATATATATATATATATATATATATATATTATAATTCATTTAAGTCCATATAATACTCAGGAAAATTACATTTTCATTAGGTCCATTCCATTACCATTCATCATACATGGCAAGGTGAAACAAGGACATGTAACTAATTTCAAATTAATTATAAAGGATATAGGGATAAGTGATATCTATATATAAATGTATATAACTTTTCATTTAATATTATAAGATTAATTTATTAAATTAAATCACTTTCTTTATAAAATTTTAATCGATCACACCCGAACGATGTTCCGAAGAATCACAAAAAGGGTCAAATTGGAATAACATGGTACACACCCTAAATGGGTGGTCATCATTGAGGTATCAACCTAAAAAGATATAAAAAGGTATCATTAGGGACTTAGATTTTATTTTAGATGATTTCATTTAAAACAAATGTATTTTAGGAGAAAAATCTAGTAAAACTGGTATGCGCACAATGACAAAAATTTATAAATGATGAGACTCTGAGGGAAAATTCATAGATCCCCTACCTTAAGCTTGTAGTACTATATGCATCCAGTATCATCCTCTTATTTGGTCTCTATTGTAATAAAATAAGGAAAGAGACAAATACCCTAAAAATAATTAATATTCTCTTACACTAAAATAACTATGTAGATGGAAAGATAAATGAATAAAGGAACTAAATGAATGAAGAGCTTATTGGTGGTTATAAAATGTGACAAGTATATCTAGATTCAAAGTTTGGATGGAGAGATGGAAAAAAAATCCTAGATTTAGGTGAAAATGGAGAAACTTCTTCAATGGAGATCTTACTATGTGAGATAAAATAGAGGGGGAGTGAGAAAAAATAAAGGGGTTCTTCCCCTTTAAAAAACTCATGTCATTTACATGGTGTGTAAATTTTTATATGTTGTGTAATTCTTGGGTTTTTCCCCTGTGGTAAAAAACAATACACATATTGAATTTGGTCTGTCTAGACCAATACACATCATGTATTTTAACTACACACCATGTATTTAGTAAACATCCTGAAATTGGCTTGCATATAGGCCCCATCCCCCTGCCACCTTCCTTTTGAGGCAAAAATACCATACCTAAGGCATGGTTTATGGGTTTAATCCAAAAATATAACTTAAAAAGGGTTTAACTAAAACTTATTAGGATCTATACCTAATATGAAAACCTAGGATCTTACAGTCTCCCCCAATTAAAGAAACTCATCCTTGAATTTCTCTTCCAAGGGTGGTAAAGCTTCATCTAAGAACAACTCTGATCACTAAGCACGTACATCAGCCTCTCTCACTCCCAAGTCACATCCTAAACATGGTTTTTCTTCAAAAACACTCATAATAAA
This sequence comes from Viscum album, assembly GCA_963277665.1. NCBI lineage: Eukaryota > Viridiplantae > Streptophyta > Magnoliopsida > Santalales > Viscaceae > Viscum > Viscum album. The sequence continues at coordinate 2,000,426,644 of OY728123.1, read as the reverse complement.
TGAACATAACTACCTTTAAGGGACTTCATACTATGGTCAATGATGAAAATAGGATACTCATAAAAATAAGAATCAGCATCCAATCCAATATCCTTAGGATAAAAATTATGATACGGTTCAGCATGGTAATAACAAAGTTGTGAAACATGGAAGATGTCGTGAATGGTATAATACCTATAAGGTGATAGTAACTAATAGTCTACCAGACTGACTCTCTCCAATATCTCAAAAGGCCTGAAAAAATAAGGTTACAACTCCCTTTCCACTATATCCATCTATGCCCAAGCCTAGGCGATACTTATTAGAAAACACAATCCCCAACCTCGAACTCCAAAGGTTGCCGAAAATGATCAACATGATATTTTTATCTAGACTGGGAATTATGCATCCACTTTCCTATCAACTACACCTACTATGAAGTATCCTACATGAGATAATGGCCTAGTAATGCTACCTCCCCAACCTCTATCCAGCATAGAGGTAAACAGCATGGCATACCATATAAGGCCTCATATGGATCCATTTGAATTATTTCTTGAAAGCTATTATTTTTTTCAAACTCAAGGAGAGGTATATGTTTCTCCCAATAAACCATTAAATAAATTAAGGATTCTCATATCATGTCCTCCAAATCCTGTATAGTCTGTTCTGACTAACCATTAGTCTAAGGGTGAAAATTTGTGCTTAGAAGCACTTGTGTACCCAAATATTTATGTAACCCTTACAAGAACCTTGATGTGAAATGAGTTTACCTATCTAAAATGATAGTATGAGGGACCTCATGTAAGTTTATAATCTCACATACATATATTTGGAAAATATTTTCCTCTGAGAAAGTATCCCTAATAGGAAGAAACTGGGATACCTTCATCATCGTATCAATAACTACCCAAATTGCATCACCACCCTGAGGTGGCCTCGGTAAACCAGTCACAAAATCCATTGATACATCATTCCATTTATATTTTGAGACTATTAAGTTTTTTAACAAGATATAAGGTCATTGGTGTTCTCCCATCAGTTGCTGATAGGTGGAGCACCTAGTGATAAAACTCTTTATCTGACATTTCATCCCAACACACCAAGATTAACATCAGATATCACGATACATATTGGAGATATCGGGGTGTACTTCCCACTAAGAAGCATGGTATTATTGTATCATATCATATTTCATGTATTTAGGAATCTAGATAAATCTATATACACATAATATCTCATCTTTTTTGATAGAACAATACAGAGTTGGGTCCTCACCTAAAATACTTTCATGTAGGACCAACCCCTCAGGGTATAAAAATTTCCTTATATACACCCTATCCAAGAGTGAAGAGGTAATTATTAAGGCTATAAGAAAATCTCATTTATAGCTATCTTGATACTCCAGATTCATATTAGAAAATAGGTTCATCAAATTTCATTCATCACTAGATTCTTAAATGTCTTGTGCTTGATTTTTTTTGGCTCAGTAGATCAGCTACCGCATTTCCCTTTCCAAGAATATAGGCAAGATAAAAGTCAAAATAATGAAGTTATTCAACCCATTTTTGTTTTTTGAGATTAAATCCATGCAATGTAAATAAATATTTGAGTTTATTTGTTTTTTAAACACCACAATTTTCTCTCCCATAAGATATTGTCTCAAGCAATGCAAGGCATGAACGACCGTAGTAAGATCGAGGTCTTGTGACAGGTAATTATGATTGTGAGGTCTAAATTAGTAAGAACCATACATAAAAAATTAATCCTATTGTATCAGTACTACACCCATATTTATGCCTAATGCATTACATAAAACTGTATAACTTCTTCTAGGATCTGGAAGAGTCGGGATTGGTGCTCAGTAAATTCTTCCTTTCATCTACTGAAAGCCTTTCTCACATACTACAGACCACAATAACTTCACACCATTTTAGTAAAGCTGGTAAGAGGTACCTAAATATGTGATAATTCCTATCTAAAATGCTGATAATATCTAGTTATATGTAATAAGTTATATATATAAAACATGTTATTGGTATTCTCCTAAGAAACAATACTAACCTTCTCTAGTTCAACTGATACTCATGATTTTGAGGTAATGTAACCTAATAAGTGAACCTTGTTGATCCAAAAGTAGCACTTTGTGTGATTATAATATAACTAATGCTCTCTAAATGTATTAAATATAATATCAAGATGTTTGTAATGGTCTCTTCAAGTATGAGAATACACCAATAGGTTTTCCACAAAAAAATCGTGATAAAGGAATCCAAATAGGGGTGGAAAACCCTGTTCATTAAGGCCGTGAAAATAGTAGGCATGTTAATAAGACTGAAAATAATAACCAAGTACTCATATAAGTCATACTGACTTCAAGATTTCATAAGTGATATGTTTGAAGGCCTCACTCTCACATGATGATAGCCTGATCTCAGGTTGATCTTTTAGAACACTCTATCTCCTAGGAGTTGGTCAAAATGATCATATATTCAAGGAAAATGATATCAATTCTTATCTATAAGTTGGTTCAACCATCATTAATTTATCAAAATTCATAGGGTTTTATCTACCTTCTCAGTGAAAAGGATAGAAAAAAACCATGAGGAGAAGTATTAGGTTGGATTAAACCCTTAGATTCTAAATACTCCAATTACCTTTCAAACCTTCTAAACCTTTAGATCTAGACCTTGGAGTTCAATGAGGATTTGGGTCTACTGAATCTCTCCCTGATTTCATGCTTCAACCAGTGGAGTCCCTCAATGGATTAATTTGATAGGTACATCTTTGGGTCATGGGGTTTACAGGATAGAGAAACTGTGGGTTTTCTCAATTCTATACGTATTTGGATTCGATTCGCAATAGCGGAGGATCTAGTTAAACCTTGTTCTAATGACCCAAACAGCTACGATGGTCTTTGATTATACCTATTTTGTTGGTCGTATGAATTCCACATGCATCAATACTCTCTTACAGCTACGGTTTTTGTTAGTTTTTCGAAACTTCCTTTACCATTTCATAACCGTGAAATTTTGAGAATGTAAGGGAACCTTGTTGGTAGATTTTTGTGTAGTGATTCAAGAACTACGGCGCTATATCAACTATTTTTCCCCAGTATATGTGTGGAACTTAATGTCTTGAAAATTCCCCGTGAGTTTGTGTGGATTACAGTGGAAGGTGAGTTTCACCTCAAACAACTTGTAGTCTATGAAACTTCATTCAACTTCTGTAATTCCTGTAAGAAGTTGGTCCATCCCGAGGTAGCCTGCAAACATGGGAGGAAGGAATTGGCTTCTCTGTAGGTTTCAGATTCAAGCAACGGTGGAAAGAGGTTGTGTGTGGGTGAAGGTAGCAGTAATACTTTGGATATTAAACCAGTGTGCAACAAAAGTGGCATTGAAGTTTGAAATCAACATGAGAAGGAGGAACCATGATATAGTTTTGGCCATGCAGTACAGTATTTTATGAGGAAAATACTGGTCTCCCCTCCAAACCTGAATGTAGCTAAGGTGTTTGAAAGATTGAATAAGGACCTGGGGGTGTGCATTCCATGGGCAATGGTGATTAAAGACACTACATCGTACATGGGTGCTAATGAGGTGGTACCCCAAGGTAATGAAGTTTCAGGTCATAGTGAATAGGTAGGGAAAGACATGTGAATGCCTTTGGAAGGTGGCTCAAATGGAGGTAGCAGTGACCGAGTGAAGGAGGCCCACCTGGAGGAAATGTCAATCCAGATGGTTCCAAAAATGCAGCCAAAGTTACTGAGGTGATTGAGGGAGTTTGTGATGACCATGACTCTGGTGAGGATTCCAAGTGTCTTACTCTGGAGGACTCCTCAATGCAATTTCAATATATGGGATGAGGCTATCAATAGGAAAAAGCCTCTGATATTCCAATGTAGGTCATGTAGTCAACCCTTTCTTATGCTGAGAAGGTTATAGATGGGGGATCAAATATGAACTTTCAAAATCGATATGCAGTGTTGGGAGATGACAACTGCCAAGATAGTGGGGAACTAAATAGGAAGGAGGTTACACATAGAGAGGACCACTCAATGGATGTGGGAGATACTCAATAGGAGATTAAAGATGTTTTAGATGCCTTTATTGAGCCCAAGGAAGTGTCCATTGCAGAGGAATATCTCATATCCTCCTCACATAAGGTCTACTACACTACTATTGATTCTGATGTCTTTATTAAGAACAACTAGAGGGGGCGACATAGGAAGGATTATTCTAACCTGCCTAATCCTCCTATCACTATATCTACAAGTAAGGTCAATCTACCCCCAAAGGCTCCTATCACTATGATCAACTCAGATGTAGTGTCCAACACAAATAGTGACCTAGTGTCTATAAGAGGTGAGGTTGTTGTCCCTACTACTCCCCTGAGCGGTATGAAGATGAGGGATCCAGGACAACAATGTGAGTCAAGCTCCACTGGAGACCCTCAACGATAGATATCGTCAGTGCTAGAACACATGGATCTACTTTTTCACTCAGATAAAGAAATTCCAGAGGAAGAAATGGATATGAAAGCTTTGAAGAAGATGGGAAGAATTCGAGCAAGGTGAGTGGATTGATAAGCAGGATCGTATTCTGCTCAGAGGATTCAATATGGGGAAGTTAAACATGTAGGAATTCACAAAATCTTGGGAAAAATTGGCACATCAATATGAAGGCATATTACAGGGATTCCCTGGATCCTATGTAAGTTCTATTCCCTGGATATTGTTTAGGGAAATTTATTACAATCGGCTCAAATTGTTCTTTAATAAATCTGTAGTTTCTTTTGGTGTTTAATGCTATGAGGGTTCTCACTTTCCCCTTAAAAGTGCTTGAAAATAAAAATTTAATGTTGGAGTTACATATTATTCATTTTTATTCATGACTTTAATGTGATAATTTCCTATAGTATTTTTTGCATTGATAAGGTCATAGCAGTTCCCTTCTATGATAAGAACCTTGAAGTGCTATGAAAATATTCTTAATATAGTTATGTGGTTGGATAACATGCTATAATGGGACACATAGTATTAAGACCATTATGTGTGAATACTCATAAATTTATGAGGATTATTCTCATAAATTTCCCATATGGTAATCTCCAAGATGAGAGATTATGATAACAGACCCACCGGTAGGAATTCTGCATGTTTTTAGTGTCATCAGATATTCCTATCTACGAGAGTGTGTAATGGTTCTTAGACTTTAATATTATCATTGATTCATTTCATGACTCACAAACTTAGATTTACTAACAATAAATGTCATGTCATATGTTGGCAGTAAGTAGTGTATGTTGTGTATGTCGTAATTGACATGTCATTAATGGATAATCTTGTGAATTATTTGCCCCTTCTATCTTTATGGGAGTTGATATCCTGGACCTTTGATTGGAATATAACTATCACCTAAATTTCATGGCCATGGTGTATCAACATGCTTATTTCAAATAATTAAAGAAATACATATCAAGAAAATTCATTGATGAAACCTTTGGGAAACTTTATTGATGATATATTGTGACAAAGGGAATATATTACAAAGTTAGCATTCCTATGTGGTTATCATCATTATGACATTAAGGTTTTTCTCTTGGATCTATTTTCCTATTACTATATAGTATTCTTGGACATTAGGATAGCCTGCCTAATTCCAACGAGAAAGAATCCTAGAGATCCACACACTAAGAATTTCTATTGATCTCGATTAAATTCTATTTGAATTTAATTAATGGAATAAATATTATTCTCATGACCGGGTAATAATTTTATTCAAGTTTTGACTGAAAATTAAATTTTTATTATTCAAAAACTTTTAAGGGAAAAGTAATAAACCATGGGTTCAACCACAAAAAATAGATCACATATCCATTAAAAGACAGTTTAAGTTTCCCAGATTTAACCTCCCAAAATAAATTCCAAAAAAAAATTGCATACTCGGGTATCTGGTTCTTCCATTATGAGATATTCAAATTGAAAGTCCATCAGTCCCAAGACTGGATGCACTATTCTATTCTAATTTTCCCATTGTTGAATCCCCTTACTAAAATTAGGTTCTACTTTTCATCATAGGAACACCACTCCTCATAGGGGGCCACCCTCAAAGGCCTTCCCATCATCCTATCTACTTATTATTTTCTAGTTGTAGGGTCCTGGAAATCCTTAAAGGGAAGGAAATATCCCCACAATCACTTTGAAGAAGGAAGCAAGTACTCCTACAAGTCTGGAAAGGTGAATGGACTAAAATTGAGTTTCAAATTTCAGAAGAAACTTGAAGGAAATCAAGTTTTCAAAGAATTTCAAGTGGCATGTGTACCATCACCGAGAAGGGTCCATGGACCTCCTGGATCACAAACCACAAAGTACACAAAACAATCTGTGAGGCTCTGGCCTGTGGAGAAATGTCCAGTGAACCCAGCAAATCTTGAAACACATCGCCGAAGGACTCATGCATATGAAGGCCATCAGTGTACATCCTGTGAACTCATTAGTTCGTAGATTAAGTGAATGGAAATGGTTCCACGAACCATTATTTTGAATCATAACCTCTACAAACCCCAGTTGACTGAGTCTTTTGCTGGTTAGGATATCTCTTCAAGGGCCTATACAAATGGTGATGCATGCCCATAGCTACGATTTCCCTAATTCTCTATAAAAGGAGCACATAATTAATTGAGAAAGGGATGTACGATGAAAGTTTTAAGGGAACCCAGACGTTGGAAGAAAGAATTTGGAAAAGATTTTGGTTTCAGTTTTGATTCATCGATGAAGCCCGAATTGTGAATCATTCTCTCTACAGGTACAGCTAGTCGTGAACCATAAAATGGGGGAACTTAATAATAAAAATAGAACCACGAACCTAAATGCTGGAACTGTGAACTATATACTTATCGCAGATGAACTTCCCACGAACGGTAATCCCCCAGACCCTTCTTCAATGTGGTGCTCTACATAGTGTATCGCTACGCCGACTGAACCCGGCATCGCATACTCCATCAGTATGGGGATGGAACTCAAAGTAGCATGATGGACCGCGTACCACTATGGTATGTGGTGGTCTATACCCATGCTCGCGTACTGCATCGGTATGCAGAAGGCCCTTCTACCCGCATACCACTATGGTATGTAGAGCCTCCCTCATCCCGCATAAGAAACCAATATGCAGAATAGGGTATTTTCGGTATTATTTCCTCCAGTTCCAACCTAACCCATCTACTAATGTCCACTCCTCCATAATCCCTCAATGAACCAATCCTCTAACATCTGGCCAAAGCCTCCTCCAAATCCACCAGACCCGTATGATCAAACCATCAGGTGAATTAGCATGCCCCTTTGAGTCTACATACCAACGGTAAGCAGAGTCACAAAGGCTCTCCCAACAACGTTTCAAACTTTGAGAATGTATGTGGGTCTACATTCTCATGGTAAACCATAGTCTAACCCTGGGATGTTGATGTGAACCTCCCCGTTCTATGGATTAAGGGTGATCACTTTCTTTTCTATTCAATGAGGAATATTTATTAGTCAAATGAGTTATGTTCGCATCTCCTTTGACAAGGACGCAACTCCTCCCCTCCCCATAACATATTCTGGGGCCCTCCCATTGAGGTATGTTCCCAATCTTCTGAGGCTAAGCCATATGACCTTTAGTGTCATATCATATTAAAGGGTTCATTTCTCTGCTCCCTCACCCACGGTCGCCCCGACCTCTTTCTCCATAGGCTCTCCCTCTCCCACCAATAGGAGAGGAAGTGTGTGGTTTGTTAGACATCTTGCATCCTCTTGGTTCCACACCGCGCATGACTCAAGTGGGCTTAGAGGTTTGTGATGATTACAACATCCATGAAAATATAAACTATGATAACTATGATTCCTGATCAAACCAGTATATGTAGGACGCCTACTCGAATGCCCGGGATCAAAAGGGTTCCCTCACATAAAGGGTCCACCCAATCATGTCTCCTTAACTGGGGAGCTTCCATGCGTAATCCCCACACAAATCTGAACTATGGTAGCTCTAATTTCTAATCAAACTATGATATTTAGGACACCTAATTGAAGGCCCGAGCTCAAAAGAGTTCCCTCCCATAAAGGGTCCACCCAATCATGCCTCCTTAAATGGGTAGCCTCCATGTGTAAGCCCCAGAAAATATGAACTACAAGAACTCTAATTCCTGATCAAAACAGGATATGTAGGATGCCTACCTGAAGGCTCGATCTCAAAAGGGTTCCCTCCCATAAAGGTTCCACCCAACCATGTCCCCCCAAATGGGCAGCTTCCCTACGTAAGCCCAGCATAATACCAAACTATGTGGGTTCTTATTCCTCTCCGAAGGATATGTAGGAAACTCATCTTATGGGTCTGATCCCAACATCAAATCACCTTATGTCCCCCCTCGATGATGATAAACTCCAAAGTGTCTTATTGTATAGATCAAGTTAGCAATACCTTCATAGCATCAAATATATGCATGCTTACGACGATCCTAAAAACCAAGGGTATCTTGTAGATATGCTCTTTGGGAATGAAACAAGGATTCACAAAGATATGAACATGACTTAAATCTATAAGAGATTCCTAAAACAGGCAATAATCCTCCCCCAGAAGGGTGCGTTGACCCCGAATTCCCATCCTATTGATCAATGGACTCCTCAAGTGTCGTTGGTTAAATCATCAATTAACGAGCACCTACCTTTGGAAAAAAGGTCCATGAATCATGGATACCAGGGCCGTTGGGTGTTTCTAGCTCCACAAATAAACCAGTTGGAGACCATCTAAGGAAGTGATATCCAAGGGGGACTGATTGCACAAGTACATGACCCCATGAAATCTCACATTAGAACTGACTGACTATGGTATATCCTTCACAATACAAAAGGGGTGAATCGCCCAATCCCCATAGGGTTAATCCAACCTCCTTTTAAAGGATAATGATGTAGGATGGATTGAGACAAAAAAATGGTGAATTTGATAAGAAACTGTCTATGGAAAAGGGGATGGGTGATGATCCTTGTCGGACCATTTCACCATCACCCGAAATGCACCACCTCAGTGGAAGAACAAAAATGGTGAACCTGACATGAATCCTTAACCAAGGTGGAGATTCTACCCCAATGATAAAATACAAAATGATATTTCACGTCAGCCTATTTTGTTCGCCTCGGTACGCACAAAACATGCCACCTCAGAGGAGGAACAAAAATGGTGAAGCCGGCATGAATCCTTAACCAAGGTGGTGGTCTTACCCCCAATCAATCCCCTTCGCCCCCAAACAAAAAGAGAGGAAGGGGGAAAGATGAATCTTTATATATGTATATATTTAAAAGAATGCTACTTTGATGAGGTTTTGTGGTCTATATGTTATATATGTATGTTTTAGGTTCTTGTAGAGAAACCTTCAATCCAAATGACATCCCGACGACCGATGCAGACATACGCATCAGGGATCCCCAAGGCGGTCGGGGACACAATGAAGAGCAAGACCCCCTCACTTACCTAGTGTCTTCAACGTTGGGTATCCAACATGTTGATCAAAGAGTACTACCAAAATGGTACTCTACCCATGCTGGAGGCTGCGAGACAAGCCCTCTAGTCTACAAAGTTCCTCCAACTGCCTCCTCAACCGTGGCCGGAACCCCAGCACAAGGTGGCCCCAATGGTTGTTTTAAACCATTTCGGGAGCCTATCCCTAGAATGGGACAATGAGTACCTCCATTCCCTTAGTGAGGTAGACGAATTCGATTCTGACAACTTCATCACAACTGCACATGGGTCTTACCCACGGGCCCCCACCAGAGAGTGTCTTCACCGACACCAAATGACCAAGCCTCCTCCCATTTAAGAGAACCTTAGTCGAGGGAACCTGCTAAAGTTCAGAAGACCCGGGGCCCTCGGGCTGCCCGCCAAGGGTGGAGAATATATAATCAGGAACACGATATCACCCTAGATCCTGAGGAGCAACTTTGTTGTACTAACCCGACAGAATTCAACATGCCGACATATGACTTTGTCCCCTCCACTAAATCCCGCCATATAAATAGGGTGGAACAATACGAGAACATGCATGTTTCTGCTAGTGCTCGTTGGTCCCACCATGCAGACAGAGTGGAAAACTATAAGCATATGTAAATATCTACTGACACACTACAAGCCCATAAACCAATTAGGTTGGAAACCAGCTATACGTAGGCAAAAATACCTACTAACACACTACAGGCCCATCAACCAAATAGGTCGGCAACCAGCTATATGCGGGAAAAAATACATGCTGATGTATTTTAAGCCTTCCATCCAAATAGGGATGCAAGAAAATATGAGTAGAGTCAAATTCCTATTGACGCATAAAAATCACGTGAGACAAATACATTAGAAAGCGAGCAGATAAAAATATCCTCTCAGGAATATTAAGACCACCAGTCAAATATAGTGGAAACTAGAGAAGACAACTAGTGGAAGACTCGTCCCTCTATCCCGATACAGGAGAAATGCCAGTATCTATTGGAAACTCATGGATGGCCGGAGCATCCACAAACTCTTGATCCGATATCAGAATGGGCCTTCATAACCATTATATCCAAAGATGTATCTCATAACATCCTGGAAATGATAGAAGATCAAACATCGATCCCATACCATATCATCCAAACATGCCAAGACATTATTTCATCGGTGGAAAAGGTGAGAAATCGGACCCACAACCCGATTTCCTCGAACGGAATGACTCACTCTCAAAATGAGTTAGTCACTATGGATTAGTTATTCATCCATTATCTAGTCCAAGAGGGTCAATGGAAATATCCTGTAATACACAAACAACTGAATTGGGAACAAATACTTGTTCCAACAGGGGGATGTCGGTCCAACATGGTGGCCGCTCTAGGGCAGGCAGATATCCCTGCCAAAACTCAAGATGTTTGTCAGAATATCTCGATGACATCGTGGGACCCAACAAGATGGGTACCTATATATGAAGTCTATTACCAATAGCAGATGGCCCTGGTTACCCACAAGAGAGTTCTCAAAAATGAAATATGCCAAAGGAAACTGGAAAATGAAGAGCACATACATGATCCTGCTCTGCTGGAAGCTGGGGTTCTTGACTCCCTCAAAAATATATCAATAAAGGCTCAAGACCCTATCATTCCATTACCAAATTATGGAATTGGTAGTAGAATTTGAGAAGGCCCTCCCCACAATGTCGCTACCGGCAGCTCTGAAGGTCCTCCATAGAGTACCCATGGGGGCTCACTCTGTGTCCCAGGAATGATTGATCATGAGAGTCTATCTCCTGATGTGCATTGGGGTAGCCCTCCCCTAGACCTGAAGATCAGACGAAAACAAGGCTCTCCCCTTAATTTTGTCCTCTCTAATGGTCCTCCCTAGGGTATACGTTGTAGATATGCTTCTCCCTGCAGTCGGACATCAAGTCATTATGGTAGTCTTCGCCATAATGACAGTCATTGCGAAGGACCTCCCCACAATGGTAGTTGCTGTGAAGGCCCTTCCCTTAGTGATTCCAAGCAATGAGAAGGTCCTCACCTCATTATAGAACATCATGAAGTCCCTCCCTAGGATGTGTACTTCACAAATTCTCCTTGTACTCAGGTATCAAGTCATGATGGTAGTCCCCGCCATGATGACAGTCATTGCGAAGGCCCTCCCTACAATGGCAGTTGATGTGAAGGTCCTCCCCTCAGCAACTTCAAGTAGAAAGAAGGTCCTCCCCTCACTGTAGCCCAAACTAAAGGTTTTTCCCAAGGTATACACCATAAGGACATTTCTCGTGGTTAGGAATCAAGTTGCAATAGTATCCCTCACCATTGTAGCACCAATTGTGAAGGTCCTCCCCGCAACCAAAATCCATACTGGCAAGAAGGTCCTCCCCATGCCGGAACGAATATGAGAAATACCTCATATGCTAAGGCACTCAGAAAGGAGGAGTTAGAAATATCAGGAACTCCATCCATCATGAGTGATATCCTTTCTCAACCAAAGGATGGCCTAGGGCCACACTCATCTTCTGATCCACTCCTACACCATTCACATATCAATGAGGCTCCCACCAGCCTGGTTTCTTGGAACGAAATTATTAATAAGTAGTCGAGCTGGGAATATCAAGTAGAGGATCCTCTATAAGAACAATATCAGGATATGTTTCTTGTAAGTTCAGCCTCTGATTTCTTTTTCTTGCATTGACAAATGTATCCTTGTCGAGGTTTCAATTTATGGTGCTGATTACACATGGAGTAGGTACACTATTAATAGGAGACAGGAAAGTAGGCTAGATAGGTGCTTCATTCATGTGGATGATAGGAATAGGCCAATTTATGTGGCTGGGAGAACCCTACCACGTTTTCATTCTGATCACAATCCTATTCTTCTTGAGATCTTTTCTAATAAAGTTAGTTCAGCCCCTCTGCCTTTAAAATTCAATAATGCTTGGCTCGTTATACCTGGATGTATAGAGATTGTTTTGGATGCTTGGAGAACTAGTTACTTGGGTAGATCATTACACATTATATGTTGCAAGCTGAAACTTGTTAAGGACAGGCTGAAGCAATGGAGCAAGAAGTCCTTCTCCTCTATTGATAGTGATATAAGAGAGGCTGAAATTATCCTCTCAAAACTTCAAGATTCTGGTCTGTCCTAGGAGGTTCCCTCCCCAGAGGAAATACAGGATCCTTTAAGACTGGACAAACTACTATCCCTTAAGGATAATCTGGCTCAGAATAAATCCAATGTTAGATGGCTGAAGGAAGGAGAAAGGAACTCCAAATTCTTTTATTGCACTATCAAAGAGAAAAAGGCCAGGAAGAGTCTTAATGATCTTAGAATTGATGGGAAGCTCTTTGATTTAGAGAATAGTATTGTTGAGGATGTGATAGAACACTTTACAAAGCTGTACTCATATGTTAGAAATGATAATTCTGAAAAAATTATCCAATGTTTTGACCCCTCTATTAAAGATAACCAGAATATGAGGCTTATTGATATCCCTAGTGAAAAAGGAGATACATGATTCCCTCTTCTCACTGAACATTGATAGTGCTATAGGCCCAGATCTCTTTACTAATAAATTCTTTATGTTCTACTGGGATATTGTGCAAACAAATGTTAGAAATGTTGTGAATGAATTTTTTAGATCATCTTACATGATGTTTGGGAAGAACTCAAATTTTATTGCCTTAATCCCTAAAAAGAAAAAATCCTTGGAAATTAAAGACTTCAGACATGTTTCCATAAGGAATACAATACCAAAGGTCATCAGTAAAATTATGGCTCAACGGTTGGGTGAAATTTCCAAAGGGCTCATTTCTGGGAATCAGTTTGGGTTTGTACCTGGGAGAAACATCCAAGACTGTCTGTTTATTGCTTCTAAATGTGTAAATTCTATCAAAAGAAAGGTTAATGATGGAAATATGGTTGTTAAGATTGATATTTCAAAAGCTTTTGACACCATAAGATGGAGTTTTCTATTTGTTATTCTAAAGATGCATGGCTTCTCACAGAGATTTCTTGATCTAATTGGATCCATTTTATCCAGTGCAAGGCTATCTATCTTGGTCAATGGATCTCCTAAAGGCTTTTTTTCAATGCTCAAGAGGTGTCAGGCAGGGTTATCCCCTTTTTGGTATGTTGTTTTCTATTGTTGTAGACTATTTAAGCTGGTGCCTCACAGATCTTGCTAATTTTGGATGGTATCAACCAATGAGACTCAGAAGGGATTTGAGTGCCCCTCCACATTTATTTTGTAACACCCCAAGATTTTATGAAAAATATTCTTTTAATTTCATTAATGTCTTTTGTTGTATGCTACACCAAGATTACCTTGCTCTATACGCAACACCGTATTAGCTTGTAGTATACGCAACACTATTCTTGGATCGTGTTACACACAATTTTGATAATAGTTATTCTACGCAACATTGAGTATATATACATATATATATATATATATATATATATTCAATGTATAAATGAAATATGGTTAGATTCTGTTATACGAAACAACGAAGGATTCTTGCACAACACGCAACCCTGACTTGGCTTTCATTACACGCAATCGCGACCTTCCTCGATAGCGTGTGTTGTACGCAATACCGAGTTTTACTAAACAACGATATATTATTATAATATTATTATGAACTAACCGTTATGAAAATTATTAACTACATTTTTAATTTTAAAACATTATTATTCATCTTACACATTTTCTAGAACATGGTATAAGAACAAAATAAATTTTTCGGGTAAAATAAGTATTTTTCAAAAAATGTAGTTTTGTCGCCTTTTGATGGCGCACCCACTTTAAATCTAGTTTTTGACATGTTTATAAGTTCAATTTGACAAAATAAAATTCTTATTTTGAATCAGGATATAAAAATTTACATTAGATAAAGTTTTGATATTTTTCCGATAACTTTCATATTTTAATGAATAGTAAAAACACGCTATATTTTAATTAAAAACAACTTTTTTCATCGTAATATCTTATGTGGTTAAATTATAATATTTAATGGTTTTAAAGTATAAATAGAATATATTTTTACCATTTAATATAATGTATGTCATTAGCATTGATTTTACCTTGAATTCGTAGGTTAAATCAATTCAATATTTTGCAATGTTTTAAAGAAAAAACCCGTTTTCTTTCGACAACGGGATTAATTTTAATTTAATTTCTGAATCTTTTGTGTATTGAATTTGAAAAAATGGATTCCATATTTGGAATCAGTGGGTCCAAATTATGTTAATAAGCTACTTTTTATTTTTGGGCATTGTGAATAGTAACTACGGTAAATTTTATTTACTATAGTTAAAGGTAAATCGGGTAATTAAGTGTAAATATAAGATTATAAAATTACCCTAACACTTGGAAAAATCCTATTGGATGGCTAAAAGTAGACCCATATAACCTAAGGGTCGGATTAGATTCATTTTATGGACTTTTTTCCATGAAAATAATTTAATTATTATTAAAACCAAAGAATGTGACAACATGTCACTTTCTTAAATCTTATAAGTATACTAATTTTAATTTAGTGATAAACTTCATGAAACTTAGAACATGAATAGTATCCAGAAAGATAATACAAATATCTACATCATTGGAATTTATTTAAAATTTTTAGGGATTAAATAATTATCATTTATTATGACACAAAGATGATGCAGTAATTGTCTTATTAATGAAATATTGACATAATTGATGTTATAAATGCCCAAATAAATGTAATTTGAGACTTTTTATGACTTACATTAATTTTCTAGGTTACTATGACATGTTATTGTTGATATAAGTAACTTGGTTAGAACTTTTCATTCTGTTATGAATTTCATAAAAATCATGTACCAAATAGTGTCAAAATTGACATAAATTATTTTTTAAAACAAATATTATATTATTAATTGTTATTTTATTCCTAAAAATCTAAGGTTCGGCCACATGACTTAGATAAGGATATATATATTAATAATAAACAACTTGGGGTTATTTTGTCTTGATATAGTAAGTTTATTAACCATATAGTGTAAAAAAACAAAAAGACACGGTAAAAGTTAAATTATTTAACTTAGAGTTAAATCTAATTGATAAGGTTAAAATAATAACCTAAACTTGTATAAATCATATTTGATGAGATTATTTTGACCCATACCCACTTTATCTTTTAAATAAGACCCTTTTGACCCATTATAAACCGAATTTGACCTTAATATAAAATAATATTTTGAGATTTTCCTAAGATGCCCCTCTCCTCCCTTATAAAAGGGCACCTCCTCCCTCTCCTCCTCACACCAATTTGAGCATTCAAGCTCGGACAAACCCTACCAAAATATCTTCTCCTCTTCCCTAGTATCATCCTAGAGGTCCTGGTCTTCTTCAAAGACCATCCTTAGTTCTTTAAGTGGGGGTTAAGAAAAGGCGCGTCAAAAAGAGGTAATATCAATTACCGATCTTTTTCAATTTCATTCTTCTTCAAATTCTTCTTCTTTAGTTGTTTCATGATAAAGTAATAACATAAGTATTTTTTATATACTGATATGTTGTTATAAATATGAAACGACTCTAATTAACCTTCTATCCATCCTACGGAAAAAGGAAATCACCGCGCGTGCGTACGTACGGAATACCGTCTCCACGCCGTGGTGTAATCTATTTTCCGCCACCACCTTAATTGGATGGTTATAATGGTGTAATGAGTAACTATATATGATTATTATAAATTGATATTGATACTGAAATAGTATACATACACTTGAACACAAGTTCACGATCATGAGAACGATATCATCGCTCGTGCGTACGTACGGACTACCGTCTCCACGACGCGATGAGATTCATTCTCCACATTAACCATTCATGAATGATTATAAAGTATATATAATGAATAATAATGAAATATATGACATGTTAAATCTACTGGATTTATGTATATATATATGTATGTCATCTACTTACTTCCATTCAAGACAATAAGGAAAGGAAAACAGCGTTCATGCGTACGTACGGACTACCGTGTCCATGAACGGTGTATTTCTTTCCATTTATCGATCCATTATATATATGTATATTCTGAATATATATTATATATAAATCATGTTTTATATTCTGGAATTAATTAATCATGATCTAATTAATCATATGAATAATTACAAGTTAAAACACGAACGACAAATGAGACGATTTTACCCAAAACGCTACTTTAACATGAATTTACAAAAGAATGGGTAATATAAAGTCATGAGTGAACTATATATGATATAATAACAATGAATATGATTCTTTAATAAGTCAATGACATTATTTAAATCATTATACAGGAGGTTCGGACACTTACGAAGCAAATCGGACCTAAGGTAAGGGAAATATCACAATCTCATTTTTATCCGAGATTGTTTACACTTTGGTATTTACTGGGGTGTATTTTATCATCCACATCCATGTTTCCTCAATATGTAATATTATTTCCATCCACCTAAAATTTCTTAAATCCAATTTTACCCTTCGGTGAGTTTTTAGTAAAGGATATGAAAGGAATCTTTTGTCGTTTTTCGTACGAGGTACTTTTTGACTTTTCCGAAAAAAGTACGAAGAATGTTTTTTTAACTTATACCGCATGAATGGATTTTTAAAACGTTATTTCCAAGAGGATTTCCTTAAAAGTTTTCAAGTTTATTTTTAATCAACTTCTTTTAGTTTTGAATTGTATGACATGTTAAGAAATGAAAAGTGTATTTGAAGTAGAAAGGATATTTTCCTCAAGAATGGAGTTCAAGTGTTTTATCGAAATTATTTTCCATCTAAGATAATATAAGGTTCTGTTTCTATCCCTATTATTACATTGATATGATTATGTTGTGATGGAAATATTTTTATGAATTCCTTTATCTTATATGAATTGTTTTATGATGTCATGATGTTTAAGATTCTCATTTTTATTACATGGGTTATGATATGATGTATGGTTTATGATTTTGTGGCACACATAAGAATGGTATCATTATGATATGGGTGGGACTTATATCTCCCTCCAATGTATTGGGTAAAGATTTTATATCTCATGAGATAGACATGGCTGGAATGGTAGGTTATACCGGTTCAGTGAAACAGGACTGAAACGAGGGTGACTCGGTTCAGAAATGGACTTTGTCCACTAAGATAGTCTTGGAAATGAGTCTTGACTAATAAGATATGATTCTCTATGATTATGTGTGTATGCCACAAAGTTTCATGTTTTAAGTTAGGATTATTGGGATTTCATTTCACTACTATGATTTATCCCATGTTATGAAATTATGCTCTCTTTTTTAGGTTAAGATTTCCAAAATGTTATGTTCTTATGAATATGATGTGATTGATATTTATTTTGTTTACCCTTACTGAGCATTTCAGCTCACACTTTTAGGTTTTCTTTTCCCCAGGATATAAAGAAAGGTTTTAGGTAAAAAAAGGGAAGATCTTTATGGGAGATGTTGAATATCTTTCACCACGATTAGAAGATTATATTCCGAGTTTCCAAAGACACTAAACTATTACGATCATTGTGTGTGTGTTTTTGTTATGTACTAAGTATTCCGCAAAAGTAATGTAATGTCCATGTACTTCAAGCTTCGGGTCTCTACAGTTGGCATCAGAGGAAAGGTTTAGTCAACCTTTGGAAACTAGGATGCGAGAACTTTAGTGAGATCCATAGAGATATTTCTAAGGTATGTCTAGGGATGTCCCTAAGGTTAAGTATAAGTATAGGTTATAGTCCTAGAATTGCGCTAAAGATCTTAGAATTAAACCTAAGATGTTAGATATTGAAGGTACTTCCCCTTTATTATGTTGTTTTCCCTAGCATGATTTTTTCCTCTCACACTATTCTTTTTGGGTTTTAGACGATGGCTGGAACCCGAAGGAACCATGTTGATCACTGTAATAGACAATGCAATGATTTTCCTCCTGAACAAACAAGTTTTATGGGAGATGGAGTGAAAAATCTTATTGCTATACTTACACAAGCTATGAATCATTCTGGACTTCCAAATGAGCAGAGAAGGGAACAATATTCTATTGAGTCCTTCATGAGGAAATGTCCACCTTCTTTCAGTGGGTCTTTCGATCCACTTGTTTCTGAACAATGGATCAGTACCACTGAAAAGATATTTTCAGTTCTTCAATGTTCTGAACATGATAAAGTCATCTTAGCAGTATATCGTTTTGAAGGTGAAGCTGATCAATGGTGGAATCTTATCAAGAATACGAGGCCAAGAGATGAAATTGAGTCCATGGAATGGGACGAGTTCAAGAACTTGTTTTTCAGTAAGTAATTCCCTCGTATTCTTCGAACAAAGATGGAAAAGGAGTTTCTTGAGCTGAAGTAGAAGGATGATGAATCTGTTGGTATATACGAAGCGAATTTTACAAGACTTGCAAGGTATGCATCTGGCATTATCATCCAACCTGAAAGTAAAGTTGATCGATTTTTCAGTGGCTTAAAACCAAGTCTTCGAAGGGAATTATCTATAAAAAACTTCAGTAGCTATGAAGAAATTGTGTGTTGTGCTATCAAGGTAGAAATGGAAGTTGGTGTTACATATCCATCTCATGGTTTTGATAAGAAACGAAAGATGTAGTTCAAGGAGAAATCTCAGAATAATGGTGAAAAGAAGATGAATGTTTCCTTATGTACAAAGTGTTGAAAGAAGCATGGTGGATATTTTCTTAAAGGGACTAGAAAATGTTTTAAGTGTGGAAAAGAAGGTCATCGAGCAGTTGAGTGTCGAAGTAATGGAAAAAGGGTTTCTAATGATGTGAATAAAGAAAAGACTGCAGAGAACGCACCACCAACACTTCAATGCTTCAAGTGCAAGGAAATGGGGCATTATGCTAATAAATTCCCTAATCCAAGGGTTATTGATGATCGACATGAACAACCACTTAAGTAAAAAGACAAAGGGAAGTCACATGCGATCACCATTGGCGATGTTGAATATGATAACGATGTGGTGGAATGATTAAGTGTTTATGTAATGGGATTCCAAAATAATGTTGTATATAGTATCGTGGAATATTGGAATATTTATGTATTGGTCTAATGTGGTATTCAAAGTGATTGAGATATTTTTGGAAAAAGTATGATATGTTCATAATGAAGGGAAAACGAGAAAATGAAATATTTGATAGTATTCATGAGCTCATGATTGATATAAGGACTAAGTGATATCATGGTTTGAGTATATAGAATTTTGAGGATTTTGGTATGTGGAAAGTGTTAACTTTTAACTGAATTCATGTTTTCACTAAGGTTTAATGGGTATTCATTTTTCAAGAGAATACATGATTAAGGTATTCACATGATTGGAATGTTACCAACAAGATATATGGGGGATAAATGATGGTATTCACATGCTTGGTTGATGACATTTCAAGTAATCATTTTCTTTATATTATGAGCTTGTACCGAAGTATTTCCTAAATATTGGAATGGATTATGTTGGACATAAGTTAGTATTGTTTAAGGATAGAACTTTTGATATTATATAGTTTTAGAAAAAGGACAACCTGCAGGACGGGCAATAGCCCATCGCGTCGGACAAGGCCGTGGTAATCGAACCCACAACCGAAGTGCGACTGGCCTTTATCGCCTACCACTGGCCTACAAGAAGTCCCTGTTTAGTAGAAACTAGTTTTATTATATTAAGTAGTATGATATATGAATTATAAGTCCATTTTAGGAACCATATATCATCAATCTCACTATAGATGGACTTATGTATTTTTTGATAACTTTTCTAACCTTTTTTTAAGACAGATGGAATGACCCATAATTCTATCACTTGATCTGCTAACACATCACGAATGACAAATTTAACTTTATTTCTTTAAGAGATGAAGTGGAAATTGTCTAAAGAACGACCAACAGTGAGACTATACCGAAATCACGAAAGTATTTCTTCTAATTTCAATTTCATCAACTTTAGAGAAATGATCTTGAAAACCAAAAATATTGTCCTAGTGATCTTATATCTGATGAATCAGATGGTACTTTAGATCATCACAAATTTATGGCTTTGTGATTGTTGGCTTTTCCATAGCCGTGTTCTCTACCACTCTCCATCAGAACATGATGGTTAGATTTCTCTTCCATATCCATATTTTCACCTATGTGGAAACCCAGTGATTAGTTTATTTGGGTAACCATTACGTTTCATACTTTTGTTTTTAAAGATTGGTTTTGGTATTCCTTTTTACGATGTGGGTTTCTATTAAAGAAACTTTCGAGTAGTAGACCATTTATAACCCCGACGAATTTCGAGGGAGAAATTCATTTTAAGGGGGGTAGAATGTAACACCCCGAGATTTTATGAAAAATATTCTTTTAATTTCATTAATGTCTTGTGTTGTATGCTACACCAAGATTACCTTGCTCTATATGCAACACCGTATTAGCTTGCAGTATACGCAGCACTATTCTTGGATCGTGTTACACACAATTTTGATAATAGTTATTCTACGCAACATTTAGTATATATATATATATATATATTCAATGTATAAATGAAATATGGTTGGATTCTGTTATACAAAACAATGAAGGATTCTTGCACAACACGCAACCCTGAAATGGCTTGCATTACACGCAATCGCGACCTTCCTCGATAGCATGTGTTGTACGCAATACCGAGTTTTACTAAACAACGATATATTATTATAATATTATTATGAACTAGCCGTTATGAATAGTATTAACTAAATTGTGAATTTTATAACATTATTATTCATCTTACAAATTTTCTAGAACATGGTATAAGAACAAAATAAATTTTTCGGTTAAAATAAGTATTTTTCAAAAAATGCAGTTTTGTCGCCTTTTGATGGCGCACCCACTTTAAATATAGTTTTTGACATGTTTATAAGTTAAATTTGACAAAATAAAATTCTTCTTTTGAATTAGGATATAAAAATTTACATTAGATAAAGCTTTGATATTTTTCCGATAACTTTCATATTTTAATGAATAGTAAAAACACTCTATATTTTAATTAAAAACAACTTTTTTCATCGTAATATCTTATGTGGTTAAATTAGAATATTGAATGGTTTTAAAGTATAAATAGAATATATATTTACCATTTAATATAATGTATGTCATTAGCATTGATTTTACCTTGAATTCGTAGGTTAAATCAATTCAATCTTTTGCATTGTTTTAAAGAAAAAACCCATTTTCTTTCGACAACGGGATTAATTTTAATTTAATTTCTGAATCTTTTGTGTATTGAATTTGGAAAAATGGATTCCATATTTGGAATCAGTGGGTCCAAATTATGTTAATAAGCTACTTTTTATTTTTGGGCATTGTGAATAGTAACTACGGTAAATTTTATTTACTATAGTTAAAGGTAAATTGGGTAATTAAGGGTAAATATAAGATTATAAAATTACCCTAACACTTGGAAAAATCCTATTGGATGGCTAAAAGTAGACCCATATAACCTAAGGGTCGGATTAGATTCATTTTATGGACTTTTTTCCATGAAAATAATTTAATTATTATTAAAACCAAAGAATGTGACAGCATGTCACTTTCTTAAATCTTATAAGTATACTAATTTTAATTTAGTGATAAACTTCATGGAGCTTAGAACATGAATAGTCTCCAGAAAGATAATACAAATATCTACATAATAGGAATTTATTTAAAATTTTTAGGGATTAAATAATTATCATTTATTATGACACAAAGATGATGCAGTAATTGTCTTATTAATGAAATATTGACATAATTGATGTTATAAATGCCCAAATAAATGTAATTTGAGACTTTTTATGACTTACATTAATTTTCTAGGTTAATATGACATGTTATTGTTGATATAAGTAACTTTTTTCGAACTTATCATTCTGTTATGAATTTCATAAAAATCATGTACCAAATAGTGTCAAAATTGACATAAATTAGTTTTTAAAACAAATATAATATTATTAATTGTTATTTTATTCCTAAAAATCTAATGTTCGGCCACATGACTTAGATAAGGTTATATATATTAATAATAAACAACTTGGGGTTCTTTTGGCTTGATATAGTAAGTTTATTAACTATATAGTGTAAGAAAACAAAAAGACACGGTAAAAGTTAAATTATTTAACTTAGAGTTAAATCTAATTGATAAGGTTAAAATAATAACCTAAACTTGTCTAAATCCTATTGGATGAGATTATTTAGACCCATAACCACTTTATCTTATAAATAAGACCCTTTGGAACCATTATAAACCAAATTTGACCTTAATATAAAATAATATTTTGAGATTTTCCTAAGGTGCTCATCTCCTCCCTTATAAAAGGGCACCTCCTCCCTCTCCTCCTCACACCAATTTGAGCGTTCAAGATCGTCCAACCCCTGAAAAAATATCTTCTCCACTTCCATAGTATCATCCTAGAGGTCCTGGTCTTCTTCAAAGACTATCCTTAGTTCTTTAAGTGGAGGTTAAGAAAAGGCGCGTCAAAAAGAGGTAATATCCATTACCGATCTTTTTAAATTTCTTTCTTCTTAAACTTCTTCTTCTTTAGTTGTTTCATGATAAAGTAATAACATCAGTATTTCTTATATACTGATATGTTATTATAAATAGGAGACAACTCTAATTAACCTTCTATCCATCATACGGAAAAAGGAAATCACCGCGTGTGCGTACGTACGGAATACCGTCTCCACGCCGTGGTGTAATCTATTTTCCACCACCACCTTAATTGGATGGGTATAATGGTGTAATGAGTAACTATATATGATTATTATAAAGTGATATTGTTACTGAAATAGTATACATACACTTCAACACAAGTTCACGATCATGAGAATGATATCATCGCTCGTGCGTACGTACGGACTACCGTCTCCACGACGCGATGAGATTCATTCTCCACATTAACCATTCATGAATGATTATAAAGTATATATAATGAATAATAATGAAATATATGACATTTTAAATCTACTGGATTTATTTATATATATATATATATATGTATGTCATCTACTTACTTCCATTCAAGACAATAAGGAAAGGAAAACAGCGTTCATGCGTACGTACGGACTACCGTCTCCATGAACGGTGTATTTCTTTCCATTTATCGATCCATTATATATATGTATATTCTGAATATATATTATATATAAATCATGTTTTATATTCTGGAATTAATTAATCATGATCTAAGTAATCATATGAATAATTACAAGTTAAAACACGAACGACAAATGAGACGATTTTACCCAAAACGCTAATTTAACATGAATTTACAAAAGAACGGGTAATATAAAGTCATGAGTGAACCATATATGATATAATAACAATGAATATGATTCTTTAATAAGTAAATGACATTATTTAAATCATTATACAGGAGGTTCGGACACTTACGAAGCAAATCGGACCTAAGGTAAGGGAAATATCACAATCTCATTTTTATCCGAGATTGTTTATACTTTGGTATATACTGGGGGGTATTTTATCATCCACATCCCTATTTACTCAATATGTAATATTATTTCCATCCACCTACAATTTCTTAAATCCAATTTTACCCTTCGGTGAGTTTTTAGTAAAGTATATGAAAGGAATCTTTTTTCATTTTTCGTATGAGGTACTTTTTGACTTTTCTGACAAAAGTACGAAGAATGTTTTTTTAACTTATACGGCATGAATGGATTTTTAAAACGCTATTTCCAAGAGGATTTCCTAAAAAGTTTTCAAGTTTATTTTTAATCAACTTTTTTTAGTTTAGAATTGTATGGCATGTTAAGAAAGGAAAAGTTTTTTTGAAGTAGAAAGGATATTTTCTTCAAGAATGGAGTTCAAGTGTTTTATCAAAATTATTTTCCATCTAAGATAATATAAGGTTATGTTTCTATCCCTATTATTACATTGATATGATTATGTTGTGATGGAAATATTTTTATGAATTCCTTTATCTTATATGAATTGTTTTATGATGTCATGATGTTTAAGATTCTCATTTTTATTACATGGGTTATGCTATGATGTATGGTTTATGATTTTGTGGCGCACATAAGAATGGTATAATTATGAGATGGTTGGGACCTATATATCCCTCTAATGAATTGGTTAAAGATTTTATATCTCATGAGATAGACATGGCTGGAATGGTAGGTTGTACCGGTTCAGTGAAACAGGACTGAAACGAGGGTGACTCGGTTCAGAAATGGACTTTTTCCACTAAGATAGTCTTGGTAATGAGTCTTGACTAATAAGATATGATTCTCTATGATTATGTGTGTATGACACAAAGTTTAATGTTGTAAGTTATGATTATTGGGATTTCATTTCACTATTATGATTTATCCCATGTTATGAAATTATGCTCTCTTTTGCAGGTTAAGATTTCCAAAATGTTATGTTCTTATGAATATGATGTGATTGATATTTATTTTGTTTACCCTTACTGAGCATTTGAGCTCACCCTTTTAGGTTTTATTTTCCCCAGGATATAAAAAAAGGTTTTAGGTAAAAAAAGGGAAGATCTTTATGGGAGATGTTGAAGATCTTTCGCCACGATTAGAAGATTATATTCCGAGTTTCCAAAGACACTAAACTATTACGATCCTTGTGTGTGTGTTTTTTGTTATGTACTAAGTATTCCAAAAAAGTAATGTAATTTCCATGTACGTCAAGCTTAGGGTCTCTACAGTTGGTATCAGAGGAAAGGTTTAGTCAACCTTTGGAAACTAGGATGCGAGAACTTTAGTGAGATCCCTAGAGATATTTCTAAGGTATGTCTAGGGATGTCCCTAAGGTTAAGTATAAGTATAGGTTATAGTCCTAGAATTTCGCTAACGATCTTAGAATTAAACCTAAGATGTTAGATATTGAAGGTACTTCCCCTTTATTATGTTGTTTTCCTAGCATGATTTTTTCCTCTCACACTATTATTTTTGGGTTTTAGACGATGGCTGGAACCCGAAGGAACCGTGTTGATCACTGTAATGGACAATGCAATGATTGTCCTCCTAAACAAACAAGTGTTATGGGAGATGGAGTGAAAAATCTTATTGCTATACTTACACAAGATATGAATCATTTTGGACTTCCAAATGAGCATAGAAGGGAACAATATTCTATTGAGTCCTTTATGAGGCAACGTCCACCTTCTTTCAGTGGGTCTTTTGATCCACTTGTTGTTGAACAATGGATCAGTACCACTGAAAAGATATTTTCAGTTCTTCAATGTTCTGAACATGATAAAGTCATCTTAGCAGTATATCGTTTTGAAGGTGAAGCTGATCAATGGTGGAATATTATCAAGAATACGAGTCCAAGAGATGAAATTGAGTCCATGGAATGGGACGAGTTCAAGAACTTGTTTTTCAGTAAGTACTTCCCTCGTATTCTTCGAACAAAGATGGAAAAGGAGTTTCTTGAGCTGAAGCAGAAGGATGATGAATCTTTTGGTATATACGAAGCAAATTTTACAAGACTTTCAAGGTATGCATCTGGCATTATCATCCAACCTGAAAGTAAAGTTGATCGATTTTTCAGTGGCTTAAAACCAAGTCTTCGAAGGGCATTAGCTATAAGAGACTTCAGTAGCTATGAAGAAATTGTGCGTTGTTCTATCAAGGTAGAAATGGAAGTTGGTGTTACATATCCATCTCATGGTTTTGATAAGAAACGAAAGATGGAGTTCAAGGAGAAATCTCAGAATAATGGTGAAAAGAAGATGAGTGTTTCCTTATGCACAAAGTGTTGAAAGAAGCATGGTGGAGATTGTCTTAAAGGGACTTGAAAATTTTTTAAGTGTGGAAAAGAAGGTCATCGAGCAGCTGAGTGTCAAAGTAATGGAAAAAGGGTTTCTAATGATGTGAATAAAGCAAAGACTGCAGAGAACACACCACCAACACTTCAATGCTTCAAGTGCAAGGAAATGGGGCATTATGCTAATAAATGCCCTAATCCAAGGGTTAGTGATGATTGAAATGAGCAACCACTTAAGGAAAAAGACAAAGGGAAGTCACATGCGATCACCATTGGCGATGTTGAATATGATAACGATGTGGTGGAAGGATTAAGTGTTTATGTAATGGGATTCCAAAATAATGTTGTATATAGTATCGTGGAATATTGGAATATTTATGTATTGGTCTAATGTGGTATTCAAAGTGATTGAGATATTTTTGGAAAAAAGATGATATGCGCATAATGAAGGGAAAACGAGAAAATGAAATATTTGACAGTATTCATGAGCTCATGACTGATATAAGGGCTAAGTGATA
Organism: Viscum album; assembly: GCA_963277665.1. Taxonomy (NCBI): domain Eukaryota; kingdom Viridiplantae; phylum Streptophyta; class Magnoliopsida; order Santalales; family Viscaceae; genus Viscum; species Viscum album. The sequence goes on along the minus strand of OY728123.1, from coordinate 2,000,399,874 downwards.
TCATGGTTTGAGTTTATAGAATTTTGAGGATTTTGGTATCTGGAAAGTTTTAACTTTTAACTGCATTCATTTTTTCACTAAGGTTTAATGGGTATTCATTTTTCAAGAGAATACATGATTAAGGTATTCACATGATTGGAATGTTACCAACAAGATATATGGGGGACAAATGATGGTATTCACATGCTTGGTTGATGACATTTCAAGTAATCATTTTCTTTATATTATGAGCTTGTACCGAAGTATTTCCTAAAGATTGGAATGGATTATGTTGGACATAAGTTAGTATTGTTTAAGGATAGAACTTTTGATATTATATAGTTTTAGAAAAAGGACAACCTGCAGGACGGGCGATAGCCCATCGCGTCGGACAAGGCTGTGGGAATCGAACCCACAACCGAAGTGCGACTGGCCTTTATCGCCTACCACTGGCCTACAGGAAGTCCCTGTTTAGTAGAAACTAGTTTTATTATATTAATTAGTATGATATATGAAGTATAAGTCCATTTTAGGAACCATATATCATTAATCTCACTATAGATGGACTTATGTATTTTTTGATAACTTTTCTAACCTTTTGTTAAAGACAGATGGAATGACCCATCATTCTATCACATGATCTGCTAACACATCACGAATGACAAATTCAACTTCATTTCTTTAAGAGATGAAGTGGAAATTGTCCAAAGAACGACCAACGGTGAGACTATACCGAAATCACGAAAGTATTTCTTCTAATTTCAATTTCATCAACTTTAGGGAAATGATCTTGAAAACCAAAAATGTTGTCCTAGTGATCTTATATCTGATGAATCAGATGGTACCTTAGATCGTCACAAATTTATGGCTTTCTGATTGCTGGCTTTTCCATAGCCATGTTCTCTACCACTCTCCATCAGAACATGATGGTTAGATTTCTCTTCCATATCCATATTTTCACCTATGTGGAAACCCAGTGATTAGTTTATTTGGGTAACCATTATGTTTCATACTTTTGTTTTTAAATATTGGTTTTGGAATTCCTTTTTACGATGTGGGTTTCTATTAAAGAAACTTTCGAGTAGTAAACCATTTATAACCCCGACGAATTTCGAGGGCGAAATTCATTTTAAGGGGGGTAGAAAGTAACACCCCGAGATTTTATGTAAAATATTCTTTTAATTTCATTAATGTCTTGTGGTGTATGCTACACCAATATTACCTTGCTCTATACGCAACACCGTATTAGCTTGCAGTATACGTAACACTATTCTTGGATCGTGTTACACACAATTTTGATAATAGTTATTCTACGCAACATTGAGTATATATATATATATATATTCAATGTATAAATGAAATATGGTTGGATTCTGTTATACAAAACAATGAAGGATTCTTTCACAACACGCAACCCTGACTTGGCTTGCATTACACGCAATCGCGACCTTCCTCGATAGCGTGTGTTGTACGCAATACCGAGTTTTACTAAACAACGATATATTATTATAATATTATTATGAACTAGCCGTTATGAATAGTATTAACTAAATTTTGAATTTTATAACATTATTATTCATCTTACACATTTTCTAGAACATGGTATAAGAACAAAATAAATTTTTCGGGTAAAATAAGTATTTTTCAAAAAATGCAGTTTTGCCGCCTTTTGATGGCGCACCCACTTTAAATCTAGTTTTTGACATTTTTATAAGTTCAATTTGACAAAATAAAATTCTTCTTTTGAATCAGGATATAAAAATTTACATTAGATAAAGTTTTGATATTTTTCTGATAACTTTCATATTTTAATGAATAGTAAAAACACGCTATATTTTAATTAAAAAAAATTCATCGTAATATATTATGTGGTTAAATTATAATATTGAATTGTTTTAAAGTATAAATAGAATATATTTTTACCATTTAATATAATGTATGTCATTAGCATTGATTTTACCTTGAATTCGTAGGTTGAATCAATTCAATCTTTTGCAATGTTTTAAAGAAAAAACTCCTTTTCTTTCGACAACGGGATTAATTTTAATTTAATTTCTGCATCTTTTGTGTATTGAATTTGAAAAAATGGATTCCATATTTGGAATCATTGGGTCCAAATTATGTTAATAAGCTACTTTTTATTTTTGGGCATTGTGAATAGTAACTACGGTAAATTTTATTTACTATAGTTAAAGGTAAATCAGGTAATTAAGGGTAAATATAAGATTATAAAATTACCCTAACACTTGGAAAAATCCTATTGGATGGCTAAAATTAGACCCATATAACATAAGGGTCGGATTAGATTCATTTTATGGACTTTTGTCCATGAAAATAATTTAATTATTATTAAAACCAAAGAATGTGACAACATGTCACTTTCTTAAATCTTGTAAGTATAATAATTTTAATTTAGTGATAAAATTCATGAAACTTCAAACATGAATAGTCTCCAAAAATCTAATACAATTATCTAAATCATAGGAATTTATTTAGAATTTTTAGGTATTAAATAATTATCATTTATTATGACACAATGATGATGCAGTAATTGTCTTATTAATGAAATATTGACATAATTGATGTTATAAATTCCCAAATAAATGTAATTTGAGACTTTTATGACTTAAATTAATTTTCTAGGTTAATATGACATGTTATTGTTGATATAAGTAACTTTTTTCGAACTTATCATTCTGTTATGAATTTCATAAAAATCATGTACCAAATAGTGTCAAAATTGACATAAATTAGTTTTTAAAACAAATATTATATTATTAATTGTTATTTTATTCCTAAAAATCTAAGGTTCGGCCAAATGACTTAGATAAGGTTATATATATTAATAATAAACAACTTGGGGTTCGTTTGTCTTGATATAGTAAGTTTATTAACTATATAGTGTAAGAAAACAAAAAGACACGGTAAAAGTTAAATTATTTAACTTAGAGTTAAATATAATTGATAAGGTTAAAATAATAACCTAAACTTTTCTAAATCCTATTGGATGAGAGGTTTTAGACCCATCCCCACTTTATCTTCAAAATAAGACCCTTTTTAACCATTATAAACCGAATTTGACCTTAATATAAAATAATATTTTGAGATTTTCCTAAGGTGCCCCTCTTCTCCCTTATAAAAGGGAACCTCCTCCCTCTCCTCCTCACACCAATTTGAGCATTCAAGCTCGGCCAACCCCTGAAAAAATATATTCTCCACTTCCCTAGTATCATCCTAGATGTCCTGGTCTTCTTCAAAGACTATCCTTAGTTCTTTAAGTGGAGGTTAAGAAAAGGCGCGTCAAAACGAGATAATATCCATTACCGATCTTTTTAAATTTCTTTCTTCTTAAACTTCTTCTTCTTTAGTTGTTTCATGATAAAGTAATAACATCAGTATTTCTTATATACTGATATGTTATTATAAATATTAAAAAACTCTAATTAATCTTCTATCCATCCTACGGAAAAAGGAAATCACCGCGCATGCGTACGTACGGAATATCGTCTCCACACCGTGGTGTAATCTATTTTCCGCCACCACCTTAATTGGATGGGTATAATGGTGTAATGAGTAACTATATATGATTATTATAAAGTGATATTGATACTGAAATAGTATACATACACTTGAACACAAGTTCACAATCATGAGAATGATACCATCGCTCGTGCGTACGTACGGACTACCGTCTCCACGACGCGATGAGATTCATTCTCCACATTAACCATTCATGAATGATTATAAAGTATATATAATGAATAATAATGAAATATATGACATGTAAAATCTACTGGATTTATTTATATATATATATGTATGTCATCTACTTACTTCCATTCAAGACAATAAGGAAAGGAAAACAACGTTCATGCGTACGTACGGACTACCGTCTCCATGAATGGTGTATTGCTTTCCATTTATCAATCCATTATATATATGTATATTCTGAATATATATTATATATAAATCATGTTTTATATTCTGGAATTAAGTAATCGTGATCTAAGTAATCATATGAATAATTACAAGTTAAAACACGAACGACAAATGAGACGATTTTACCCAAAACGCTACTTTAACATGAATTTACAAAATAACGGGTAATATAAAGTCATGAGTGAACCATATATGAAATAATAACAATGAATATGATTCTGTAATAAGTCAATGATATTATTTAAATCATTATACAGGAGGTTCGGACACTTACGAAGCAAATCAGACCTAAGGTAAGGGAAATATCGCAATCTCATTTTTATCCGAGATTATTTATACTTTGGTATTTACTGGGGGGGTATTATATCATCCACATCCCTATTTCCTCAATATGTAATATTATTTCCATCCACCTACAATTTCTTAAATCCAATTTTACTCTTTGGTGAGTTTTTAGTAAAGGATATGAAAGGAATCTTTTGTCATTTTTCCTACGAGGTACTTTTTGACTTTTTCGACAAAAGTACGAAGAATGTTTTTTTAACTTATACGGCATGAATGGATTTTTAAAACGTTATTTACAAGAGGATTTCCTTACAAGTTTTCAAGTTTATTTTTAATCAACTTATTTTAGTTTAGAATTGTATGACATGTTAAGAAAGGAAAAGTGTTTTTGAAGTAGAAAGGATATTTTCTTCAAGAATGGAGTTCAAGTGTTTTATCAAAATTATTTTCCATATAAGATAATATAAGGTTCTATTTCTATCCCTATTATTACATTGATATGATTATTTTGTGATGGAAATATTTTTATGAATTCCTTTATCTTATATGAATTGTTTTATGATGTCATGATGTTTAAGATTCTCATTTTTATTACATGGGTTATGCTATGATGTATGGTTTATGATTTTGTGGCACACATAAGAATGGCATAATTATGAGATGGGTGGGACCTATATCTCCCTCCAATGCATTGGGTAAAGATTTTATATCTCATGAGATAGACATGGCTGGAATGGTAGGTTATACCGGTTCAGTGAAACAGGACTGAAACGAGGGTGACTCGGTTCAGAAATGGACTTTGTCCACTAAGATAGTCTTGGCAATGAGTCTTGAATAATAAGATATGATTATCTATGATTATGTGTGTATGCCACAAAGTTTCATGTTTTAAGTTATGATTATTGGGATTTCATTTCACTACTATGATTTATCCCATGTTATGAAATTATGCTCTCTTTTGCAGGTTAATATTTCCATAATGTTATGTTCTTATGAATATGATGTGATTGATATTTATTTTGTTTACCCTTACTGAGCATTTGAGCTCACCCTTTTAGGTTTTCTTTTCCCCAGGATATAAATAAAGGTTTTAGGTAAAAAAAAGGAAGATCTTTATGGGAGATGTTGAATATCTTTCACCACGATTAGAATATTTTATTCCGAGTTTCCAAAGACACTAAACTATTATGATCCTTGTGTGTGTGTTTTTGTTATGTACTAAGTATTCTGCAAAAGTAATGTAATGTCCATGTATGTCAAGCTTTGGGTCTCTACATATTTTATGCTAATGAGATTCTGCTATTTGGTAAGGCTAGTGATGCTACCATTTCTTGTATTAAATGAATTTTCTCTCACTATGTAGAGGTTGCTAGTCAGGTAATTAATTAGAGAAAGTCCTATTTGTTTTTTGGGGATGGAATTACTACTTCAAGGAAAAACAGAACTGCGATGAAGCTAGGAGTTAAAAGGGGTTCTATCCCTTTCACATATCTTGGTGTACCTCTTTTTTGGGGTAGGGTTAAAAGATTTCACTTAGAAAATATTGCACTACGAATCATCAATCAATTATCATGATGGGAAGGGAAAATATGTCCCAAGCTAGGAGAATATATCTAGTTAACTCAGTGATTACCTCAAAGTTTGTTTATTACTTTTCTCTGTACAAGTGGTCGAGGTCGCTGATGAAATAATTAAGTGGTAAAATTAGAAACTTTGTTTGGACTGGCTCAATTAATGAGAAGAAATTGGTCACAGTTTCCTGTAAAGACTGTATTAAGCCAGTTCAAATGGGAGGATTGGGCATTAAAGACATTCGAATCTTCAATGACACTTTGTTTGAAAAGTTTGTCTGGAAGCTTTTTTCAAATCCTCATCCCTCCATGGAGTTTCTGGAAATTAGATTTATTGGAAAATTGCAGAATGGATATGCCAACTATATGAGATCCTCTGTCTGGTCTGCTATTAAGCAGGCCTATTCTGATCTTATGGCTCGCTCTAAATGGTTGGTCTATAAGAAATCCAACCTGAATTGTTGGACCACCTCTTGGTTGTCACGGCCCATTTGTGATGACATCATTATTCCACCATCTCTTAAGCATAAATAGATTGTTGATCTTGGTGTAGACCCGGTCCTTCCTGAAATTCTGCCCAGCCACATAAGAATGTAAGTCACACAATATTGCTTCACTGACTATGATGTTCTGGTATGGACTCCAGATCTGAATGGAATTTTCAACACAAAGTAATGCTATAAGGCTTGTTGTGGTACCTCAATTCACCCCCTAGATGGGTTATGGATTTCATTAAGCCCTTTATTCCCCCTGCGCTGTGACTGATCATATGGAAAATATGGAAAAACATATTGCCCTTGTAGTTCTTGCTGCAACGAACTGGGCTGTATCTTGCCCCGATCTTCCATGTCTTCTTGGCAGCAGATGAATCCATCTCCCATGTTTTCTTCTCTTTCAATTTTTCTCGCAAGTTATGGTGTTACATGCAGCATATTTTTCAATGAAGCATTAATTTTCACTCAGTTGATGAATTAATCCAGGACATTGGCATGGCCAATTTCAGTGAGCAAGTTCATGCTCTTCTCTTGGCTGCAATTTCGGTTGTTATTGACTTCATTTGGAATTCCATAAACGACCTTCTGTTCAACAACATTCAGTCGCGGTTTCACAGTGGTGTCTTAACAATGCATCGTGCCATTTTCATGGCTTCCAACATCCAAGAAGGTTGTATGAGAAATTATGTTTCAGACCTGGTTTTGTTGAGATATCTTGGTCTTACTGGAAGGACAAAGAATCCACTTATGGTGAAATATATCTGATGGATTCTGCCTCTTCCACGGTGGATTAAGGTCAATATTAATGGGGCTGCCTCTGGTGCTCCAGGAACCTCTGGATGTGGTGGTGTTTTCCATACTTCTCGGGTGTTTTTCAAAGGCTACTTTTTTCATTTTATTGGCAATGGATATGCCATTGAAGCTGAACTATGGGCTATAATGAAAGTGATCAGGTATGCTGTCTATTTTGGTTGGAATGAATTATGGGTATAATCAGACTCGTCTTTTGCAATTCAAATTTTGAAAGAGCGCTCGAGGAATGTGCCATGGAGGATTCTCCCAGTCTGGAATGATTGTCTTCGGCTTCTTGGATCACTCTCCATTGATGTCACACATTTTTATCGTGAATCCAATCAAGTGGCATATGCTCTTGCTAAAAGGGAAATTAATTAGGTCACCTCCTTTTGGTCTTTTGTGTCGCCTGATTATTGTGATCGTCTTGTTCATGAGAATTATTGTGGTGAGGTTTATTCTCATCTTTGTAGAGTGACTCCATGATACCTTGTACTGTACTTTTATTTTATTTGATTTCCTCGAGAGCAGTTTCTCCTGTCTCCTATCTTTCTTGGTATGTTGCTTGTAAGAATACAAATAGATAAGGATAATATACCAGTGATGTATTGGCCTACGGAAACTTCTCACTTTGACATACTAGGAGAGTTTTCTAGGGAATGTATGCATGACATTCACCTCAATATATAGACAACCCTTCACCAAATGAAACAAAAACTCCTACCCTACGAAGGGTGTGTGGACCATGTCAACATGTTAGGGGAGCTTCGTCATCTAATCAACCTGGAAACCCTCCCATCTGCACAGCAGTCAGAATCAGAAAGGCAAAATAAAAACCTTGAATTGTCCTACTTCTGTGCAATGTATAAGTTTCATTGCCTCTTTGGCAATGCCCTAGCTGGAGTTAATATTCAGGGATGGGTAGAACATTGATCTCTACACTTCACCCCACATCCCGTCTAGAAAACATCATAGGAAATGACATCCTACAATGTCATCTCCCAGAGGTAGAAATGAAGTGAAACCCCTTATCAGGAAACGTGGGATACTCAACAAAAATCGGCCCGGAGTAAGTCTCAAAAGCGTCAAGACCAAAGAGATCAAGCCATCAAAAAGCTTCTGATTCAGGAAACCGAGAACATGTAGCAGGCTTCCCACCTAAGGGAATCCAACCAAAAAGTAGTGAAAATGTCTTCAAAAGACCATAAACTCCGTGCAGGCCCAATTCCATACTCATCTCACACCCGTGCAGTGAAATTGAAAAGGTGGAAATAGCAGCGGCTACCATTGCAATGCAGGAACAACCCCTTCCCACAGGGTTGGGGGTATTTTTAAATCAAAATTCCACCGTAAGACCAAAAAATCCAGGACATAGCACATCAACAGAAGAATAGAAACAACCCCATCCCGTAGGGCTAGTGGAATTTTTACCTCAAATCCCTGTATAGAGGACATATGTATTCCACCTTCTAGGAATAATGATGGACAGATGAGTCACATGTTCCATCCCTTCTCATGATTTTCACCCTCTGAGACAAAGGTGTGTTACAAGGTCAGATTAGGGCTCCCTTCGGGTCAATCATTGCCAAGAAACCCAAAGAATACCGCAGAATGGAAGGATAAATTCAAATAAAGGACACATAAATCCTTCCTACCATTTGGAACCTGGTACACCACCCCCAATGCGGTATTCCTCAATGAACGTGGTAAACATCAACCCCATGGATCTCACAGGAATGACGTAGATGGAGAGGATGTGAAGGAAGATGGTTCCCTTTCAGAGGCATCCCACACCAAGCCTGATGGTGCGCATACCAAGAACCAGAGATTGGTCCTAAATCTGGGTGCCCCTCAATTAATTTGGCATTACTGCCCATGCGAAACCCCGACAGGGAGAAGAATAAATCCAAGGTCTTATATGACCCACCTTCTCCTCCCCCTGGAAATGTGTCCCTCACTCTCAAGGAAAGGTTCACCAAGAAGGAGAAATAAATGAAAGAGCTCAGGTGAATTAATGTTGAGCTACGTCAAGGGAGCTACCTCGCCAGATGTGTTACCCTCGCAGAACGTCAGCAGGTGATCCCAAAAAAGGTGCCCTTGCTATAGGCACTCATCTCAGCAAATGAAGCCAATCTCATAGGACCATCTAATCTGGCATCGGGACCAGCAACCTACTTAAACCCGGCCCTATAAGGATATCAAGACTTCCCACCACTGGGAAGGTAGCTATAATATATTCAGTTAAACCCACAAAGGATACCCTTGGTTGGGTATCCACCCCAAATTTGGGTAGTGTCGGCGCGCCCAATCTTGGCCACTATCTCACCAGCTTAAGCTCAAGCCCAGTAGGATATGCATCATGGGATCTTTAACATCATCGAGCAATAAACAGCTTGACTATAATCCATAGAGGGGTGGTGCACTCCAATACAACTAGAGTATAAACCCTACCCTGAGTGGGTAAGAAATGTTCCGCCACTGCCAAACTTTGGAAACCCCGTATTCCTAGTATTCAATGGCTTAGGGGACCCTGAATAGCATCTAATGCACTATGCCTCTTATTGTGACCCCATTATGGGCACTCTAGAGCAATAAAAAACAATAAAACTATGGTGATTCATAGAAACCTTGTTGGGATTGGATTTTGTATGGTATACTAGCCTTCCAGTTAACTCAATCACAGGCTGGGAGGACCTCTGGTGACATTTTCTCTTCCAGTTCAGTTCAACACTACCTAAGACGATGGTCAGTGACCTCATGAACTACAAACAATGAGAGAACAAAATAGTCTTAGACTTCATTTCCAGATGGAAAGGCTTGACTTATTCCCTGAATCAGTCACTTCCCCAGGACGAAATTCTCCCCATGTGCATCGATAACCTTCAAGATGAATTACGAACACCACTCATCCTAGTGAAGTACACTAGTGGGTTTAGAGATTTCTCTGCCATTTCCCAAAGGATAGAATACTCCTTGCAATGGACCAATCTTAAGTATTGAGTGGCCCCATTAGCCCCTAGGAAAAGTATGGGAAAATGTGAAGGGGATTCTGTCATACTTAAGCCACCCCCGACACCAACTCCAGTAGTGAGGCCCCCACCAAACTATGTAGGACCCCCTGGACACCAACAGCCACCCCCACCATAGAAATATGAGTGACAAGGTGCTAAAAGAAATCAGTTCAAATAATGAAGAAATAAATTTTACTCATTCTGAGATGACCAAGTCTGCGACTATTTCATAACCACTGTGAATTGTAATTTTCTCCGGCTATTAGAGCCAAAGCGAGCAGATAAAGTGGATCTTAATGACTAACCAAATTATTTTCCCTACCACTGAATACTGGGAAACAAAATCTAAGAATGATTTTTGTTTTCTAGGATCTCCTACAAAAGATGGTGGATTCTGGTCAAGTCAAGTTGGGTCCGCCACCAGCACAAGTGGTGTACGTTTCCACCTCAAACTCAAGAGAGTAAAAGGAATGGAAAATAGTTTCCAATAAAAAGAAAAATTTTGATAATTGGAATACCTAGAAGACCATCAACTGAGTCCATGTAATCCTCCAGGTGTAGTTGAAACAACCAATTGTACCCCCAAAAGATCCTAATACAACACATTCGTCCTCCTTGGTCCCATAGTCCTCTAAGGTCCAGAAGGGTATAAATCGAGAGCAAGAAGATAAGTTGGCACCAAAGACAAAGTTAGTGTCGACACTTTCAAAATTCATGCCAACATTCTTGGTACAATGGTCATCACCCTGCCAAATGGTACAATGGGAACTGCCCCACCAAACGACATCGTCAGAAAGAGACAGTTAGACATAAACAATGTCGGATCAAGAATTGATCTTCAACTCCATTAATGTCATTCACTTTATGGACCCCTTCTCGGATGGAGACTATGACCACGATCTCACATTCCCCGCATCCAACCGGAGAGCCGAAGGAAGAGGTCGTAGATGCGAGAGGTTTCCAGGAAGGCATGATCATGATAGGAGTCATATTCTTAAACACATCATAAGTCAAACTGTTAACATCGCGGAAACTCATGGAAGGACCCTCCAGCAGACACAAAAAGAATCAGAATGCTCCTCTGTCCCCATTGGAAGAAATCCAATCCCAATTATCTTGGAGTATCCATCAAATAAATAAAAATATTAGATCTCCTAAGGCATGTAGGTAGACCAGTTCAGCCAAACTCAGAAAGAACCACAGGGCCACTATCTCCTGTCACGGAGGCCGAACCATTCGTGTCCAAAGCCCAAGCCCCTAAAGTGTCTATGAAAGAGAAACCTCGAGCCGAGAAGTGCCAAACTTTATAGTAAAAGTATGATATTTTAAAGCATCTGGCTTCATTACCAACAAAATTGTCGATCCGGGATGCATTAATCATGTCTTCAGATCTTAGGGAGCCACTCATCAAAGCCTTAATAAGTCCCTAGGAGTTTGAGGCTGAATTAGCAGCAGTCGAAGTCTATCGGATAGAGACCAGTCCCAAATAATTTCATGTTATCATCTCCTTCACAAATAGGGATTAAGACACCATCATGAAAGGGCACATAAAACCCTTATATGTGTCCGGAAAGATAAATGGAATTGATATTTGGAAGATCTTCATCGATAATGGCTCTGTAGTCAATCTCCTACCACTTTGAATGCTTCTTCGGTTAGGATATGATGAAGATACCTTGACACCCTGCACTAAAACTTTGCTGGGATATGAAAAAAGTGAGCAGAAACCATTGAGATAAATCAAGCTTAAAACTCATCTCAAACACCTCATTTCGAATTCCAAGTGCCTGGTAGTATGGAAAAGTATGTCCTTCAACATCCTGTTAGGAAGGCCTTGGCTGCATCATCACACTGAAATTCCGTCATTATTCCATCAGTGCATAAAATATTTCACTAATGAGAAAAATGGTACATTGCACACTGATAAATACCCATTTGAGTCATGTGAGTCACATTATATCGATTCAGGGTTCTATGAATCAGAATAAAAACATCTTTCGACCAATGACATTGATTGGATTACTGCATCGAATAGATTGGAAATGGCTCCCACTGACCCCCTCCAGTAGCTTGGGGAAGAGTATGTATTACCCATCAACAAATTTGAATGCATAAGATCAAATATGAATGAAAACTCAATCATCTTCATGGTCTCTATTACGGCCACCAATTCCAAAGACATGGAAGAGTGGGTTGACTCCCATGATGTCAGGAAAATCCCTATCAAAGATGCTATCGGCCCGTCCACGGGACCTCAAACTGAACCCTCCTTACTCACTAAGGAAAAAGATGATTTCTCTCCCAACATGGGAGAGTTTGTCTCAATAATCCTCTCTCTATCCAAATAGGAAGAAGATGAAGATGATGAAGAAGAAGAAGAGGAGGAGGGGGAACAAGACCTCAAATATTCCCTTCCTGTATTTGAAGAAGGTGTCTTCACTACAATCAATGAACTTAGGGAGATAAACCTGGGCACTTAAAATGACCTGCAGCCCACTCTGATCAGTGTGGCTATGCATGTTGAGGAGAAGGAGGAATATACCTCCTTCCTAAAGAAGAATCGAGATTTATTTTTCTATAACTAAACCAAAATTCCAGGTGTCAATAATAAGGTTTCCACTCTTCATCTGGAATCACCAGAAGACCATTGGGGCTATAAGCAGGCATCCAGAAGGACCCAGTCGACACATGATACCAAAATAGAGGCTGAAGTTGACAATCTGATTAAATCCAAATTCATACATGAGTTCTAGTATATGATCTGGCTGGTGAACATAGTCCTTGTCAAAAATGAGAATGGATAGATTAGAATATACATTGAATTCAGGGACCTTAATCTGCATTGCCCAAAAGACAAATTCCCGGTCCCGATCATAGAATTTTTTATCAATGAAATAGCTTGATATGAGTCTCTATCTTTCATAGACGGATATTATAGATAAAACCAGATCTGTGTGGCCTGAGGAGATGAATAATCTACTAATTTTAGTTCCCCTCAGGAAGCGTTCTATTATAAATTGATGCCCTTTGGTCTAATGAATGTCAGCACCACATATCAATGCACCATGCACCACACCTTAAATCCCTTATTGAGAAAAATTTTTTGATTGTTATGTCGAAGATCTGGTGGTTAAATCACAACAGCGCTCAAACCACCAAGTCGATCTTGAAACTGTCTTCAAAAAATTGTGGAAGCATAGTTTAAAGATGAATCACCTAAATTGCACCTTTGGTGTTACCTCTGGAAAATTTCTTGGCTTCTTTATACGCCATCGTGACATCGAAGTCGACCCCGAGAAGACAAAATCCATCCTTGGCATGTCCCCACCTCACAACCTCAGTGAGTTGAGAGGTCTCCAGGGGAACCTCGCCTACATTCAATGCTTCAAGTCAACCTAGAAGGTAAATGCTTAACTTTCACTAGGCTCCTGAAGAAAGGAGTTACATATAAGTGGGATAATTATTTCCAAGAAGCGTTCGACAATCTCAAAAGATATCTCCTAAGCCTATTGGTTATGATGCCACCAATTGAGGGGAGACTACTCATATTGTACGTAACCACCCTGGAATAGTCATTAGGAACCTTCCTTGCATAGTTTAATGATGTTGGTAGTGATAACAATCTCTATTACCTTAGTCGAACAATGATTGATGTTGAAACTCAGTATTCAAAAATTGAAAAGAACTGCCTAGCCCTACTCTTCGTGGTTCAAAAACTCGAGAATTACCTACAGCACCATGAGGTCCAAATGGAGTCCTAATGCAACCCACTCAAATATATCCTCAATAGTCCCATGCTAAATGGACACCTATCATGATGGGAGGTCATCCTACAATAGTTTGACATACGGTATGTACCCCAGAAGGCCATCAAAGGTTAGGTGTTATCAAACTTCCTAGAAGGTCACCCATTGAAGGAAACAACACCATTGGATGTTGAACTTCCAGATGAAGAAGTATTTTACATCCAGGAGGACCCCCATACATGGGAAATTTACTTAGATGGTGCTTCCCAAAGCCTAACAGGGAAAATAATGGAGGATCCCAAGATTAACAAAATGGCGTTAGGAATTATACTAATATCCCCTAAAAATGCCTCCTTCGTTACTCTTTCCTACTTTCGGAAGGGTGTACAAATAATGAAGTAGAATATCAAGCCCTCATTACAAGCTTAGAACTATAACTTCATGCACAATCCAAACACCTAAAAATAAAGGGTGATTCATAGCTAGTCATCAAACTGGTCAATGGTGATTATTCTATCAAGAAAGAAGTATTGGTCCCCTTATTGAACCATGTTCTAGAATTGATGGTAGAATTCCCATCAGAACCAATTTTGACTTATGTCCCCCGGTCACAAAATTCCCAAGTTGATGCTTTGGCAAATGCAGCCACAACCTTGGCCAATCCAGACTGGGATGAAATAGTCATTAGCACTACCCACCGCTGGATGGTCTTGCCATTTATCTAGATAAATATGGAGGAAATTGATGAAGTTAGATCCATTTTGGAGCCTTATGGTCACACCACTGGTTGGATGACGCCCATTGAAAATTACATTTGGAATGGGGAACTCCCACTAGATACGGTTGGAAGGGATTAGGTCCGAAGACAGGCAGTCAATTTTTCCTTGTACAATGGGGTAAACCAAGAAAAATTTCTCTACAAAAGAGGCCTTGACGGAGTCCTTCTCAGGTTCATTGATGGAGAAGAGACTACTTCGGTCATGAAATAAGTGCATGCGGGAGCTTGTGGAGAGCACCAATCAGCAACTAAGCTCTCTCACTAAATCCGAAGGCTTGGGTATTATTGGCCCACTATGATATAGAATTGTGCCATATTCACCAAGAAGTGTCATTCCTACCAAGTTCATGCTAATTTCATACACTAACCCCTGGAGTTACTTCATACAGCTAAGTACTCATATCCATTCGCTGCCTAGGGGGTGGATGTTGTGGGACCTGTTGGAACCATGGTTGTTCTATGCAAGAATTTGAGTATGGTTTTTGTTTGTTTTCAATCGTCAGTGGAAGTTCAGAATGTGTGCCAGCAAAGTGGTTATACAGTTCAAGCAGACAACAATATTGAAGGTGGCGATGTTTCCCAGTGTTTGCCAAATTTTTGGGCCTCAAAATCGGAAAATGAAGACACGGGTTGTTGGAAAAATGAAAAGAGTATGTGGTGTGAAGAATATTGGGAGGTGTGCGTGAAAAATCAAGGGTTGCGTGAAAAACAGTGGGTTTGCGCGAAAAACAACGGGTTTGCACGAAAAACAGCGTGGAGCGTGAAATAGAGGATAGAGGGTTTTCGTGCAAATATTGTTTCAGAATAAGAACGTCGAAAAATGGAAAAGGCATGGGTTGCGTGAAAAATCTGGAAATGTGCGCGAAAAACAATACTGACGTTAAAGATTATGCACCAGATAAGAAGTTTTATGCGCAATAGAAGATTTTGCGCGCGGGGGTCTCAAACACCTATAAATATGAGGTGACCCCTTCATTCTGTATGGTTGAAGACTTAGATAAGATCCAAGGTCTGATGCGTGTAAAAGGATCACGTAAAGGGTATTGCGTGAACTATTCTATATTACGCGAAAAATTCTGGGATGTAAGAAAAAGGAAGAGTTGCGCGTAAAAATTGAGGCAGCACATAAAATATTCAGGTGCGTGAAAAAGGGTGTTTTTGCGCGAAATATTTTTTTCACGTGAAAAGGAAATTTTGCGTGAAATAGTAAGGTTTTGCACGCAAAGGGTTGGAGTTGCGTGCAATTGTCAGAGAAACCTATTTGTGCATTCTGGTTATCTGGTTCGGTGGTTCAGTGCGTACATGTACATCATTTCTGGACTTCGATGCAAGCAGAGTCTCATGCTAAGTAGATACAAATACTTCAATGCAAATCTATTGAAGAGACTTTCACGTCTATAACCTAAGTGTGACTTCACCAAGGGTTGTGAGCCAGGGGGAGTCAACAGGAGTGACCCAAGGGACGCAGTGAGTTATCCCTGAACAATTGTAAAGGCAGTGAGCCTGGGATAGATTGATTGTTCCCGAACCTTTGTAATCCACATCTAGTGAAGTTTAGTGGAATTAGGTATGACCGAAAACCTATCGGTGTATGCTCCTTGGACGTAGACCTTAGTGGTGAACCAAGTAAAAAGTGTCGTGTCTTCTCAGTGCATGTGAATGTTTGATTTCTGATCATATTCATCATACAGGTTCAATAAGTTCCTACCAACGTGGGAACAAGATCCATCACATTAAAAGAAAAAAAATCACCCTGATTCACCCCTCACCTCTCAGGGTGTCCCGGGGTCCTTCAAGTGGTATCAGAGTGAGGTTTCTGGTGTTGAATCTGTCCTTTGTCATCATGGAGAATGCAGTCAATGTCAGGGGAGTCCCTCACTTCGATGGAAGTAATTTCCAGATCTAGAAGAATAGAATGAGATCACATCTAAGATCTCTTGGAATGGAAGTTCTATTTTCTACTATGCAAGGAATACAATTCACTGATCTAACAGGGCTGGCTATGACTGACACAGACAGGAAAATTCTTGATGCAGATGTTAAAGCACGAAATGTACTCACTACAGCCCTTTCTGATCAGATCTACCTGAAGGTGATGAATTTCACCTCTGCAAAATCCATGTGGGATAAACTCGAGAATATTTATGAAGGAGATATAAAAGTGAAGGAGGTGAAACTAAAAGTGCTGCATAATAGGTTCGATGATTTGAAGATGCATCCTGATGAGAATGTAGACTCCTTTAATCGAATCACTAAAGTAGTTGGAGCAATTCAGGGCCTAGGATAAGAAATCAAAGATGTTGACATTGTGAAGAAAATATTGAGAAGAATTCCACCCCTGTACAATGTAAAGGTATCAACCCTTGAGGAAATAGATCTTTCAAAACTTTCTCTGAATGACCTCCTAAGCAGCTTGGTATCATATGAAATGAGAATCAAACTAGAAGACGTTATGACTCGTGTGAGCAAGGAAATGGAATTTAAGGCCATGGATAAACTAAAAATTTCAAAAGATAGTAGTGGTGAAGATGACGAATAAAAAGAAATTCTTTCTCTCATGGCAAATAAGTTCCATAAGGGAAAAGGGAAATTCAATGGGAAGTTACCTCTCGCATGTTTTCGTTGTGTAAAAGTTGGTCATGTTGCCTCTCAGTGCCTAAGAAATATCAATGATGAAGATAGTGAAGATGAAATCTTCGAGAATCCTCAGAGAAGGTTTTTCAAAAAGGGATACTTCAAATATGGAAAGAAAATGCAAAAGAAGAGTTTTGTCTGTGAAGAGGAAGAAGATGATAATGAATTATGTGATGAAGAAGAACCAGAATTCAAAACTGGGAACCATGCTTCCATGATGGCCACTATTGAAGAGTAAGAAGATACTGGTGGAGAAAAATAGTTGAAAACTTGTGCAGATCTTGAGCTACAACTTAAGGATGTTGTTAGTAAGCTTAAGACTAAATGTAAGAGTTTCAATAAGTGGAAATCAATTGTAGAAGAATCAACTGAATACGTTGATCAACTTGAAGCTGAAATTGAACGATTGGATAAATTTGTGAAGGTACAGTCTAAAATAATTGAAATCAATGATGATGTAGTGGATCTGAAGCTGAGAATTGAAGAGTAGGAAAAGATCATCAATGACCTCACCTCCAGACTAGAAGAAAAATCCAAGACTGTTGAGGGTCTTGAGGAGGAAGTTGTTACTCTTATGAGTAAACTTGAGACTAAATCAATTCCAAAAGAATCAGGGAAGAAAATACAGTTTGGAAGATTCTTAGATGCAGAATTACTGGCAAGATCCAAGTGTGGTTCAGATGGGGTTGGAAAAATCTTGAGTGATCAAAGACCCTCTTGCATGGGAAAGAGTGGAATTGGCTGTGAAGCTGAGACATCAACTGCTGGAAGTGAAAAGATCCAAAAGAAAGGTAAGATGAAAGTTGAACATGTTGAAACGTTGCCTAAAGTGATAAAAAAGGAACCCTCAATCCAAATGAAAAAGAGAACTGAAAATTATCCTCAAACATTCAAAAATGACAGCCAGTCTAACTATTCTCCCAAGGAAGAAGGTATGAGGATAAATTCAAGTGAGAATACATTTCCTCTCATGAAGTGTCAGTTCTCTGGCTATCTGGGCCATACCATGTCTTATTACGAAGAGGCAAGAAGCTATCTAAATAGAGAAGATGTAGGAGTTCAACAAAAGAGAATAAATTCATATCCTAATTCTTATAGAAGAAACAATTTCTATGGATATTGTTTTCATTGTTCTAACTTTATTCATAAGGCTGCTAATTGCAGGTAGAAAAGGGACATGGACACCTCATACCGAAGTTCAAGACAAGTCAAGTCTCCTCAGCAAGACAGTGTTGCTCTTTCAAACAGGTTTTCTCCTCTAAAAGAATATTTCGACTATGAAGAACCTGGGTACGTGGAAGATATAATTGAAAGGCTATCATTACTCTATACTCAATCCAATGTCTCATGGAAGGAAAGGAAGAATATTGAGAAATCCAACCTTGAAGAGGTGTCCCTCAAAGCTACAAAGAGCAATAGTACCTGGATTCTGGATAGCAGTTGTTCATCTCATATGACAGGTAATGTCGGCCTGTTAATGGATATCAAAAGTAAGGTTAATGGTACAGTACGATTTGGTAATGATGGAGCTCTGAAAATCAAAGGGAGTGGAAGTACCGAATTAGATAATGGAGAACTAAAGAAGATTGAAGTACTTTACGTAGATGGCCTACATCATAATCTACTCAGTGTGAGTCAACTCTGTGACTTAGGAATTATAGTTACTTTTAATCAGAAAGGCTTCACTATCAAGGGAAAGACAGTAAATTCACTTATGAAGGTATTTAGAACAGAAGGCAACTTCTATCAGTTTGATAGTGAAGAAAATATCTGTTACATGACTGTTGGAGAAGAAAACAATTTGTGGCATCGGAGATTGGGACACATCAATCAATGAGACATGGAGAAAATATCAAAATTGAGGATTGTCATGGACATTCCCAACCTGAATCATGAGTGTTAAAAGTCTTGTGATGCTTGCATTCATGGGAAGCTGTTCTGCAGTTCATATCGGCCAAAGAAGAAAAGGGAATCTCACCTTCTTGATCTGATTCATACAGATTTTTGTGGGCCGATAAATGTTGCTAGAACTCATGGAGAAAGGTACTTTGTCATTTTCATATATGATTACAGTAGAACGGCATGTGTGATGGTCATTCACAGGAAATGACAAGTCCTTTACTGCATGAAAACATATCGGCGAATCGCTGAGAATGATACCGAACGAACAATCAAAGTGTTTCGATATGACAATGGAGGAGAATACACATCCATTGAATTTGAAAATTATCTGGAGAAGCATGGGATACAGTATGAGGTAGCTGCTATGATAACTCCACAACAAAATGGAGTTGTTGAACGTAGGAATCGACAGGTGAAAAACATGGCACGAACTATGTTTATTGAGAGTCGTATTCCACAGCATTACTGGAAAGAGGTTGTTCAAGCTGCAGTGTATATTCAGAATCGAATAGGACTTTATATGGGTGAGATGAAGACATCATATGAATTGTGGCATGGAAGGAAGCCCTCTTTAAAATACTTTCGTGTCTTTGGAAGTAAATTCTTTGTCAAGAACAAAGAAGTAAATCAAGGGAAGTGTGGCGACAATGCAGATGAAGGAATTTTCCTCGGTTACTCAATGAACAGCAAAGCCTACAAATGTTTCAACAAGCGTTTAGGAAGGATTGTGGAAAGTAGTAAGGTTAAGATAATTGAAGAGAAACCCACAAATGCATCAAGGACGTCATATCATGATGTAATAGAAAGTGAGGAAGAAATTGAACGTGGATAAAATACAAATACAGAAATAGAGGAAGTTGTACAAAACACTCAGCAGTCACATCATGATGTTGACTCAGAAGAATAATCTGAAGAAGAAATTGTGGCTGAAGAGAATGCAACTGAACCTCGTAGGAGAAATCGAAGAGCTGAGATTGATCCATCCAACATAATTGGGGATAGGAGTGCACCCACTCAAACAAGTAGGATGAGGAATAACACGAAATCTACATTTCTATAAGTTTTGGAGCCATTCACATTCGAAGAAGCTGCAAATGATGAATCTTGGGTGAAATCCATGAATGAAGAATTAGATCATATTGACAAGAATTAGACATGGGATCTTGTCCAGAGACCCGATGGTCACAATGTGATTGGTACTAAATGGATCTTCAAAAATAATTTTTATGAGCATGGAAGTGTCATCAGAAACAAGGCACGACTGGTATGTAAAGGATACTCCTAGATTGAAGGCATTGATGTTGAAGAAACCTTTTCTCCAGTGGCTAGAGTGTATTCAATCAAAATTTTCCTTTCCATGGCACTCCAATGAGGATATAAAGTATATCAAATGGATGTCAAGACAGCATTATTGAATGGTGTACTCGAAGAAGAAGTCTACATTGAACAACTAGTCTGTTTTCTTCTAGGTAATGATGAAACAAAGGTCTGCAAACTGAAGAAAGCTCTATATGGTTTGAAGTAGGCACCACGGGCGTGGTACTCGCAGATGGATTCGTATCTCAATAATCTGGAATTCAAAAGAGGAGGAGTATATCACAATCTCTATGTGAAGAATTCTCCAAAAGATCAATTCATGGTTCTAGTCTACGTTGATGATATCATATTTGGTGGCAGCAAGCAGAAATCAGTGGATGAATTTTCCAATCACATGAAATCAGAATTTGAAATGTCTATGATTGGGGAGCTCACATATTTCTTGGGGCTGCAGGTGCTTCAAAAGAAGGAATACACTTTCATTTCTCAGGAAAAGTATGCAAGAGAGTTGCTGAAGAAGTTTAATATGCAAGACTCCAAACCAATGTCAACTCTGATTTCAGTTGGAACTAAACTTGGAAAGCATGAGGATGAGGCCTTTGTTGATCCCACCATGTATAGGAGGATCATTGGGATCCTACTATACCTGACAGTGACACGGACAGATATTGTCTTTTCCACATGTCTTGTGGCCCGCTTTTAGAGTAATCCAAAGGAGAAACATATGGCGGCAGTAAAAAGAATCATGAGATACATTCAAGGTACACATAACTTTGGGTTATATTTTTCTGCAGGTGGGAATAGTGAATTATCAGCATTTTCTGATGCAGACTGGGCTGGTGATGTAGTAGAAAGAAAGTCCACTAGTGGTGGAGCCTTCTATATTGGGTAGAAATGTGTTGGATGGTTGAGCAAGAAATGGTAAAGTACTTCTCTTAGTACTATTGAAGCTGAGTATATATATGCCACAAAGGCATGCACTCAACTGTTGTGGATGAAGCAACAATTAACAGATATTTGTGATGAGGTGAAGCAACCAATGGTGATTTACTGTGATAACAAGAGCACAATTTATCTTACAAAGAATCTGGTTCATCATTCTTGTACAAAACATATTGAAATTTGGTATCACTTTATCAAAGAGAAAGTTGAACGAGGTATGATTAGAATGGATCATGTGGGAAATGATGAGCAAGTGGCTGATATCCTAACCAATCCACTCTCAACGGTTGTATTTGTGAAGCATCGGTTGAACCTCAGTGTTCATCCACCTCCCAGTGCATAAGGTGGTCACGGAAAACCCCTCTCCCCAGTTATGTTAACTGTTTTTAATCTTTTTGTGGATGTGATGCAGGTTTATGGGGGAGATAATATCCAAGGGGAGTGCGTTTTGATCTGAACAATGAACAATTACCGGTCTTTGGGTTTATTGACAACGGGGGAGAAAAGAATAAATTCAGGCATGTTCAGGCATGTTCAGGCATGTTCAATGGGGGAGAAAAGAATAAATTCAGGCATGTTTAATGGGGAAGAAAAGAATAAATTCAGGCATCTTTAGGCATGCCATTGACATGTAATGCTTCTGTGACACTGTAAGAAAATTTATTGGGTGTCATTGAGAATTCCAAAACACGGGAACCCAATTCAAGCTTCCTCTCATGTTTTCTACATCGAGCATTGCTCATGTAGACTTAGAGTGTTGGCTGAGTTGACTCTTGTGTTTTTGGTTTACATGTGGATGGTGCTCTATTGAATTTATTTGGTGATTGCTAACAAACCCAAAGGGGGAGATTGTTGGAACCATGGATGTTCTATGAAAGAATTGGAGTATGTTTTGTGTTTGTTGTCAATCGTTAGTGGAAGTTTAGAATTTTTGCCAGCAAAGTGGTCATACAGTTCAAGCAGACAACAGTATTGAAGGTGGCGTTGTTTCCCAGTGTTTGCCAAATTTTTGGGCCTCAAAATCAGAAAATGAAGACACAGGTTGTTGGAAAAACGAAAAGAGGAAGTGGTGTGAATAATATCGGGAGGCGTGCACAAAAAATCAAGGGCTGTGCGAAAAACAGTGGGTTTGCGCGAAAAACAGTGGGTTTACGTGAAAAACAGCGTGGTGTGCGAAATAGAGGATCGAGGGTTTTCGCACAAATAGTGTTTCGGAATCAGAATGTCAAAAAATGGAAAAGGCATGGGCTACGCGAAAAATCTGGAAATGTGCACGAAAAACGATACCAGTGTGAAAGATTATGCACCAGATGAGAAGTTTTATGTGCCATAAGGGATTTTGCGCGCAGGGGTCTCAGACGCCTATAAATATGAGGTGACCCCCCTTATTCTGTATGGTTGAAGATATAGATAAGATCCGAGGTCTGATGCGCGTAAAAGGATCGTGTAAAGGGGATTGCGCGAAATATTCTAGATTGTGCAAAAAATTCCAAGATGCGCAAAAAAGGAAGAGTTGCGAGTAAAAATTGAGGTAGCGCATAAAATATTCAGGTGCACGAAAAAGGGTTTTTTTGCGCAAAATATTTTTTTCACGTGAAAAGGACATTTTGCACGAAATAGTAAGGTTTTGTGCGCAAAGGGTTGGAGTTGCGTGCAATTTTCAGAGAAACTTATTTACTCGTTCTGTTTATCTGGTTCAGTGGTTCAGTGCGTACATGTGCATCATTTCCGGACTTTGATGCAAGTAGAGTCTCGTGCTAAGTAGAGACAAAGACTTTAATGCAAATCTATTGAAGAGACTTTCATGTATATAACCTGAGTGTGACTTCACCAAGGGCTGTGAGCCAGGGGGAGTCAACGAGAGTGACCCGAGGGACGCAGTGAGCTATCCCTGAACAATTGTAAAGGCAGTGAGCCTGGGACAGAGTGACTGTTCCCAAACCTTTTTAATCCACATCTAGTGTAGTTTAGTGGAATTAGGTACAACCGAAAACTTTTCGGTGTATGCTCCTTGAACGTAGCCCTTAGTGGTGAACCAAGTAAAAAGTGTTGTGTCTTCTCTGTGCATGTGAATGTTTTCTTTCTGATCATATTCATCATACAGGTTCAATAAGTTCCTACCAATGTGGGAACAAGATCCATCACATTAAAAGAAAACGTTGTCACCCTGGTTCACCCCTCCCCTCTCAGGGTGTCCCGGGGTCCTTCAGGACCATATCCTCCCACCACATCCAGATAATTCAAGTTCATACTAATAGAGACCAACTTCTTTTCTAAATGGGTCGAAGCTAGGGGAAAAACATCATTAAATTTGTGAAGGTCAACATCATTACCAAATTCGGTGTCCCGTATACAATACTAAAAAAACGACACCATCTTCTGCTCTGCTGAGTTGGAAATGTTATACCAGGAGTATGGAATTAAAGCCAACCATTCATTCTGTTACCATGCGGTAGCCAACGGGCAGATAGAGGCTTTCAACAAAACTCTATCCAACATACTTTAGAAGATGGTTGATAAGGATAAGAAATTGCATCCAAACAAGCTTCTTCATGATTTATGGTCTTACTAGACCACAACCCACACTACCACCCAGGTGACCCTATACTCATTGGTATACGGGGCGGAGGCGGTGTTGCCTATAAAAATTCAAGTGCCATCACTTCGTGTGGCCATTTGCAATCAACTTTCCATGGATGAGAAATCCTAGAGATGCCTTGATGAGTTGGAGTATCTAGATGAAAAAAGGTTGTGCACTTTACACCATTTGGAAATCTACCAAAATCGAATCACATGAGCCTTCAACAAAAAGGTTTGTCTTCGATCTTTCCTTGAATGAGAAATGGTGTTAGTCCTTAAAACCCTGATGATACTCTGGAAGAATCCCCCAAAGCTTGAACCAAAGTGGGAAGGACCATATTTCATACATAGGGTCTATTCCTATGGAGCATATTCCCTGATATCAATGGACAGATAGCTCATCACGGCTCCCACAAATGCAAAGTTCCTGAAGAATTATTTCACATAATAGAAATGCCCATTCCATGGTTCAAACTATAAGACCTTAAACTATGAGTAGTAATACCATGAAGTCATGGTCTAATCTCTATTACCCTAAACTATGAGTTATAATACCCCAATTTCATGGTCCAAACTCTAAGACCTTAAACTATGAGTAATAATATTGTAAAGCCCTCATGCCATGGTCCAAACTCTAAGACCTTAAACTATGAGTAGTAATACCATGAATCCATGGTCCAAGATCTAAGATCCTAAACTATGAGTCATAATACCCCCATGTCATGGTCCAAACTCTAAGACCTTAAACTATGAGTAGTAATACTATGAAGCTATGGTCCAAATTCTATGACCCTAAACTATGAGTTGTTGTCCTAAACAACATGACATTAAAATATATAGTATTAGCCATGGTCCAAGATCTATGACCCTAAACTATGAGTTATAATTCCCCCATGTCATCGTACAAACTCTAATACCTTAAACTATGAATAATAATACCATTAATCCCCCTTTCCATGGTCCAAACTCTAAGACCTTAAACTATGAGTCATTGTGCTTTCCACATGATGTTAAACTATAAGGAACTCATCCTTGAAACATGACATTAAACTATGACTCATGTTCTTACTATAAGATGTTAAACTTCATGGAATAAAGCATCATAATTGTATGATAATAAATTGCATGATCTCTTACATAAATATGTATGTCTTGATTCCTGCCCTTGAAGGATATGTAGCGACGCCTCGATCCTCGATCTTGGCCTAGAATCCCACCAAAAAAATGCCTCCATCATGCCCTCTATATCCCCATATTTGTAAGGGAAACCCTTATCACTCCTTGTTTCTTACATCGAGTGTAACTCACATGAGATTAGGATCAGTGGTAGGTATTCTCTTATGAAAGAAAACTATAGAGTAACATGGTATACCTGGAAACTGTGATGGAGAGAACGAAAATTCCCCTACCCCTATACCGAGCCAAATCAATACAGGGAATGTTCATAACTACATATGGCTTGATTCCTTCTATTACAGGATATGTAGTGATGTTCGGATTTGGCATCCCGGCCTAGCCATCATCAAAAAAATGACCTCACATGTCCTCGCACATGGACTGAGCCAAATTAGTGCAGGGAGCTTTCAAAACTACGTATGTCTTGATTCCTACCCTCTCAGGATACGTAGTGATGCCCGGATTTTTCATCTCAACCCAACCATTATAAAAAAAATCCCCTCACATTTCCTCAAACATGGACTGATCCAAATCGATACAGGGATCTTTTATAACTATGTATGGCTTGATTCCTGCCCGTGTAGGATATGTAGTGATGCCTAGATTTGGCATCTCGGCCCAGCCATCATCAAAAAAAATTCCCTCACATTTCCTCACACATAGACCGAGACAAATCGGTTCAGGGTGCTTTCAGAACTACGTATAGCTTGATTCCTGCCCGTGCAAGATACGTAGTGACGCCTAGATTTGACATCTTAGCCCAGCCACTATAAAAAATGCCCATTTCCTCACGCGTAGGTCAGAATTATATGAGGAGTCAATAAAAGGTCCTAATCACATGACGATAAGCTACAAAATTCTTCCAGAGTTATATGTGGCCCAGTTCTTAGTTTCACAAGATCCCACGCATTCCCCTGACTCATGAGAAGTAAAAAAGATCATGATTTCCCCTATACATATGAGTCATACCTATGTGGAAGCTATAGTAGTTCACAGTTAATCATCGTCTGGGTATTCTTTAGGTTCCTAGGCACATCTTTCCCATTGGTCAAACTCCATACCCTAGGAAAACTTGGATCCCCATAATCATTCAAGGCCATCAGAGATGGAAGGATGGTGTCCTTCAGACACCTTTGTTTGACTATGCACATCATGCCCTAGTGGATCTTTATATATTTCCCACAAAATTGGCCATCAATCAAAGGAAAATTTGTCCCTAGAATATTCCTCTCCCATATCAGTATGCCCAATGGCTTCCAAGCCCCATGTCATCCATCCTGATTCAAGTTTCCCCTGAGACTATGGTTTGCGCCTTTTATCATCACTCATGTCTAAGGAATGCCGGAAAATCCTAATTACGATTAACTCAAAGCTATTAAAGATCATTATGATAGCATAATCTTCCTCACTACATGACTCTAAACTACACAGTATCATGTTCTCATCGCACGTCATTAAACTGCAAGGCCAAAATCATCCTTGTTGTATGACGTTAAACTGCATATTAATGGTTTAATCCTAAAGTTCCCTCTAATTTTGATTTTTATATTCTTAGGTAATGGTCCAAAATCCTCATAATCCCTTGTTTCTCACACTAAGCATAGATCATGTGATCTTAGGGATCTTAGCAAGAGATCCACCATGAAATTATGGGAAAAAAACCCAGGAATTTGGTCCTAGCAGCATGACCCTAAAAGGAATGCCACGGTTCCCTCCCCGTGAGGAACCCCACATCCTGGCCATACGACATTAAATAACCAGGTATCCCAAATATAGGATGAATGCCTCACCCTACGTACAAGTTATATCTGTGTAAGGGACAACCTATTCCATGAGTAAATTGCAGCCCAAATGTACCTAATATGTCCGGATACACTCCTGTCGTACCCCAAAATCCATTCTCAAAGCAATATTGAATCCCCATAATCATTCAAGGCCATATGAGATGGAAGAATAGTGTCCTGTGGACACCTTTGTTTGACTATTCACATCATTCCCCAGTGGATCTGCATATGTTTCCCACAAAAATGGCCATCAATCAAAGGAAAATTCATCCCTAGGAGAGTCCTCTCCTATCTCAGTACACCCAATGGTTTCCAAGCCTCATTCCAACCCTCATAATTCAAGGACCCTCAAATTCATGGTTTACATTTTCCTCCCTACACACATCCTGGATATATCAGAACATATAGGCCCAATTCATCTCTAGTCCCTTTTGAGGTTTCTAAAGATACCCCATCCATATGCGTGAAGTTGATCCACATAAAAAAGAAGAGTTCCCCCACTCGTTTCCAGGTTTTCCCTAAAGAAGTTTAGTTAAAATTACCCTTTTCATGTTTAGGTGCACCCCTTATTGAAGGTCACATACCATATCCAGAATGTTCCCAATAGCCATTGGAGATAGAAGGACAGTGGCCTGTGGACACCTTTGTTTGACTATGCACATCATTCCCCAGTGGCTCTGCATATATCGCATATAAAAAGGCTATAAATCAAAGGTAAATTTGTCCCCAAGAGATTCATTTCTAGCTTTTGTATTCTCAAATGACATTCATGTCCTGTCGCACCCCTGGGTTTGGAAAACTTATGGATAACAGCTTACATAACTTCTTCTTTCCAAATTCCCCTGACATAAAAGGAATTTCTAACTGAACTAACCATTCACCAGCTCTTCCCCATGCAAGTAAGAACTATGTGGGAACAATTTCCTACTCAAAGATGATATAAATGTCCCTAATATTTTCAGACACCATTACTCAGACCAACCACCCATTATCTCTCCCAACATCAAAATAAATTTAAAGTGTTGCAAATCCTACCAAGGTTATCGAAGATGGAAGGCCAATGTCCTTCCAACACCTATTATTGACTATGAACATCATGCATTGGTGGCCCTGCATATGTTTCCCACAAAATGGTCATCAATATAAGGCAAATTAGTCCCCAAGAGATTATTTTCCTACTTCCATATGCTGAAAACGGATCCCAAGCCTCATGAATGTCCAAAATTCACAAATTTAGGGTCAAGAAAAATCCATAATCCATGTACGAAGTATATTATAACATTATCATATGACAGTCCTGAATTAGGGCCTTGCCTCATTAAGTTTGGTCAATGTCGTTCGACCTAAAACATCAATAATGAGTTTTATTGGAAAGACTGTGAACTGCCAGCAAAAAAGGCACCATACTTGCCAAAGGGAAAATTCGTAGAAGGAACCTCTGGGTAAAAGTCAAGTATCAATTATTTAAAAAACATTGAGCCATCAAAAAAGGCATAAATCTTATTAGGTTGAAATCCCAAAAAGGGAAGACTAAGAAAAATTTAAGTTATACCCGTTAAGCCTTTGTCGAGCATATTTTTAAGAAAAAATTAGGTTAATAATGAAAAATACATAAAAGTTCGTGAGGTGTTCCATAAAACCTCATCTATATTCTAACTACGCTCTTTGAGTCTTGTGGCTCAGGAAAAAATTACAGCACAATTTGATTATTTTAGTTTACTGGTTTCAAATCATGGTTTAAAATTAATACCTGATTAAAATTATGTTTATATAATTGATCAATTGAAATGATAGGAAAAGGAAAAGAAGAAGCATTCAAAGGAAAATTGGTTCCATCATATTTCATAAAAATTTATGGTGGGCGTCCATATCCTGGAGCCTCTCCTTGTAAGAAATATAGGACCTTTACAAGAGACATTTGGTAGAGTCATAGAGTTCCATCAATGATTGGTACGACTCCTCAATGGCTTGGAAAAGCTTCAATAAATTCATAGTCTCGGCCTCCGTGCTCACCCATAGTGCATCCACATCCCTCATTTCATGGATGTCGGTCTGTTGTCCCTATTTCATTTTCCATCACCCCTCCTCAATGGCAGTTGCGGCCCGAGCCCACTCCTATTTGAGATGCTCTAATTTTTGGATTTGTTTCTCCAGTTCCTGGTCAATTTGTTCTATCAAAGACTCTTGATTCATGAGTTCATTTTGGAACTTTTCAATTGTTCCATCATGATTGTTAGCTTCGTCAACAAGAATTTTTTGTGTAGTAGCTAGATAAGCCATCGACTCTACTGCGGAAATTTGAGATTCAAGCATACTAGTTGCTTCCCGAGCAGCGACCACCTACCTTAATATATCATAATTACCAAGATAGTTAAATCCACTAAATCCCAATACCACAAAATAGCGGTGTAACTTTGGAAATTTCACTAGCATCTCATCCAATGGAGTCTAGAAAATTAATCTCCAAATGTTCCTCCATGCCTTTTGTCGAGTGAGATGAAGATTGACCAGGCTTTCTTGGTCAGTCTCAGAATCACTCCCTGATGATGAAATGTTATCGGGAATTAATGTTACAAGAGAGGGACTTGATTCAGTAGCTATAGAGTGGCGCAGCCCTGCAACGGCCTCGTCTCTAGTAATTGTAATGGATGACAAATTTGGAGTGTCTACTGCTATTTCCAAGGCTTGTGGTTGTGATTCTGAGGATAGGGAGAGATAGATTCAATACCTGCAACCCCCACTGCAGTACTACTATCTAAAATAGGTGGAGCTACATTTTCAATCATCAATTTCACTCTGTTGTTACTTGAGAATACTGAATACCTGGGGCCATGCTCGGCCAAAACAATACCCCTCAAGGTGTCTCTCAAAAGGTTGTTGGTTAATATAAGACTTGTATAGATAATCATTCTAGATAAGGATACTGGTCTGGAAATCCTAGGGGTAGGAAACATAACCACTCTTATAACTAATAGAAAGGGCACAATATCCTGCTACAAATTTTCATGGTACAGAACATCAGCCTCCTCGATTGTGACTTCCCTATATTCACAATGAGTAGGAATAATATCAGTTTATGAAGAGACTACCTCTATAGGGGAAAAGGATGCTCGATCAAGGTTGATTGGCTCTTCGATATTCAAATCCCTTCCAAGATCCAACAAGGACTGGGTCTCACCACTGGACTCAAACCCTATTATAAATACCACTTTGTCTCTCTCTATGAGATTTGGCTCAGCACGGTCAAGCAAGCCCTCAACTTATGGATGTCCTTCCATTATTGGGGCAGAGATTGTTCGAGCGGGATTAGGAACACCTAAGGGGTAAACAGCACCCCTGGTCTTTTCAAATGGCCATGTTTCCTTATTTTGGTCATCCGCAATAGATGGCAACCCTTCCCCTTCCCTAAAAGGGATAAGAGCTGTAGATTCATGAGCGGTCATCATCTGGTCACCAATAAGATCAGCGTTTAAGTACATATATGTACTAGTAAGTTTACAAGATAAGGTTACATGGTTAAATCACCAGGATAATAGACAATTACTTGTGATCCCCCTTCGAATACTCTTTGACAGGTGGGAGGCTTTCTTGTGCTTCTTTGATTTCCGTGGAGATGGATCCTGAATAAGATCACCAAGAGTATATGGAGGAGTAAATTCCCTTGAAGGGTCTACAATGACCACTTCCATGTGTTCTTGGGATCTAGGGGATCCTTATATAGTACCCCTACCATTGATGGGGTACACTCCCCAGCCGCAGTACATCCAGGAGAATAAATCAGGGAAAAACTTGTTTCTCGAGATCCGGTAGGCCCCTAAAAAATAAGAAGGAAAGGGAGAAACTTTCATAATCTCTACAATAAAAGAATTTAAGGCTAGAAATTAAATCTAGAACAACCTCTCCCATAAACCATGAGAATACTATCATCTACGCCATGTGGTCCAACTAGTAATTCATGTCTGCAAGAGCGTGGAGTCACTTGCCCGTATCATTCAAATAACCAGCCACCTCATCAGGCTCTTCGTCAGCTGAAATACCGGTATGAGAAATGGATCCCCAAAAACTTGAAAGATCAAATAATTCCCTCTGAATAAGCATACATATATATTCATTTGAAGTGCTCACCCTCAATTCATCCTAGACTCTCTGGGCGTCTGGAAATTCAGTTGTAATTGGGATGGCCAATGTTAGAGGATTGGTGAAAGGAAGCAGAGTAGGTTTTGATAACCACAAAAGTTTCTTGGGTGCCCCTACAAACTCAGGAACTTGAGAAGAGGAACGTTTATGAGGAAATGGGATCAAGTAATAATATTTTTCTATGGAATCTATAATAGGTAAGCCAATGACTTTGTCATCCTCATCATTGGTTTTCGGTCGCAGCATAGAAAGTACCTGATGCGAGTACTTGCGGCGACCACTTCAGGAGTGAATGACAGTCTAAAGGACTTCAAGGTAATGACCCACCCTCTCTAGATCCTCATTTAAATAAATGTTAGTAGGTGATGACACATATCCAATGCTAGTAAGAGCAACTTCCCTAGTTCATAGGAGATGACATAAATCATGAGGGTACCAGTCGCGAGTAGATGGATGACCTTTCAAAAGGTCTCATTGGCTCTAGGCCACTGGAAAATTGTCCTCAGGGGGGAATGGATGGTGAACTCCAGATTGCAGATTCAGCAACTTGTTTGGCCACCCGTGAGGTCACAACCCCATCTTTCACAACTTCCCTCATGGGGGAACCAAGAGGCCTTTAGAGGAATTTTCTCGGTCGAGAGTGTTCATAAACTCCCTTTTTCTTCTCCCTTCTTGTAACGACCCAAAGTTTCATTAATGGAAATCCCTCTTGATCTAATTAAATGTCTCTTTATGTTTATATAAAGTGTCAACTTCATTGGTTTTATGTTAAGAATTTCGACCGTTTCTAATATAGTTGTTAAACAGTGACCACATGATTAGTATAAATATAGAACTTTAACAAATCCAATTTACTCAGACAAAAGAAGCGATGACCTCATCCAGTAGAATTTCTCCATACAAAGCCCATTTGTTAGAGCTCGGAAAAGAGGTGGTATCCTTGGGCTTCACTCTTGACCAAGCCCAAGCATAGCTTCATCATGTCAAGCTCGAACGTAACCGTCTACGGGAAAAGTGGAAGTTGATTGAAATTACCACTTGAGCGATGTTATCTGAGCCACCCCAAGAGTCTGTCACCATCGCACACCTTGCCCTTAGGTCTTATGCGTCTGTTTTGAGGGTTTATGTAACAAATAAGTAGTACTATGTTCATGTACATTATTTTTTGTATATAATAATGAATATAATTTCTAGTCATTTTTGATACATTTTAAATAGTTTTTAAAGTACAAATGGTGCTTTTAGTTATTATTTAATTAAGAAATCTATTTTATTAAATTAAGGGATTTTTGAATTAAATAATATTTTAATAAAATAATATTATTATTATTAAATTAATTTTTATTAAATATAAATGATCTTATAATTTTATGAATGCAATTAAAATTTTTATTAAGGTTTGAAAGCCATTTCTGTCAAAACCCGTGAATTTTCGATAAATGTCGATTTTTATTTTAAAAGTGAAAATTAACATATTTAGAAAATTATTTAGATAAAATAAATGTTATTTCTGGAATCAGGACGTCGAAATTATCCAACGGTGAATTTTTCATAATTTTCTGAGACAATCAAATTTTTGCGTAAAAATTAAATATCGTTTAAATATATAATGTGTTTTATGAAATCATAATGACCCAATAGTGATGTAATAAAATACTATGATCTTTATTTTCGGCTAATATATGTTTTAACATTAAAATAATGTGATTTTGGATTTGTTTGACTTAATTTTCAAAGCATTAATGGACCCCTCAAGACTTATTCAACACCTTGCCTTTTTAAATTAATTTCCATGGGAGTGTGACTCACCTCCACATAAGCAACCCTAATATTTTAAGAAGTTCGGACTTTGGCCTTATAAAATATTGTTTTCCTCTTCCCTTTTCCAAAAACTATGGTCAAAAAACATGGTATGGTTTGTGTTTTGGATTAATTTAATGTAAGGGGACCCAAACCTAAATAATAAAGAATTCTCTCACCTTTCCTATATAAACCCACCCAAGCTCCCACTTCCTCCTCACTCAAAGCCCTTGGAGTTCGTCCAACCTCTACCCTACTATCTCTATAATCCTCCCAAGGTGCCTCAAGCTTCCAAGAAGCCTCTCACAAGCCTCTCTCTAGCCTTTGGAAGCACACTTCCAAGTAAGGGTTTTTTCTTCCTTTCTCTTTTTTGTCCAATTTTATTTAAGTTGTTTTGCCCTTTTAATTTCAATTATGAATGTTGGGGTATGGTTTCACACCTACCTCATACTACCCTATTTATGTTTTAATGATGGGATACCCCTCTCTCTCTCATTAAATGCCTCCCATGTACACCCGTTACTATGCCGAAATTCCGAAAGGAACTTCTCTCTCCTCATTTACATTCAAGCAATACTTTTGTATCATGAATCTAAATTCCATTAAAATTGTTGGGACATGTATCTATATGACCTCATTACTGTCCATTACATTTAAATCTGATGAGTAACCCATTTCTCTCTCATCAATCATTTTTATGAATTCTTATGTCACGCCGTTATGCTGCTGAAATCACACCGATTTTCTAAGCCAATGTCATTGTATAGTGAATACCATGCCCATTTCTCCATCAAGGGTATTCACCTTTATGCACATTTACTTATTGATTCTAAAGTTTTATGTATGAATTCTACATTCCTTTATCGTGGAATAAATTATTATGTTTTATGAATCCATGTTTTATGATCCATGTGGCACACTTATGCATGAAATGAAATGTTTAAGAAGGGTGCGCCCTTATAGCGCTCCAATGCATTGGGTAAAGTATAGTATCATGATACGTCATGTGAAATGAGTATTGACTCATGCTAATTCAAGTGCAACGAGGGTTTACTCGTTCTTTATGTGCAATGAGGATTTACTCATGCTCCATGTGAAATGAGTCTTGGCTCATGCTAATTCCATGTTAAGTGTTGTTGTCACATTTCCATGTCATGATTATCATGCTTTATCATGCCTTTATGTTCATGTTTTTCTTATGATATATTGATATGACTATTGTCTCACATATATTTTACTCCTCATGTTATTCCATGTGTACTCCCTTACTGGGCTTTATAGCTCACCCTTTTCTTATGCATGTCCTCAGGTTATCCCATGCAATGCTAAGTACGAAGGAATGTAGTGGTCATGTAAAGGAAGTTTTCAATAAAGATGTTGTATTTCATGTTTTAAGTTTTTATGTAATGATCCTAATCCCCAAAGACACTAAACCTCTCGATCTTATTTGTTGTATCAAGTGAATTTTAATGTAATAAATCATGTTTAAGTTGTAATAAAAAGTAGGGTTGTCATAGTTGGTATCAAAGGGTAGGTTTAGTTATTTTTGGGATTAGGAAACCCTAGTGAAGCCTTAGAGACAATACTAAGTATAATAAAAACATCCCTAAGTTTTGGTAAGTACTGAGTAAGTGGTTTATCAGAAAAATACATCCCTGTCTGGATACGAGAAGGTAGAGGCGGATCTGTTACAGATGTATCCTAGGGGTAAAACCCAAAAACACCGCTTTGAGCTAGACTCGAATGGGAACTGGTTCACGACAATGGGCCTTACTGCACTCTTAGTTACGACACTCCCGGGGGACATGTTTTGATAAATTCACAAGCTTAGTATGAACCCTTATTAAGGGAATTAAACAAATGCCCCTAAGAATATATATTAGAAAGTAGATCATGAAAAGCCTAGATTGAAGCTTATAGACTCATGAGTTAAGGAAATGAAAGTTTATTTATAAGTCATCAACTTTTGTCTTTGGATTACCATTTATGTGTTACCCCTAACTTTCCTTTTATTCCAGCCAATATCTGGTAATAGGAGGACTTGGGCTAACAACTGTTGTGAAGATCAGTGTGATGACTATACTAATGAGATGCCAAATCCAATGGGAGCAGGAATCGCGAACTTTGTCACGCTTATCTCTCAGCTAACTCAAGTTTTGAATAGAAACATGGGTCAAGAGGAATGTTCAACCCCCCCTAAGAAAGAACAAGTCACTATCGAGAGCTTCATGAGACAAAGCCCTCCTACTTTTAGTGGATCATCTAATCCCATAATCGTTGAATAATGGATCAACTCCATTGAAAAGATCTTCTTCATCCTTCAATGTTCTGAACAAGATAAGGTTCTCATGGCGGCTTATCGTATGGAGGATGAAGCTGATCAATGGTGGACGTTGATCAAAAATACGAAGCCTGAGGAGGAGATCAAGGCGTTGGAATGGAAGGATTTCCAGAAGATGTTTTTCGATAAATATTTTTCGCGCACCCTCCAGCTTAAGATGGAAAGGGACTTCCTTTCCCTCAAGAAAAAAGATGAATAATATGTTGGAGCGTACGAGGAAAACTTCACGAGGCTTGAACGATACGCTTTCGGCTTTGTCGTTACCCCCTAATTCAAGGTTGACCGCTTCTTTTGTGGGATGAAGCCTAGCTTGCAGAAAGCATTAGTGATCTATGGATTCGACAACTATAAAAAAATTGTACGATGTGC
This sequence comes from Viscum album, assembly GCA_963277665.1. Taxonomy (NCBI): domain Eukaryota; kingdom Viridiplantae; phylum Streptophyta; class Magnoliopsida; order Santalales; family Viscaceae; genus Viscum; species Viscum album. Next base: position 2,000,364,297 of record OY728123.1, on the reverse strand, counting down.
CCTCAAGGTCGAAATGGAGATCGGGGAATCACAAGGGTATCCTGGGGACAAGAAGCGTAAGGTAGACTTCAATGCTGGTGGTCTGATGGATAAATCCAATGGTGCTAAGAAGATCCAGCACCCCACTTGCCAAAAGTGCGGAAAGAAGCACCCTAGAAATTTCCTTAAGGGGATGAGAAAATGCTTCAGGTGTGGAAGATAAGGGCACCTAGCTGTTAACTGTCGGCAAGAAAGACCCGTGGCTGCGACAGAGGAGAGGAATGCTCCGTTCGAACCTCAATGCGTTGTTCAATGCTACAAATGCAAAGAATCAAGTTATTTTTCAAATCAGTTCCCTAATCCAAGGGTTTTTGGAGACAACCAACAACCTCCAAGGCAGCAAGGAAGAGCTTTTGCCATCACTTCTGCCGAAGTGAACCCCGACAATGAAGTGGTGACAGGTACGCTAGTTATTCATTCAATAATAGAGAATTTACTTTTTGATTCAGGCTCTACGCATTCTTTTATATCTCAAAATTTTAGTAGAAAAATCCTAGTACCACCACAAATCATGGAAGTAAAGATGTCGGTGGGTACGGAAAATGGGGAAATCATTGCATCCCATGAATATAAGTCCTCCCCTATTATAATCTGTGGATTGAATTTCCTAGTGAACCTCATCATACTCCCTCTGGAGGAATTTGATGCAATTATTGGCATGGATTGGCTTTCCTTATATAGAGCCAACATAAATTGTCGGGAGAGGGAAATCACACTCCATATGGAGAATCGACCCCCGATTCTTTACAAGTGTCAGGAGGAAGATGAATCTCCTTTAGCTCCATCATCTCAAGCATGGATATTACTGCCCTATGAGCACGTGTATTTGTCTCAGATGATTGAGTCCAAAGAAGAAACCATCCTTGAAGAAATGTCTATTGTGAGGGAATTCGCGGAAGTGTTTCCCGAGAAACTGCTTGGTATTCCTCCTAGAAGAGATGTTGAGTTCTCAATTGAACTTATACCTGGGGCACTACCAACATCCAAGACTCCATATAGAATGGTTGTTGTTGAGCTTGAAGAGCTAAATAAATAACTACAGGAGAATCAGGATAAAGGGTTTATACGCCCAAGTGCTTCACCATGGGGTGCACCAGTCCTCTTCGCAAAGAAGAAGGATGGGTCAATGCGGCTTTGCATCGATTATCGTGAACTTAAAAAAATCACGATAAAGAACAAGTATCCACTCCCAAGAATTGATGACTTGTTCGATCAGCTACGTGGAGCATAATACTTCTCCAAGGTGGACTTGCGGTCAGGATATTATCAAGTAAGGGTGAAGAAGGAAGATGTCCCCAAGACTGCTTTTCGTACAAGATATGGGCACTATGAATTCATAGTAATGCCTTTCGGACTCACAAATTCTATAGAAATCTTCATGGACTTGATGAATAGAGTCTTTAGATATTACCTAGACAAATTTTTGGTAGTCTTTATAGATGATATTCTAATATAATCCAAAACCAAGGAGGATCATGAGGATCATTTAATAACTGTACTAGAGACTTTTCACAAGGATAAGCTCTATGAAAAGTATAGCAAGTGTGAGTTTTGGTTGAAGGAGGTATCATTATTGGGCCATATCATCACAAGCAATGGGATATCTGTGGACCCCTCCAAAACTGATGCAATTGAGGGATGGTCGAGGTCAATATCGGTAACAGATATCCGTAGCTTCTTGGGGTTAGCTGGATATTATTGATTATTTGTGAGAAATTTCTCACGATTGTCCAACCCTCTTACCAAGATAACTCTAAAGGGAGTAAAGTTTTCTTGGAGTGATGAATTCGAAGAAAGCTTCAAGGAGTTGAAAAGGAGGTTTATCACTGCACCCATGCTCACTTTACCCACAAGTGGGGAGCTTTTTGTGGTATTCAGTGATGCTTCGAAGAAGGGATTAGGATGTGTGCTGATGTAGAATGATAAAGTGATATCATATGACCCAAGGCAGTTGAAAATCCATGAGCGAAACTATCCAACGCATGATCTGGAGTTGGCAGCGGTGATCTTTTCCTTGAAAATCTAGCAGCATTATCTCTATGGAGAGAAATGTGAGATATATACTGACCACAAGAGTCTTAAATATATATTCACACAGAAAGAGCTTAATATGCGCTAGAGAATATAGATAGTGCTCATCAAGTATTATGACTGTTCAATCCATTACCACCCTGGGAAAGCGAACAAGGTGGCAGATGCCCTAAGTAGAAAGGATCCAGCGATTCTATCAATGATGAAAATTGATAAGGATCCAATCTTCTTAGACTTGATGAATATGGACATGGGAATCATAGAGAAGGGAACATCATCAATCCTTTCACAAATTATTGCTCAACCGTCTCTTTTGGAAAGGTTAAAGGATGCTCAAAAGGATGATTTGGGAATTCAAGAAAAAGTGGGAGCTATCGAAAAAGGGAAATCCTCGGAGTTTAATGTTGATGAAGAAGGAATTGTGAGGTTTGGGAAAAGACTATGTGTTCCATCAAGTCTGGAGATGAAGAAGGAACTTTTGGATGATGCACATAGTTCAAATTTCTCTATTCACCCAGGGAGCACAAAGATGTATCGAGATCTCCGAGAAAACTTTTGGTGGGATAATATGAAGAAGGAGATTGCTGAATATACATAAAAGTGTCTGGTGTGTCAGCAAGTGAAGGCAGAGAGGCAGAAGTCTAAGGGGATGATGCAACCATTTCCCATACCAGGATGGAAATGGGAAAACATCACCATGGACTTTGTCACCAGACTTCCGAGGACATCCAAAGGCAACAATGCAATATGGGTTGTTATGGATCATCTTACAAAGACTGCACACTTAATTGCTATTCGGGAGGATTTCTCATTGGATCAACTGGCACGGATATATATCAGGGAAATGGTAAGGTTGCATGGAGTACCACTATCTATTGTGTCTGACCGAGATCCAAGATTCACCACTAAGTTTTGGAAGAGTCTTCAACATGCTCTGAATACTGAACTGAACTTTAGTACGGCCTATCATCCTCAAACTGATGTCCAATCCTAGCGGACTATCCAAACACTTGAGGATATGTTGAGAGCGTGCTCAATGGACTTTAAAGGAGGATGGGATCAACATCTTCCTCTGGTTGAGTTCTCTTATAACAATAGTTTCCAGTAAAGCATCCAAATGGAACCATATGAATCTCTGTATAGGAAAAGGTGCAGAACACTGGCATGTTGGGATGAGGTCGGTGAACGTAAGCTACTTGGACCAGAAATGGTCGAGGAAATGGTGGAGAAGGTGAAAACTATTTAGCAGCATATCAAGGCATCCTAGAGTCGGCAGAAGAGTTATGTAGATAATCGTCGACGAGACCTTGAGTTTAAATTTGGATACATGGTTTTTCTACGCATATATCTGTGGAAGAAGGTCATGAGGTTTGGAAAGAAAGGGAAGTTAAGTCCAAGGTACATAGGCCCCTTCGAGATTCTTGATTGTGTCGGGGCTGTGGCCTATCGACTAGAACTTCCACCTACTATGGCCAAAGTACATGATGTCTTTCATGTATCCCTCTTAAGTAAGTACATATCGGACCCTTCACATGTACTCTCTTCTGAGGTGGTACAATTGGAAGATGACCTTTCTTATGAGGAGAAACCAGTGAAGATCTTAGATCATAGAGAAAAAGTTATACGAAATAAGACAATGCCCCTCGTCAAGGTGTTGTGGAGAAACCACAAGTTTGAAGAAGCGACTTGGGAATCGGAGGATATGATGAAGCTGAGTTACCCACATTTGTTTTAGTGTGGGAAAAGGAAAATTTCGAGGGCGAAATTTCTTAAGGGGGGAATATTGTACCGACCCAAAGTTTCATTAATGGAAATCCATCTTGATCTAATTAAATGTATCTTTATGTTTATATAAAGTGTAAACTTCATTGGTTTTATGTTAAGAATTTTTACCGTTTCTAATATAGTCTTTGAATAGTGATCACATGATTAGTATAAATATAGGACTTTAACAAATCCAATCTACTCAGACAAAAGAAGCGATGGCCTCGTCCAATAGAATTCCTCCATACGAAGCCCATTTTTCAGAGCTCGGAAAAGAGGTGGCATCCTTGGGATTTGCTCTTGACCAAGCCCAAGCTGAGCTTCATCATGTCAAGCTCTAACGTGACCCTCTAAGGTAAAAGTGTAAGTTGATTGAAATTATCACTCGAGCGATGTTATCTGAGCCACCCCAAGAGCCTGTCACCATCGCACACCTTACCCTTAGGTCTTATGCGGCTGTTTTAAGGGGTTATGTAACAAATAAGTAGTACTATGTTCATGTACATTATTTTTTTATATAATAATGAATATAATTTCTAGTCATTTTTGATACATTGTAAATAGTTTTTAAAGTACAAATGGTGTTTTTAGTTATTATTTAATTAAGAAATATATTTTATTAAATTAAGGAATTTTTGAATTAAATAATATTTTAAAAAAAATATTATTATTATTAAATTAATTTTTATTAAATATAAATGATCTTATAATTTTATGAATGCAATTAAAATTTTTATTAAGGTTTGAAAGCCATTTCTGTCAAAACCCGTGAATTTTTGATAAATGTCGGTTTTTATTTTAAAAGTGAAAATTAACATATTTAGAAAATTATTTAGATAAAATAAATTTTATTTCTAGAATCAGGACGTTGAAATTAGCCAACGGTGAATTTTTCATAATTTTCTGAGACAGTCAAATTTTTGGGTAAAAATTAAATACCGTTTAAATATATAATGTGTTTTATGACATCATAATGACCCAATAGTGATGTAATAAAATACTATTATCTTTAAGTTCTGCCAATATATGTTTTACCATTAAAATAATGTGATTTTGGGTTTTTTTTACTTACTTTTCAAAGCATTAATGGACCCCTCAAGACTTATTCAACACCTTGCCTTTTTAAATTAATTTCCATGGGAGTGTGAATCACATCCACATAAGAAACCCTAATATCATAAGAAGTTCGGACTTTGGACTTATAAAATATTTTTTTCCTCTTCCATTTTCCAAAAACCATGGGCAAAAATCATGGGATGGTTTGTGGTTTGGATTAATTTAATGTAAGGGGACCCAAACCTAAATAATAAATAATTCCCTCACCTTTCCTATATAAACCCACCCAAGCTCCCACTTCCTCCTCACTCAAAGCCCTTGGAGTTCGTATAACCTCTTACCTACTCTCTCTATAATCCTCCCAAGGTTCCCCAAGCTCCCAAGAAGCCTCTCACAAGCCTCTCTCTAGCCTTTGGAAGCACACTTCCAAGTAAGGGTTTTTCTTCCTTTCTCTTTTTTGTCCAATTTTCTTTAAGTTGTTTTACCCTTTTAATTTCAATTATGAATGTTGGGGTATGGTTTCTCACCTCCCTCATACTTCCCTCTTTATGTTTTAATTATGGGAGACCCCTATCTATCTCTCATTAAATTCCTCCCATGTACACCTGTTACTATGCCGAAATTCCGAAAGGAACTTCTCTCTCCTCATTTACATTCAAGCAATACTTTTGTATCATGAATCTAAATTCCATTACAATTATTGGGACATGTATCTATATTACCTCCTTACTGTCCATTACATTTAAATATGATGAGTAACCCCTTTCTCTCTCATCAACCATTTTTATGAATTCTTATGTCAGGCCGTTACGTTGCCGAAATCACACCGATTTTCTAAGCCAATGTCATTGTGTAGTGAATACCATGCCCATTTCTCCATCAAGGATATTCACCTTTATGCACATTTACTTATTTATTATAAAGTTTCATGTATGAATTCCACATTCCTTTATCGTGGAATAAATGATTATGTTTTATGAATCCATGTTTTATGATCCATGTGGCACACTTATGCATGAAATGAAATGTTTAAGAAGGGTGTGCCCTTATAGCACTCCAATGCATTGGGTAAAGTATAGTATCATGATACGTCATGTGCAATGAGTGTTGACTCATTCTAATTCAAGTGAAATGAGTGTTTACTTGTGCTTTATGTTCAATGAGTATTTACTCATGCTCCATGTGCAATGAGCCTTGGCTTGTGCTAATTCCATGTTAAGTGTTGTTGCCACATTTCCATGTCATGATTATCATGCTTTATCATGCCTTTATGTTCATGTTTTTCTTATGCTCTATTGATATGACTATTGTCTAACATGTATTTTACTCCTCATGTTATTCCATGTGTACTCCCTTACTGGGCTTTATAGCTCACCCTTTTCTTATGAATGTCCTTAGGTTATCCCATGCAATGCTAAGTACGAAGGAATGTAGTTGTCATGTAAAGGAATTTTTCAATAAAGATGTTGTATTTCATGTTTTAAGTTTTTATGTAATGATCCTAAGCCCCAAATACACTAAACCTCTTGATCTTCTTTGTTGTATCAAGTGAATTTTTATGTAATAAATCATGTTTAAGTTGTAATAAAAATCAGGGTTGTCATACTTCCCTTTACCTTTTATGCCTTGGAAGTTTTCAAGATAGGCACCAGGTCGGATAATTGGCCATCGGGATACGATTTAACCCAGGACTCGTCATAGTTCTTATTAAGGAAGGTCACAGAATACCTAGGATCTGAAAGTATAGCTTGGCACTAGGTGTCCTCCCGAGTGAACATTAGCTATAATTGACAAGCAATCATTAGATGTTTCTCCTGATGAGCACTGTTGAGAGCAGGAGGGCATAACTTATGGATTCTTTTGAATTGTCAACTAAATCTTTAGGGTGGGTATCCCTCACAAATAAGTTCCCCTCTAATATGGGAAACCAAGACTCCTTGTCACAAGGAAAATAAGTAACCTCAGTTGATGAAGTCTTCAAATGAATTATTTTTAATAGTACCAGTAGGGGAATCATAAGGGTGGTAATAGAAATGTTTATAAATGTTGATACAATCCATTAAGTCATACTTGTTCTTTTTGATTTTCTCCTCTTGTTAATACTGTAAAGCCCAAGCTGCCAGCGTGACCCCGTTGGTGCTATGAAGATACGGTCAGAGGGTGGAATGAGAAATTGGTAAGGAATTGATGAAGTAATAACTGCCTCTATGGGCTCCCATCCATCCCTAAAGAATTTGAAAAGGGAGAGTCATATGATAAGGTGGGGCCCCCTCACTGATTTTACCTAATATGGGGTAAATATTGTCCAACACTAGGATAGATAAATTGATGCATTTTACAGTGGCCAGCTGATAGGCTATGATTAAATTTGTAGCTCTTACACCACCATATTCCCATACTCGTAGGAGCCACCCACTCAGAAACATGGCCAACAAAGCCACCATTCAAAATAATCAATCAACGTCAGGGATGATCCCCTATCCCCATTTCTAAAAGTTCCCCTATTCCAGGGTGGGCCAGTAAGTACCTGCTCGCCTCTGGGTGGTTTTGGTAGGATAATCCATGGGTCTCCATGGATCGGGATGTAGATTAGTATTCTTAACAAAAGCACCAAACCATTCATCAAAAGAAACATCCTGCTTCGGATAGGGATCGCTTTCCTTTAGAAGTTCCTTCGCTTGGACAATGATTTTCTTAGCTAAAGGTTGGGTTCTTTCCTCGTCATCCCAATCAGAGGAGGGAGGAAGAAATTAATCATACATGTCCCCGACGAAGGGACTCCAGAAATTAGTCGGATGTCCCAAAGACTGATGTTGACCTCCTCGTTGGTCAAATGGAAGGTGTTGGTATATGAACTCCACCTTCTTAAGAGCTATGAAATAAGGGCATTAGGACGATGGGTGTATGTTTGAGAAACCCAAGCATCCTCATACAGTCCCACAGTCTGTATCTCGGTTTGGAATTCTTCGCAACTCTGGCAAACCCAAAAGGGCCACCCCCAGTCCAAGATAAACAAGCCTCCGGGGAAAAGGTCCCACTGGGATGACCAACCATGTTGCTCATTTGTTGTAAACTTCCTCTCAATGATCTGGTAGTAATGGGCTATCTGGTCTGGCTTCCACTACACTCCCTCTAAAGTTTGAGGTGTGTAGTTCAGCCAAGACCCAGAGGTAGTATCTCTCTGAAGCTACCACCCATTAAAAGAAATCAATGCCTTAAAAATAGAGTTATTAATTATCCAAGTGGTAGGATGATCAGTCGTATTTGGAATTGGGATCACTGTGTCAGACAGTAGACAAAACCTATAATAAGTAATCTTGTCTGAAACTGGGTACTTTTGTTGGCTCATCGTAAGTAGATTCGCCAAAGATTGATGAAATGGAATGACCATAATTTTTTCGTCAACCAATGCCACCATGTTCTTAGATATTTCATCAGCAATAGAAATATGGGTGGTAGTAATAGCCTCAGAAGAAGCAGTGATGTCAGTATCATCCTGTGAAGCATCCATTGTAGCCTACATAGGAATATCTATAAGCTGATAAAAAGTCATTACAATAAAAAATTGTTGGATAAAGGCTATGAAAGAATGGATAAAGGACTTAAAATATGTTCATGTAAAGATCTGCGTACTATTTATGGAAACGGTATGTAGTAGCACATTTTTTGTACTGAATGATACGTGGAAGTAACCTCACCTACAACTACGGTACGCGGATGTATTTCACTGCGTACAACCATGGTACATGAAGAATCTGTGAGGCGTTGGCCCACAGATTGTTGGCCAACGAATAGAAGGGTTCACAAAAGGTGGATACCGCGAAGCTAGGCCTCGATTAGGTTCATGACCAGAAGTTTTGGATTAATGTTTAAGTTCAGATTATTAGTTCTTAAAGTTTGGTTTTCCAGATCAAGCTCGGTATGCAGACACACAAGTAGCGTAGTGTTCTCCTACACGAAATCTGGAATTTAATTTTAAAGTTCCACATCACCTTTCACATAACCCAAAATATGGTTCATGGGCAGAGAAATGGTGAAATGTTTGGTTCATGGTACATATGAAGTGGTTCACGAACAAGATTTTTACAAGAAGCACGGTACGCAAATGCAGAGGAAGCCGGGGGAAGTTGAGAGCAATTTTCTCTACGAGAAATGGTAAAAGACAAATGACATGGGACCCTATATATAGTTATGGTCCCCTCCTACCGGGCCCATCTATTCTACTACAAACCATTTCAGTTTCAGACTACTCATACATTGGAATAGTCTCCTTTCATTCCAAACGGGCCCCATTCCGATGGGGGGGCATTTGTAGGGTCCTGAAAAATCCACCAAGGGAAGGAAGTACCCCCACAATCACTTTGCATAAGGAATAAAGTAATCCTACAATTCTGGAAAGGTGAATATACTCAAATTGAGTTGTAAATTTCAGAATAAACTTGAAGGAATTCAAGTTTTCAAAGAATTTCAAGTGGGCCATGAACAATCACCAAGAAGGGTCCGCAGACCGCCTGGATTACGAACAACTAGGTACGCGAAATGATCTGTGAGGGGTTGGCCCATTGAGCGATGGTCATCGAACCCAATGGACTGTGAACCGCGTCACTGAAGGACTCATGTGCATGAAGACCATCTGTGTACCATCCCGTGAACTCATCAGTTCGTGGACAAAGCGGACGATTAGGGTTTCGCGAACCATTATCGCAAACCATATCCTCTGAAAACCCCAATTGACCGAGTCTTCCACGGGTCAGGATATCTCTTCATGGGCCTCCATAAATGGTGATGCATTCCCAGAGATACAATTTCCCCGATACTCTATAAAAGGATCACAGAATTAATTGAGAAATGGAAAGATGAAAAAAGATTTAAGGGAACCCAGATTTTCAAAGAAAAAATCTGAAGATGATTTCGTCTTCAATCTTGATTTATCGACGAAGCCTAAATTGGAAACCATGCTCTTCACAGGTATAGCTGGCTGCAAACCATAAAATGGGGGAACTTAGTAATAAAAATAGAACCACGAGCCTAAATGGTGGAACCATGAACCATATAATTCTCACGGATGAACTTACCCTGAATGGTAATCCCCTGGACCCTCCTTCAATATGGTGCTTTGCATAGTGTACCGCTACACAGACTGAACCCAATAATGCGTACTACATTAGTATGCAGATGGAACCCAAAGTGGTGTTATGGGATGCATACCACTATTGTACACAGTGTTCTATACCCATTCTCATGTACCACATAGGTATGTGGATGGCCCCTCTGCCCGCATACCACTATGGTATGCGGAGCCTCCCCCATCCCGCATAAGAAAACAGTACGCGGAATGGATTATTTTCATGTATTATTTCCTCTTGTTCCAACCTCACCCATCTACTACCATCCAGCCCTCCACAATCCCTCTTTAAACCAGTCCTCCACCATCAGTCCAAATCCTCCTCCAAAGCCATCAGACCCATATGATCAGACCATTGGGTGCATCAGCGCACCCCTTTGAGTCTACATACCCATGGTCAGTGGAGTCACGAAGGCTCTCCCCACAAGGGTTCGGAATTTGGGAATGTCTGTGGGTCTACATTCCTATGGTAACCTGGATTCCAACCCTAGGACACTGATGTGAACCTCCCTCTTCTAGGGATTAAGGGTGATCACTTTCTTTTCCATTCAATGAGGATTAATGATCAGTCAAAGGAGTTTTGTTCTCTTATCCTTTGACGAGGACGCAACTCATCCCCTTCCCAGAACGTATTCTGGGGCCCTCCCACTGAGGTAAGTCCCCAATATTTCTAGTCTTGGCCACATGACCTTTAATTTCATCTCACATTAAAGGGTTTGTTGCTTTTCACCCTCTCCCAAGGTCTCCCCGACCTCTTCCACCGTAGGCTCTCCCTCTCCCACTAATAGGAGAGGAAGCATGTGGTTGGTTGGATAACTCACATCCTATTGTTTCTCACACCGATCATGACTCATGTGGTCTTAGAGGTTTATGAAGATTAAAACATCCATGAAAATATGAACTACAAGAACTATGATTCTTCATCAAACCAGGATACGTAGGATGCCTACTCGAAGGTCTGAGCTCAAAAGGGTTCCCTCCTATAAAGGGTCCACCCAATCATGTCTCCTTAAATGGGAAGCTTCCCTGTGTAATCCCCACACAAATATGAACTACGAGAAATCTAATTCCAGATCAAACTAGGATACGTAGGATGCCTACCTAAAGGCCCAATCTCAAAAGGGTGCTCTCCCATAAAGGGTCCACCTAATCATGTCTCCTTAAATGGGCAGCCTCAATGTGTAATCCCTAGTAAATATAATCTATGAGAACTATGATTCCTGATCAAACCAGTATATATAGGACACCTACCTAAAGGCCCAATTTCAAAAGGGTTCCCTCCCATAAAGGGTCCACCCAACCATGTCCCCCCAAATGGGCAGCTTCCATGCATAAGCCCTGCATAATCCCAAACTACATGGGTTCTTATTCCTCTCCTAAGGATATGTAGGAAACCCATATTATGGGTCTGATCCCAACATCAAATCACCTTACATCCTCCCTGGATGACGATAAACTCTAGATCACCTTATTGTATGGCTCAAGTTAGCAGTACCTCCATAGCGTCAAATATATGCATGCCTACGACGATCTTGCAAACCAAGGGTAGCCCATGGAAACACTCTTCTAAAATGAACCAAGGATTCACAAACATATGAATATGACTTAAATCTATAATAGAGTCCTGAAATAGGTAATAATCCTCTCCCAGAAGGGTGCGGTGAGCCTAACTTTCCATACTCCCAACCTATGGAGTCCTCAAGTGTTGTTGGATGAATCATCAATCAACAAGTGCCTGCCTTTGGAAAGCAAGTCCATGAATCATGGATACCAGGGTCGTTGGATGTTTTTGAATCCAAAAATAAACTCATTGAAGACCATCCAAGGAAGTGATATCTGAGGGGGATCGATTTCACAAGTACTTGACCCTACGCAATTGCCCATTGGGACTAACTGATTGTGGCATCTCCTTCGCAATATAAAAGGGGTGAATCGGCCAGTCCCCTCAGGGTTAATCCAACATCCTTTTAAAAGATAATGATGTAGGATGGGTCAAAACAAAATAAATGGTGAATTTGAGAAGAAACCGTCTCCGGAAAAGGAGACGGGTGATGATCCTCATCGGACCATTTCACCATCACCCCAAAGGGGCCACCTTGGAGGCAGAATAGTAGCATTAATTGATAGAACCTGTTCAATAATTTCTTCATCGAAACTCATAAGAAGTTTGAAGGATTAATCAATCACATCACCTGGTTTCCTCTGCTAGTAAGAAACATTGGAGATAGATTGGGTATCATTGTCCATCTTTTTAGCTTTCATCTTCTTTTCTAGTCTCCATCAGTAAAGGTAAGTATGAGTAATCCTTCCTCTCTTTATAGTTAACCCTCTGACTCTTGCTCCTCCTTGGACTTGGGAGATAATCACATGTTACCTCATCCTATGAATCACCTATATAATAGTTAGAGAATCCATCACTGGATCTATTCCCAAGATCCTTTATCCCATCTATGGATGCCCTGGATAGACCTTCCTCAAGAACCTAGACCATACTATCATTTGACAGTTATTGAAAATGATTTCCCAACTCTATGGTTGCAACCTCCCTCCTGGTATTTACCCTATCCATGGACTCACCCTCTAAAAATTTACTCAAAGTAGTGCATCCTATATGAATATCCTCTCTTGGTTCCCTATCCGCTTCTAATTTTTCATTAGTACCACTCCCTAAACATACCACTTCATCATATAAGGAACCTAGCTTGTGACCTCCCTCATTTTGGAGCTTCAGTATGAATTCAAGTACATTTTCACCCTAGGGGACCTCAAGTAACAGAGGTCCCAAAACTTCTGTATTTTTTATCCACCCCCAGACTAATTTTCTCCAGAGAGACTTCTGTAGACTATTGTGGGTATAGGTCCTTTCTCAACCAGTGCAAGACTTCTACCACCAAGGGATTCTCAATTTTTGGTTCACTATGTGTTGTCTTTGTCTCAATATCCACACCCTCTTTCCCCTGACCAGAGGTCCCTTTCACATTATTGGTCACAGAAGCCTTGTTTCAACATATGTCCACACCCTTCTGCTTATCATGTTGTTGAGACCCAAATATAAAGGTCGCTGAAAAATGGCCCAACTACTTACAATCAGAAAAAAAATCAACCCAAGATTTATATACCACTTGTTTCCTATAATGATATTTATCTCCTACTCTAATCTAGACGAAATCAAAAGGCATTATTGAATCATCTACTTCTACACACACTCAGGGATTAATAGGATGATAGAACACTTCGGTTTAGTTCTCAAAACACAAGTACCGACCTACTAAGTTCCCAAGAATCCTAATAATTGAATAATTTTGAAATGGGAGGGGAGGTTAGGGAAACTCACCTAGATCACCATCGAAGGGGAGTCCCACTTCATATGGAAGCTGTAGGTCTATCTATGGAGATAAAAGTGGTATCAGTTGTAGCTACGGGGCGCTACAGACCAAGATTTGATCATGTCTTCCTCCAACACGAAATGGATCGTAATATTTCTATTATTGAGCAAACCCATAGTATACATATCGTATAAATCCAAGGATATGAAAACGAACCTATCAAAGGTGTCCATATATAGCCTCATCTACGAGAAGTGAGTGATCAAGGTCCAATTGAGGAGAATCAAAGCTTCATTAAACTCGACGATCAATAGTGGAAGGTTAGTTTATCCTTCATATATCTATGGAACCTTATGTAATAGAGAAAATGGAGGGAATAGGGGAATAATTTCAAGGTTAGAGAAGGGGGGGAAAGAAGATACCTCTCCCTTCAATAAATACCAAGGAGTTCAAATGGACCATGACCACATCTGGTGATAAATAATTATTTATAGGCAGATAAATATTATTTATTAAATTGTACAAGTTGGTGCATTCCAAAAATAATAATATTATTATTATTATTATGTGGCATGGGGTTTAATTAAAGGTTAAATATCATTTAATATCCAATATGAAATTAAATTATTGTTTTATCCTAAACCCTAGATCTATAAAAAGACGGTTATGTTTATTGTGTATAGCATCCCAAAATCAAATCCAAGATTGAGAATAGTGAATTGTTTTACACAACGAATTATATCTCGACTCCTCCTTCTATATCCCTCTTAAGAACGAGAAATACAGGAGATATTTCTTCAATATTTAAGAACAAGCAATCAATAACGAACAACACAAGATATTTGATTCATCATGATAGAACCCGGAGATTGATTGGTGTTGCTCGAAAATCATTGGAGCATGTGTGGATCACCTCTAGAGGGATTCTATCCTTGGATCCTTACATCACAACAAAGTAAATCTGAAAGTTTCTTTTCAAATGATCAACATTCATCAATGAAGAAATTTCCTAAGCTTAAGTATTTATTTATTCAGATATTAAATAAATTAATTATGAATTTGATGTCTAAGATCCACGCTCAGGGTTTCAGGAAACAAATAATAAAAGGAATTTTAAAATATCACCCACCATTGCATTATTCTATTTCACTAAAAATTAAAAAGTGGTATCGGGGTGGTCATGTTTAAATTTATAATAATTTATTTGATTATTAGAGATTCCATTGGGAACTACCAGATTTTTTATAACGACCCGAACTATTGTAAATAAAATTCCCCTTTTAAATTTAATTAAATGTCTTATTATGTATTATGGTTATAGAAAAAACATGAAATTATTTTGTTTTATTATATCCTATTGGATTTAAAAGACCATTAATAATCATTACCATTGATAATATCCATTGAATAGTGATTACATGATTAGTATAAATATAGGGTTTTAACAAATCCAATTGACATAAAGGAAGTGGTGGCCTTAACCAGTAGGATTATACACTATGAGTCCCATTTATTATATATTTTGAGGGAGATATAATTTCTAGGATTTTATATTTACCAATACCAATCTGATATCCAATAACTTAAGCATGAGTGAAACTATTTATGGGACAAGTTTAAGCTCATTGAGATAATAGCCCAAACCATGTTCACTGAACCACCTCATGAAAGTCCCACCATCACACACCTTAATCTTAGGGATTTTTCTAGTTTATTAAAGGTATATGTATAAAGACCCTAGAAATATGAATATGTATTTTTTTATAGAATAATAAAGATATTTTCATCCAATTATTATTACAGTGTAAATGATTTTTATTTTGATACAATAAAGTACAAATTGTATTTTTCGTTAATATTAAAATTAAATTAATAAATTTATGAATTAATGGATTTTTGAAACAAATAATATTTTAATATTATAAAATAATTTTTATCATGTATAAATTATCATATAATTTTTATGAAGTCAAATGTATTTTTTATAAGGATTTGAAAATTGTTACTGTCAAAAAACGCAACATTTCTTAATAAATGTCGATTTTATTTTAAAAGAGAAAATTAAAATATTTATAAAATTATTAGATAAAATAAATATTATTTTTGGAATCGTAACTTTGAAATTATCCAATGGCGAATTTTTCATAATTTTCTGGGACAGTTGAATTTTCAAGAAAAAATTAAGTACTATATAAATATACTTTGTGTTTTATGACATAATAATGACCCAAAAGTGATGTAATAATTAATATAAATGGTATACACGACCAAATATATGTTTTTAATTTAAAATAATGTGATTTTAAGTTTATTTTATTGATTTTGTAAATCCATTATGAATCCTTCAAAACTCATAATATATTTTATGGTTTTAAAATACTTTCTTTAAGAGTGTGACTCACCTCCACATAAGCAAGGGAATTATTTTAATAATTTAGGCCCTTTTAATTATCAAATAATTATAACTACTCACTTTTTTCAGAAACCATGGGCATAAACCATGGGATGGTTTTTGTTTTTGGATATTTTATTATGTAGAGTCCAAAACCTAAATAATAAAGAAATACTCCTCTATTCCTATATAAACCCACCCAATATCCCATTTATCTTCACTAAAACTCCTTGTAGCACAACCATAATCTTCCATAAACTCTATAAAGTCCTCCCAAAATTCCCCCAAGCTCTCAATAATCCCCTTCCAAGCTTTTTAAGTCACACATTCAAGTAAGGGACCTTCCTCTCCTTGGAATTCAAGCACCTTCTTTGGAATTTGTCTTCTTAATTGAAATTTTTTATGATTTAATTTATTTATAAAAAACACATAATATATAATCTATGTTATATTAATGAGGTGTTATTTATTATCTCTCATTTTTACCTTCACCTAAGTCATTACTATACTGAAATTCCATATGGGATTTCTCTCTTCTCATTTCCATTCAAGAACTCCTTTTATGTTATGTCTATTAAATTCCATTTTATTTTATCGGGATATGTTCTTACATATTCCCCCTATTTTACAATTAATTTATAAATGATGATAGCCCCATTTTCACTCTCATTAATACTCCCATGATTCTTTGTGTACACTAGTTACCATGCCGAAATTTCATAAGGGGTCTTTTCCTTTCTCCTCTTTATTCAAGTATCTTATTTACCTTATGTATTTTAACTTAATTTCACTATGATGAGATATACTATTATATATATCCCTTAATATAAAATTTATTTCCAAATTATAATAGACCTATTTATCTCTCATTGATTCCTTTTATAAAATTTTAAGTAACATCGTTATGCTGCCGAAATTTCACCGCGATTTTCCATTCCAAAAAACAATTTATTGTGAATACCATACCCATTTTTTAGCAATGGTATTCACCTTCATTAACAAATAATTATTTATTTTTTACTTACATGTATGTATTAAACATTAATTTATCATGTAATAAATTATGATGATGAATGAATTCATGTTGTATGATCTATGTGGCACACTTAAGCATGATAATGAAAGGAATATGATGGGTGCGCCCATATGGTGATCAAATGCATTGGGTAATGTTTAGTATCATGATACATCATGTTGGGATAGGGAGTGAACCCAATTACTTTATATTACTTTTTCCACCATGATGTCTTGGCGGTTTTAGCCTTGACCTATGTTTATGATTCAGTGTTTCAAATTGTTGCCACATTTCCCATGTTATGATTATCATGTTATATCATGCCTTATTATTCATGTTCCTTTTATTCCTCATTGATATTACTATTTTATAACATGTATCACTTATTTCATGTTTATTACCTTATTGGGATTTATATCTCACTCCTTTATCATGTATTTCCCCAGGTTATCCCATGTAGTTTTAAGTTCGAAGGAGTATTTTGAGCATGTTAAAGAAGTTTTCAATAAATATGTTGTATTCCCTATTTTATGTGGTTATATAATGTACCTAATTCTTAAAGACACTAAAATTCTCAATCATATATGTTTTATTAGGTTATATATTTGTAATAAATCAAATATTAATGTGAAATAAAGATCAGGGTTGTTATATTTTGGCTAGAAATACAGGGTTACATGGCATGTACTTGGAAGTACACATTGTATACCATAGTGCATTGCATCTGGATACATCGAGGGATACACAGAGCATGAAAAAGTAATTACACATGGTATACACCACATGTTGACTATCCAGAGTGGCATATAGATTTTCATATTACACGAAGTGTATCGATGTACACGTCGTGTAGTCTACATGGGTTAGCAGCATAAATCACTCAATCTGTGTGGTCACTATACATGGTTAAAACTATATAGGAATTTAAACCTAGATCATTTATGATATACCTGACATGTATTTAGTGTATAGGGAATTTATTTCATCAATTAACACATCCAAATAACATTCATTGTGACTTGGTAAGAAAACGAACACACTACCTAATGATATACATGACATGTAGTTGGCTTGTACACGCCATGTAGTCCACTGAGACACACACTGATGACCCTGACATATATCTCAGACATGTGGAAAGTGGAAAAAATGGCATGTAGTTGGTCTGTATACATCATGTAGTCTGACTGAGGTACACATTGTAGACCCAATCATGTGACCTAGATACACGAAAACTGAGATACACGGCATGTGGTTGTATGTACACGCCATGTAATCTCCCAATAATAGACAGAATTAAAAACTAAATTTAATTAGAAAATTTCATCCTTAAAGTCTTATTTTATTAATTGAAATAATATTTTGTGTTTGGAATTTTAATAATGGTTTTAAATAATTATAAATGATCAATTAATTTATTGTAATTAATATTTCATAATTGGTCTTTCGTTTATTTTCAATAAATGTCATAAATAATGGGTATCTCCAATTATTTTTGGATTATAATTAAAATGAAAGGGAATTAAATAATTAATTAATTAGTTAATTCAAACACATTTATCTTAATAGTAAATAAAGATTAAAAATATCCAATTACTTCTGCATATTCATTGCATGTATGACCATTCATGAGCTTGACCAAGACATATCACTACTGAAAATTTCACATATCCCAACGGTTTAAAACTACTGGGATAGCCCCAAAAAATATTAGGATAACCTATCCCAATGGTTCTAGGAACCATTAGCATGTTTTCAATTATAGTATCCCTATAATAATGGTTTCTATAAAACCATTGGTATAGGGCGTCTCAAGTTACTCTATTCCAATAGTTTAAGAACCATTGGGATATAATTTGTCTCAAGTTACTCTATTCCAATGGTTTCAATAAAACTTTTGGGATATATGTATACCAATGTTTCAAGAATTGTGGTATACATACTATCTAGTATACCTATATACCAACAGTATATAAAACCATTGGTATACAATCTTATCCCGAGACCATCCTGCCTAACTATATACCAACAGTTCTATAAACAATTGGTATATCCTCTTCTCCCCAACAAACAACATAGGTACATCATGCACCTCTTCCAGTCTTCCAAAACCTGTAAACATGAAAGAACTTGTAAACATGAAATCACTAGTAAACATGAAAGCTTTGAATTTGAGTGCCTGTCATAATTGGATTCAGTTTGTTGTAAACCAAATCTGGTATGATATTTAAGGGATAAAAGATGTTTTTTTGAATAAAACCAACCATTTAAATGAAAATCCTATACATTATAGGGATGTTCATGAATTATGGTTATTTGTCCATCCCTATCTGGAATTCATTAATGAGGATGGTTTATTGTATTTAACCACTGTTCTAGTGTATTTTCTGGTGAGGTGATTTAGAAATCATGTTAAACATGTCATTAGAATATGGAAGAAATGTTACAATATTAATATTCAAAGGAGGAGGCTCTAAATCATATAAATTGGTGGTGGTAAGATGAAGCTTGTGGTGGGGATCAAAATAAGCCTGAAAGGTGTTGAACAATTACACCATCAGTGTTTCTAGATATATGGGCTCAGATAAGAAATATCTTGGTGTTTCAATTATGAAAACAGGCATTAGATCTGGTTTTCCAGTTTTTTTATCAGAGAAACTTAAATTAATGGTTATTCCTTGGATGTTTTTTGAGCATTTGGGAGTGGAATTAGTTTTTTTAGCCTCAAATTATTGACTGATATAGGTCAATATATGTGTATGATTTGGCTACTGAGACTTCTTAGGGATGATAAGAATTATAGTGGGGATATTTTTAAACCATGTGTTCATATGGTTGTTCAGAATTTGAGGAAATGTTTTAATTTTCAATTACTGGATGGGTTGGTTTTTCAATAGTTGTTTGAGTTCTATTTATGAGGGTTGGAACCAATTGAAAAGTCATTTTGGACAACAAAATATGTATTGATATGTATCTTAAGATATCATGGGAGCATCAAGGAGGGGTGGAGGTGGCTACTGAAAAACTATAACTAACCATTGGATGATTGGTGGTCTTTTTTAGGGGAAATTTACAACATTTAAACCTCAGTTCTTTGAATTTGAGGTCCCCTATTCCTCATCTATTTGTGAAAACCATGGTAATCCATCCCTACAACCTACCCCTTCAGGATCATTTGATCTAGGAGTGGTTTTTGACTTTTCTTTTGAAATTAGAGGTTAGTTCCTCCCTCTGATATCCTTTTTCAATATAATGACCGCACTTGTGTCATTAGTATTCTCACTTATATGTATTTTGGATGTGCTATTTATATTTGGTAATATAGTTTGTATTATATTATATTATGGAACTATTATAATATCCATACCCACTAGAACATAGTAATCAAACCTCCCACTCTCTCACTTTCTAGGGCTCTGATTTGACCACTAGTTCCGGCCCCCACACAGTTTTATTCCTTTAATGAATATATCTTCTTTTCCATTTTTCCTCCAATAATCAATTTACTTAATGGTATTTAACCTTTTTAAGTGTCCTCCCAATATTTTTCTTACCAATTCCAAGTTATCAGATGCATCATCCCTCCATCTATTCTCTCTGTTAGATTGGTTTGGCCACTACCACCCCCTCGATCAAGAATTTTAACAAGGATATCAATGGATTTAGAGGGATTCAGATTTCACAAAATGGTGGCACTAATTGAATCTTGGATAATTCTCATCAATCTCCTAAAAGATGAAAACATGATTACTTCTAAGTCTTCCACACAATGTTTTTTCAAATCTATGCCTTTCTACTATCACAGATGGTCTTTAAAATATATTTTGATGTGTGATTTTCCATATCAATGTTTTGGGTAAGTCTTCTTATCCCAACCCTCCCTTTTAAAAACAATTCATCCATAGGGTGATTGGAAACATGATTGGGCATTATCTGGGATTAGACTATAGAACTCAATATTTTTCCCTCATATCACCATGTGTATTTTCATGGGTGTTGACATATTGAAACCCCTATTCAATTATACCTCAAATGAAATTGAAGGATAGTACATGTATAAACAAGTGGTTCACTTATAGTCTTCATCATACTTTTTCCAACTCTAAAACTAAAAACGGAATTGTCTAAAATGTGCCAATGGAACTGGAAATTCCTTCCAGTTAGAATCAATGAGGAAAATGAAATTATCTTATGGTATACTAGATTGAGGTCTCTAAATAGAATATGGCATAATATAGTCTATCATATTATGGGATTGATTGAATCAAGATCATATTTTCTTCCAAAACCCCATCCCAAAATGTTTCATCTCAAGTTTTTTTAGAGAGTGAATTTTATAGAGATTGAGTGTCGACCAATGTGGAAGCACTTATTCCCCTATATCCCATTGAGAAAGAAACTATTTAAATCCTTTAATAGGAGTTAAATTATGATGTATTTTGTATATTTATATCTCTAGAAGTTTACAAGATTAATGTTCAGGATACTAAGGGTACTAAATAGAAATCATAGAAGTTTTATATTCATATACATAATTTTTTCATGCAGTTGAAAGCATCAAAAATGGGTAATAGTGATATAAATGAATGGTAGAATGTAATTACTAAATGGAAAAGGAATATAGGAAGAGGTATTTATGTAATTTATAGTTATTCAGAGGTATTATCCAAATGATAAAAAGGTTCTACAGATGAAACTAAAAGGATTAATTTTTGTTCCCTAGCTTCCTATGATTCTGAGGTGGATAGGGCGTTTATGTACTACATCTAACCAGGTAAAACATTTTTTAAGGAAAGAATATTTTGACATAGGGGATACTTGATCAATAGGGGGAAAATATAGGAATTGAAAAGGTTATTCAATTTTACCAAGGCCAATGATTACTAGATCGGGAGGTAAGGCTACCTATAACAGGATCCTTACCAAGACACCTAGATAAGGGGCTTTAGGAATAAGAGGTTATTTTGATCCTCATAAATATTTTGGGAAAGATAATTAAAAGGGAGTTTATATATATCTAATAGATATGAATCCTAAAAATAACATCACCAATGAGGGACCTTGGGAAGCTTATGAGGATCTCGTTGAACATATGGACAACAACCTGAGGATAGAGGAAGAAGATGACTCCTCATCTCTAGTGAAAAAGTAGGTGAGGCTAAAAGGACCTTTAGTTTTTATTCAATAATAGAGTCATTAGATATTACTTTAGTTTTTGGTTTGGATATATTAAATTATTAAAAGGATGAAAATTCTTGAGGGGAATTAGAAATCCAATTAATTTTGAATTTTTTCCTTCCTTTTCTTAGATAAAATGAATGATCTATATAATAAATTTGCCATTTTCTCTTAGAGGTAACTTTAATAGGTTAAGAAATGTATTTATGAATGGTCACTATTAGAGAAGTGAATGATTAAATGGATGAGGATCCTTTGTCCCAGGACAAGGCCTGCATTCTTTTGTTGTACCCACAATTGTATTGGCCCATTATGGAAGTGAAATTTTCTTCTTTTTCCTATGATGATATGCCTAAGATCATGAAATATATTTTCATAATCTTAGAATACTGGATTCATATATATCGAAACTAGGATATGAAATACATTTCCTAGAAATTCCAGTCAGTTTAAAGTATAATCTTTTGTGATGGAAAATGATTTTTTTCCTAGTTTTTTATTTTTTTTGGATCATGCTACATGTATATTAATCTTCCCAATTGTTCTTTGTATTTTCTATGGTTTGTACTAAACAAATAAAAGTTCTTGATCTTGATTAATAAAAAATTATTTTAGTATAAAATTATTGATCTATTTTTTTATATGTGTTATATTGAATGGTTGATAATTCATTTATATTATAGTAGAGGATGTTGAATTATAGTATGTGAAAGTTTATGTATAGATTAAATTTCTCCCATAATTTTAGTGGATACCTCAACACATGTTGCTAGCCATGGGCACATTAAATATAAAATTAGTGAGTTTCCTTACATGAAATTTAAGATGTCACAATTTTTTTCAATTTGTTAGGATAGAGTTTGGATTTAGAAACATTTGAGTATTTTTTAGGATAGTTATAATCAATTTTATTATACATGTATAGTATATAAATTCAAAATAAAGAACCATGAAAAGATTTTTGGGGGGAAAATTATTCTTGAGAAAAGCTATTATTGATGCCTCCTGAGTGGGAATACATATCATATGAATAATTGGATATGAAATAGGAGAAAATGAATTAACTAGATTTATTTTATGATTCTGTGATCCTAGGATTGTGTCTTTTTTTTAATTTGTTAGATAATATATGTGAACTAGACTAATGGAGGTGTAAAATTGTGAAGATATTCCCAATCCCTCCCCAGTTATTCCATATTTCCTAGTACCTCCCATGTTTAAGACATAGTAATGATCAAGTTAGACTCTAATATAAGAATGACTAGGATGGAGTAAGGTGGATAAACTATGCCCACATGATGGCACAAATTTCTGGGCATCAAGGAATCACCACTTGGGAACAATTTTACCCACAAGCAATTAATTAAAACATCAGCGGAAAATAAATAAAATTTTAGCATGACCTGTCCATACATCAAAAATCCACACCAAAGGAAAATAAAATAAATAGAAGTAAAATGGTATAAAGGAGGAAAAAAATGAAACACATTAATTCATCCCTTCACTACCCTGATCTCCATCCCCTGTAAAGAAAACTGTGAAGCCGCCTGAGTGCCCTTCTGGACCCCTTCGTAGAATATAACTACCCTATATCAATAGAATGTAGTAAAAGGCAAAAGTGTACAATGTGATAAACAAAATAAAATAAAAACTTAACTACAACATACTTGTCTCTTATGACTATAAAAGTCACCACCCAATATTTAAGAACCATAACACCCCATGGGTCAAATCATGTTACTACAAGTAAGGGGGAAACAAATCCAAGTTTCAAAATGATACTATCAAATAGTATATTACTATTAATTAAAAACAAATCTTTCTATTAATTAAATATGATCAGTTTGGATAGAGTTTTATCTTAGTTAGGTTTTGTTAGATACAAGTTTATTTTAGACATTTTCATTAGATTTAGTTTGTCTTGTTTTTTTTATATTATCTTAGAAAATTTCAATCATTTGGGTTTTAATCGATTTAGTTTGATAACATTTGGTTTAGTTCAGTTTGGTTTAGTTCAGTTTAGTTCATGCTAGTTGTGGTCATATAGGTTTGAATTCATTATATTTGGTCCAATTTGATTCATCATTTGTAATATAATATTAGTTCAAGTTAGATTAGTTTTACTTGGTCCAATTTAGTTTCATTCAATTTTTTTATATTTGAATTATATTTTATTGATTTTGATCATTCTAGATCTATTTTTATTGATCAGATTTACATTTATACCGGTAATATTCGGTTAGTTTGTGAATGTTTTTTTAATTTTTCATTATATTTTTTATTTGGTTTTATTATATCCATTGTGGGTTTGTATGGTTCCACTTTATTTAGTTCAACTCATTTTGGGTTTACTCTTCATAATCAAATTTTTTTTGGTTTCATGTGGTTTATCTTGGTTCATTATGTTTGATGCAATCCTAATTGAGGTAGGTCAAGGTAGGTCAAAATGGATTATACTAATTATGTATGATTCCCTTTGGTACAACATGATATGATTTGTTTTAAATTTGGTTAGTTTTAATTTATTTGGTCGATATAGGATAATTTAATTTATTGTAGATTCATTTAGGAATATTCAGTTTTACTCTTTGTAGTTTAATACAATTCAAATTATTTTATTTTTTCCTACTCATATTATATCCTATTTCATTCAATTTAGTTTTAATAATTTCATGTTGGTTTCATTTAATTTTGTTTGTTTTGATTTGAATCAGGTGAGGTTGATTTGATTTGATTCGATTTGATTCAATTTGGTAAACACTTCATTTCATATCAAACAATTATTCTAAGAAATCTATATCATTATTTAGTACAGAAACATGGTTTGAAACACAATAAATCAATGATTATTTAAATTTAAAGGCCAATGCATAAGAGAACCTAGCTCAAACTCAAGGCACTCTACTTATGAATATGGAAAACTCAAATCTTCCATTTACTGCCTACATGGATATGCACTTTTTCATATATATATATATATAAGGACACGTATCCCCTATGTACACATTTATATGGCCAAATATGTAAAATGGGATCCTTAAATATATTCTTATATATTCATATACCACTTTACCTTACACGTATGTGTTTTTCATATATATACATAAGAACACCTAGCCGCAATATATATATTCATACCTCCATGAGTGAATATATATATGTGGGGGAACTTATATATGTATATTCCTACCTATTCATACATGTGAAAGTTTCCTTTGACAACAGGAACCCAAAACCACCACAACGAGGTCCAAAATAGTCTAGAAAAACATACAAAACTCAAAACCCGAAAACCCCTAAATTAAAAAAAAAGATGAAAATAATTGAAATGGAATAAAACATACCTAAAACATATGATAAATTTTTAGTTTTTCTAAAAAAACTAATTCTAGGATAGGGCCACAAATTTTTATAGAAATTTTGAGTCTTCATAAAAATAGAAAGGAATGAAGTTTCTTTACAATAAATAAAAAATATAAAAAATAATGATTAATGAAAATAAAATGGATTAGTTTAGGCCAAGAGGATGACTGAACCTATTTAATGTATGTGGAATTGAATAATTCAAGAATTTTTGAGTATATACTTTCAATTGCAGTGGTTGAAAATTAAATGAGCAATGGAGAGAAAACCATAAATATCACATAAGTTATTTTCTGATCACTACTGGCTAGAAACTACTACTAGATCATCACAAAACATCACCTTGTGAACAGTTTCATCCTCAAGACTCTGTTAAAGATATTGAATCAATTATTGAGAATCTAGAATGGGTCACCCATATATTGTATATCCACGATACAAAAAAAATAAATAGAAGTAGAATCATAAAATAAATAATCCAAATGATATTAACATAATTAAAATCAATTCAAAATTAAAAAATGAATCATATAAATAAGATTCAATGAATGTAGAATCAAACATACACTAGGAAAAGTTGACAAATATAATATCATATACCAAAATAGAATAAAAAATCAGTTATATCCATATATGCATTGTATAATATCATGTTTTTCACCATATCCCCACTCAACCATCAATAAAAAAACATGAGATGATTATACCAAATGATTAATCTTGAACATATACACATAATATAAGATATAAATACACACAAATAGATATGCAAGATGTAATCTAATAGGTCTAGTATGATGTCACCAAGGAATCCATGCAATTTCATTCATGTGAAAATTCATGAACACTAATTTGAAATATAATTATAAAATAGTTTTATTTCAAATATACACACAAGAAATCCAATATAAAGTCCATTACCATTTTAAAAAAACATTCCTTTCTATTTTCATTAAATGAAAAAATCACTTTGAATCCAATTCCATGGACTTATACTTTTTTAGTAAAAACAACCATTTTGAGAACCAAATATGAAAACACAAAATGAGTGCCTTTAATTTAAAATGGTTTCCACAAACATCTTTAAAAAACATTTAAAATGAATCAAGATGCACACAAGTGAAATGCATATCACTAGGAAAGTAACACCCATCATGTGGTAAATAATGAATGTTAAGGAGATAAGTTTACCACAATAATATAATTAAGTGGAAAATACAATTGATCATCTGATAATAATCCCTTATTCAATACACAAGTCAAGGATCATGTGTCATGGGATCTAACCAAGATCCTGATTTTAGATGATCTATAATTTACCAAACCAATGTAGGACTAATTATTGTCCAATGTTTTGTCTACCAAATACAAGACACTCGCATATCCCATATCAACATCATTGAGATAACCCCCCCCCCCCCACCATGTCCAATACCAAGCTAGAGGTTACACTAGAGGCCTTCATACCAACTATTGTAGTATAAATATAGAAATTACACCTACTTAATTATATTCTCATGACAAAAAAAGTGGTGGTGATTGAATATGAAATGGAATATTGAGGAACAAAGCACAAAAAATAACTCACCCTCTCCTCTAACACCCACTCATAGAAAAAAAACCCCTTTCCAACATAACATTTCAATCACATGTAAATCATATATCTTCCACCATGCTAAAAAAAAGGGGAAATCAATGAGGTCCCCCATGAGATTAACCATCTAACCCACAAAGTGACAAATAGGCCTTTATGATTAGACATGTTATTTACATTTCAAGACACCCTTTTTAAAACATGTATTTCCCTATTTAAAAACCAAACAAGGATAAAATAATTAAATTTATATCAAAAATACCTTTTAAATTATCATATGCATTTTTATAAGGATTTAAGAATGGATAGATATTTATTTCAAAGAGATATCTGAGATTCATAAATGAACTTATCTATGCCATGACATAAATTTCAATGATCAATTTAGAAACACCACATATTATCACATAGAGGAATAATTTTATAAATAATGAATTTATAAAACTCAACCACTCTTTAAAAACAAAAATGAAGCAATTTTAATCAAACATGGACATCAAAAAAGTGAATATTGAACCAAGAAATCCAAAACATTTCCTATTTATTAGTGATAACCTAAAGGTGGAAGAAGGTTCTATCCATGGTCTCTAAACATAAAAATCCCCAATATTCGCTCTACTATGAACCCTATAATATTCAAAAAGACCTGTAGATTTTGTAGGAGAATTCGGAATCAAGATAAAAGAGTGATAGATATATAGAATAATATATTAAAAGAGATTACCTTTAGGAACCAAGATCAAACAAAGAAGAGATTGCCTTTGAGCATTAACAGGGAGGATGGAAGTCAAATATGGAATGGAAAAATAAAAAGGAAGAGGAGTGTCAAGCTAGGGTTTTTAATTTGAGTGGAATAAGCATGATGGATGATAGAGGAATTGGGGGAGAATAGGTTTGGTGGTGGAGAGGATAGGGTTCATGCAAGGGATGAGCATGATGGATAATCTGGGGAGAAGGTTTGTGGTGGAGATGAGGGTTTTCCATGGAGAGGATAATTTTTTGGGAGGAAGAGAGTTTACAGGGGAGGATAACGTAGGGGTCAGCCCGATAGAAATTAAAATCAAGGCATGGTATACCTATATTTTTTTAAAAACCATAGGGATAACCTTTCCTAAAGCATCTATCCTAGTGGTTTTTTAAAATCGTTGGTATAGTTGTGTGGGTATGGACCCATTTTCCAGTAGTGTGTGTATGTGTTGGATGTTTTAATTTAATTTATTTTATGGGTTTTTAATTATTTAATATTAAATTAAAAGATGTTCTATGATTCATCCCTCCCTCCATTATTATGTACGACCTACATGTCCATGGATATTTATATAATCCCCTTTTAACCAATCCTTTGGTTCCCCTCACCTGTATGTGATTAATAAATACTTTTAATTAATGAAGTATCCCAAGACATGTGGAGGCAGTTCAAGATGAAACCATTATGATTTCAACTCAGGTGATACCTGGGTGGACAGGTTGAATATTTTAACTCTTGACAAGATCAGAAATAGGAGTTACTTCCCCTATTTCAAAGGTTGATTTAATGTCCGTTCATTAAATAAACCATTAGATAAAGCTCATGAATGGGTTATTTAATTAATTATTTATTTTTTCTATGAAATTATTTATATTATGGATGCAAGTTTGAAATCACATAAATAAATTAATTAATGTGTAAAGATATAAATTAAATAAATGAATTATGCATAAATGTTTTATCCAACATGGTTAATTAATTATGTAACATCCACTTAATATTAAAAAAAATTAAAGATTAAAACAAGATAAAATTTATGCATAATAAATTAAAATCCATCAATTAAATATTAAGTTAAACTTGGTCTTCCAGTACTTGATTAGGAATAAAACACAATAGAACTAAGCATTTGAACAACCCTTGTTGGGACACTTACTTTTATAAGGGGAGTTCTTATGAAGGTTTTGGATTAAGTTAACCACTTTACATCAAGAGAAGTATCCCTTGATAGACTTGGTATAATTTAGAGGTGAGTTTTGAGGAAATCCAAGTTTAGATTTTAGAATATGTGAGTCCACTCAATGGATCAAGGAGCTGCAAGCCCATAGTTGGCAAAGACCTGCCTACCTAAATAACTTCAAGTAGCTTGACCAACCCTTATTGGGGTTATGTGAATAATAATATGGATCCTTTCCACTATAATGTCCTAGAAACTATACATTACAAGTTTAATGGTTAGGGTTATTGGGACTTGATAAAATAGTTGGAGATTTAATAATTAATAAAATCAATTAATTTATTATTTCTCAAATAATTTTTAATCAAGAAAAGTATGAATAATATTCTATTTTAATTGTAGAATAAAAATGGAAAGCTCGTCATCTACATTATCCCTACGATCAATATTGGATAAAGAAAACCTCCTAAATTGCAGTAACTTCCAGGAATGGTATAGACACTATCAAGTTCTTTTGCGCTACAAATGAAAGTCATACATGCTAGAATCCTCATTTCTTGATTTTCCTACTAAGGAGACGAGTGATGAAGAGTTCATAATCTATGAGAAACATACGAATTACATGGTCAATGTTCAATGTTTGATGATTTCATCTATGTCTAGTAAATTCATTAAGTCTCATGAAAATATGGATGTATATATCATGCTTGAGCACCTTCATGGTATTTACCAGGAGAGAGATAAATAGGAATGGTTTAAGATTTCCAAGGTTCTCTTTTAGAACAATCTTGGAGATATTTACCCATATGGGCCTCACGTAATCAAGTTCATTGGCTACATTGAGCTCTTATAGGTTCTAGGTTTTAAAATCCTAGGATTAATGGGCACCAATATCATTCTAGAATCACTCCCTCATAGCTTCTCTAGCTTTGTTTTAAATTTTAATATGAACAACATTGAGAATTATATGATGAATCTTCTTATTATCCTTTACCAAGTATATAAGGATATAAAGCATGAAAATCATTCTATCCTTATAGTGAAAAAACTAAAATAGAAAGAGAATGTATTTAAGCCCAAATATTCCTCATGACCTTCCAAGAAGAGGAAGATCAAGGGGAAAGAAAGGAAAAAAGATGTTGTCTATTTCGCATGTGGCAAGCATGACCAATAGAAGAAAAATTCACTAATCCAAAGAAGCAAGGGGAAGCTTAAATTGTGTTTTTTATAAAGTGAAATTTATCTATTTCTATAAATTGGGTATTATATACAACTTGTGGTGCTCAAATATGTATTAAAATATAGGAAAAACATAGATTTGGAAAGATTGACCAAGGTTAGGTAGATCTAAGAGCATCCAACGGAGCTAAAATTTTTGTTGTATCTATTAGGGACTGCCACCTCACATTGATAACTAGAATGATCTTGGTTTTTAAAGGTTTTTATTATGTACCATTTGTTACCAAAAACATTATTTTTGTATATAGACTTGATATAGATGGATTTATTTTCAAATTTGGGAATAAATATTTCTTATTTTATAAAGATATCATTTTTTTATAGTAAGGTACATTTAAATAATGGTTTTTATGTGTTGGATTACATGAACCAAGTAATGGAAATTGATAATGAAGATACTCCATATAACTAATACCGCACCCAAATTTGGAATCATTGGGTAAGTCATGTAAACAAAAAGTTTTTAACTAAATTACATCAAGATGGATATTTATATTCTTTTCAACTAAATCCTCTGGGTGTATGTGATGTATGTTTATAAGTAAAAATGTTTAAATCCCCATTTAGTGGGAAAGTTGAAATAGGTAAATAGATTCTTGAATTATTTCATACCGATGAGTGTGGACCATTTCTTGTTGAAGCAAGGGGTGGGTACTCATACTTCATAATTTTTACTAATGATTTTAATAGATATGGATATGTCTACCTAATGAGGTATAATTTGTATTTTTTTATAAATTAAAGGACTAAAATAATGAAGTTGAGAACCATATTAGTAAGAAGATTAAGAAACTCCACTTAGACAATAGTGGATAATATATTAATCAGGACTTCATTGATTACTTGCAAGAGTTCGGGATCCTATCCCAACTCAATCCTCCTTACATTCCTCAGTGGAATGGTGTAAGATAAAAGAGTAGCTACACCATTTTGGGCATAGTGAGATCAATGATGAGTCATGGGATTCTTCCATTGTCTTTTTAGGTATATGAATTACAAACAGATTCACACATATTAAAATAAGTACCAACTAAATTGATAAATGATATTCCATATTAATTTTGGAGTGTAAGAAAAACCATGATATCAAATTTACATGTGTGGGGAAGTGAATCATTTATTAAGGCCTCTTTAGGTGACAAAATGTCACCCCAAGGAACAAATTGTACCCTTATATGATACCCTAAGTAAATAAGGGGATGTTACCTATAAGAACCCACATAAAAAAGGTTATAGTGGAAATACATGCCATATTACTTGAGATGGATCACATATCTAAAAGAGATGGTGGGAGATAGATTGACTTTGATGAAGTTGAGGCTCAAGGTATACAAGGGTTGGTACAAGAATAGACTCCACAATTCATTATGGAAGAAGAAATTGTTTCGGAGACACAAGTACTATATTGAAGTGCAAGAGACGTTAGAGAACTTGAACATTATGTTTTTCTTATCACTGAGGATGGTAAATCATTATTAATTGATAATAATGATCCTCTAACCTACAAGGAAGCAGTAAGTGGCACATATTTTTCCAAGTGGAAAGAATCCATGAATTATGAAATAGATTCCATGTACCAAAACCAAGTCTAGATTTTGGTAGAGCCTCTAGCAGATGTAAATCCCATTGGTTGAAAATGGTTATTCAAGAAAAAACTAGACATTGAAGGAAAAATCAGTACCTAAATGGCACAAATCATTGCAAAAGGGTTCAAACAGCATCAAGGCATTGACTACGAAGAAACCTTTTCACTAATTACAATACTGAAATCCATCAGAATTATACTTTTCATTGAATCCTTCCATGATTATGATATTTGTAAAATAGATGTAAAAACATATTTTCTTAATAGAAATCTTTAGGAAGATGTCTATATGACACAACCTAAAGGGTTTGTGACTCCAAAGTATTCCAAAAAGGTATGAAAGTTACAAATATCCATTTATGGATTAAATATATCATTCAGGTCATGGAACATTAATTTTTATGAGGACATAATGGAATTTGGTTTCATAAATATTGAATGTGATACTTGTGTCTATAAATGGTTTAGTGGGAAGGTGTCCATTTTCTTAATAGTATATGTTGATGAAATATTACTCATTAGAAATGAAATACCAGTCTTACAGTATATTAAGTCATGGTTTAATAAATTATTATCTATGAAGGAATTGGGTGAGGAAGCATATATTCTTGGGATCAAGATCCATCATGATAGATCTAGGAAGTTTCTCAGCCTAAGTAAAAGTACATACATTGACAAGATATTGAAGAGATTTGGTATGGAAAAATCTAAGAGGGAATTATTTCTAGAATTACATGGCATTCATATTTCCAAGAAAATGTCTCCTCATACACATGAGAAAATAAAAAAATGTTAAGGATTTTATACACATCCGGGATTGGGTCAGTCATGTATGATATGCTATGTACTAGGATAGATATTACCTACACATTGAGTGTGGTAAGCGGGTATCAAACTGGTCCAGGTGGCCACCATTGGATGGAAGTCAAGACTATTCTTAAGTATCCAAGGTGTAGTATGGATATGTTCCCAGTCTATAGAATATATGAAGAACTAGTCATCAGAGGATATGAATATTCTAGTTTCTAAACTGATCAGAATGACATGAAGTCACAAACGGGATACATATGCACTTTGAATGGTGGTTTTGTGAGCTAGAAGAGCTCAAAATAGGTTGGCATCACAAATTATACAATAGAGCCTGAGTATATTGTGGATTATGAGGTATCTAAGGAAGTGTTATGGATATGTAACTTCATCCAATATCTTGACATAGTACATTGTAATGAAGATTTTATCACACTCGGTTATGATAATACTGTAGTAGTGGATCTTCCAAAAAGCCAAGGTCATGTCAGAAAACAAGCACATACTTCAGAAATATTATATATTAAGGTATTTTTCTCAAAGTTTTGAGGTTTTAGGGAGAATTATATCCACATAATACAACATGGTGGACCCCTTGATGAAATTTTTAACTCAACAGAAACTTGATTATAAAGTGAGGTCTAGTGGACTAAAAGTTATAGGAAGTTGGCTCTAGTCCAAGTGGGAGTGTGTTAGAGTTGGTGTCCTAGGACCAACTGATTGTACTAAAATTATATTTATATTTAATATATTTAATATTAATTAAACATATTATTACATATTGTTTATTTTTATTCATTAATTTAATGTAATAATGTCCTAGAGTATTTTTCACAGTGATAGGGTTATAGTGGTTCCCCTCAATGATGAGAACCTTAAAGTGATATGATGTTATTCTTAATATATTTTTGTGGTTTAATAATGTACTATGATGGGAAACATAGTATTTAAACCATTAGACATGAGTACTCATAAGCATATGAGGCTTCTTCTCATGAACTTCTCACTTGGTAATCTCTAAGATAGAAGATTATGAAAACAAACCCACCGATAGGAATTCTGTATGTTTTGCTATCATTGAATATTCCTATCTACAAGAATGTGTAATAGTCCTTAGACTTTAAGATTATCATTGATGAATTTCATGACTCACGCACTTATATTTACTGAAAAAAACAATCACACCATATGTTGATGGGAAGTAGGGTGTGTTGAGTGTGTCATGGTTGACATGTAATTAATGGATAAGTAGAGGAAAGATTTATCCCTTATATATTTATGGGAGTTGATGTCTTTTCCCTTTGATTGGAATATAATCATCACCTAAATCCAATGTCCATTTTGTATTGGCATGTTTATTTCAGATATTCAAATAAATATGTATCGAGAAAATAGGTTTATAACATCATCGTGTAAGTTTCTTGATGAGATATTGGGACAAATGGATTATATTACATGATGATCATTCATATGTGGTTTTACTCATTAAAATATTAAGTTCTTTTGGAATCCTTGTCTCATTTCTATATAGTAATCTTGGAATTTAGGCAAGCCCCCTAATGTCAATGAGAATGAATCCTAGAGCATCACACACTAAGGGTTTCTGATGATCTCAATTAAATTCTATTTGGAATTAATTAATGGAATAAATATTATTCTTGAGACTGAGGAATAATTTTATTCAAGTTTTATCAATCACATAAATTAAATAAAATTGTATTTATTTATTGACTATTTAATACATTTTTATTCCACGGTATGTGAACGAAATATTTATTTATGGATAAAATATTTATTTGCATATTCAATAAATATAGAGGAGTTAGAATGGACCAAGACCATGTCCAGTGATAAATAATTATTTACAAGCAGATAAATATTATTTATCAATTTGCGCAAGTTGGTGTACACCACAAAATAATATTATTGTTATTATTATGTGTCATGTGGTTTCATTAAAGGATAAATATTATTTAATGGTCATCATAAAATTAAATTATTAATTTTTCCTAAACCCTAGCTCTATAAATATATGGTTATGTCTATTATGTATGTCATCCCAAAATCAAATCCAATATTTAGAATAGAGAATTGTTGTGTATAATGTATTCTCTTTCGAAAACTCCATCTCTCTCCCTATCAAGAATGATAAATGTAAGAGAGATTCATTCAAGACCAAAGAATGAGTGGTCAAGAACAGACAATGAAAGACATTCAATTCATTGCAACAACAATAGAAGATTGAGTGGTGTTTCTCATAAATCATTGGAGCATGTGTAGATCACCACTAGAGGGATTCTATCCTTGTATCCTCATAGTTCAATAAATCAAATCTGAAATGGTCTTTTTGGATAATCAACATTCATCAATGAAGAAAGTTCCTATGCTCGGGTAATTATTTCCTTAGATATTAGAAAAATTAATTATAAATTTGATGTGAAATATCCTCATTAATGGTTTCATATAATGATTGTTAAAATAAATTTTAATATATCACATACCATAGCACGCTTCCATTATTCCCATAACTAAAAAAAATGTCCCTAAAAATATTCAATTCCATAGGAAAATATGTCAGACGCATCGTTTAATCATCTAAGAAAAGGTTGAAAATCTAGTTTGTCGCTCCTCCTAGGTCATGATGTTCTGGTCTAGATCAACATGCTTGGACATCCCATTCTCCCTTATGTGCATATCTACTACCCTCAGATGATGTGAAATTCACCCTTTTATGATAATAGTCAATGTGGGGATGATAAATCACAATCCAATCCATCTAAGTATGAAATCAAACCCTATCATCTCAACGATAAATAAATTTCACAAGAATCTATAACCACTAATATCAAGAGGAAAGTCCTTGAATTATTGTATAACCTCTAACCATACACCCAATGGTGTTTCTGTAGTTATGAACCCACAAAAGTACTGAATTTCAATCCCAAGGCTTTCCATGATCGATACAAAAAATAAAGGTGTGTGAGGCACATGTACCAAACAAAGAAGATATGATAGTAGATGATAATAAAATAGTACCTCATATAGTATATGGTCCTAAACTCTTCTCCTTAGGTTTCTGCTACAATTCATGCAACTAGCCTAATCCACGGCCCTAAGATATAGCAAGACTACCCTGAGAAGGTCTGTTTTTCTAGTGCTAAAAATTAAAAGTCTGGTTACCTCATCCTTAACCTCATACTTGAATTATTTAGTTAGTTCTACTCCAGCAACCAACCTGACTCAGATTCATTGACCTTTATCTTGAATGTGGAGATTGTACGGGTCCTATTCCTCTAGAAATGGGTGAAAAGGTATGGAAAAACCTTTGAACATGACCCATTAAGCCACAATAATGGCACTCTAGCGGGTCTATATTGCACTGTGGATTCACATGCCCCTATTTTCCACACTGATGGAATACAACAGAGCTACTAGTTTAGATACTATGGACACCACTGTTTTGACAAGAATTCTCAAGGTGATGCTTCCTATCACTGGAAAACTACTACCCTACCTCAGCATTAACCCTTTGTTCCTTGTACTATTAGCTTCCCTCAATTTGTACTCAATGATAAAAGCCCAGTCCATGATCTTAGAATAGGTAGATAGGTGGAAAATATTCACCTAAGATAATATGGAAAACATGAGACCAACCTTTAAGTGTCTCACTCATGATATCTAATCACCAAAAAGAATCGATGCAAAATGTTAAAGCACGATGAAGCAAGATAAATAGTCCATGAAAGACATAGTACCTTGCTCCAAGTGCATGGACTCCCTAGTTCATTCTACTCTTAGCATATTAGGGGAAAAGTAATTGTGGTAGGTAGTCTAGAATTCTGATCAAACCATTCCTTGATGATGACCATCTTGTGTAACCACATCCCACCAGTTCTTGGAAAAATCACGCAGTATATAGGTTTTGATCTTGACCCTCCTCTCTAGAGGGGTCTTCTTGTTATCAAATATCGATAAAATATATTATAGTTGTGAATCAAAAGCCTAAGTATTATTATCCCCTAAGAAGATAAGAGGATACTTTTGTTGGAACTCATAAGTAAGATCAGGCATCATAGGTGCAGGCCATAGAGCACCCTGCATATATTGCATCAAGTGTAGGAAACTCTCTAGAAGCTAAGCATCAGTTCTCATTTTAGGAACATTATATGGTTTCATAGGTGGCACTCCTAGAGGTAACACTGGTGGGTTAGTTTCCACCATCTCAAGAGCATGATCATCACCACCTTCCTGGTGCATGACTCGAGGATTTCATGGTGGTATAGCTCTACAAATGCCAAGAACATGCCTCAGAATAAGATTTGATAAAAGTATAGAGAGAGATATAAATAAAAATGATAAAATACACAAGTCCCAATAACCAACTTTGACTTATGTCAGTAATATAATTATAGGGCTCACTACCCAAGCCATATTATCCCAACTACCCGGGTCTAAGTCCAAGGTATTGGTATGTCTTTATTTTTTCAACCATAGGGGTTCTGGTATATGGGAGGGATCAATTCCAAGCTAAGGAGGAAAACACTCCTTAAGTTTCACTTTCCATTCCCATTTAATGGAAACTATTTTATTTACAATTTATAATTTATGTTTTAAGTATATTTTAACATATATACATAATACAAGATTAAATTAAATTGATTGTCATCCCCTGTTTATGAAGTCCCATACTCTTTATAAACATAGTTCGACACCCATGTAATTTCAACCAGACCCCCTTAAATTTGGTCTCAGAATTTAATGGTTAAAAATATTATGGCTTGATTCAATGAATTACCATTTCCAATTTATAAATTCCCATACTCTTTATAAATTAAAATTAGTACTCATATAACTGCATTCGGAGCTTAGATCACGCAACCAGAGGTACATAGCTTACATAGATTGAAATTTGATATTTAAGATGCCGCCAAAATTCTATACAATAAAACACCATTTAGGTTGATGGAAACATTTTAAAAACCCAATTTACCTTTACTGTATAAGATGTTAGTGTAATAGGCATATATCACAACCATAGAACACTCAATAATCACATGTAATGTAAGCAATGAAATGTGACTGTATGGCATGGAATACGCATGGCTTATGAATCCCTAGGTTCCTATGATGATGCATGTAAATATTATAATTTCTATATGAATCCAAGGTAGAATATACATAAATCATAATAAATACCTCAATTCATGTGAATCATACAATGGTGAAAATATATCAATTTTAATGAGTGATATATAAAAAAAAATTCCCAATTCCCAGGAAAGTTGGTATTTACCCCAAATGTGGGTTAACTACTATCAAAAATAGCTTATGACCAAGTTATGAATCATTCCTATTCCCTTATCTAAATTCCCCAAACAATAATACAATAAAAGAAATATCTTTAATACCACTTAAAGATATCTCAAACCTGGTTCACTCCTGAGTAACCAGACCTAGTTGGCCACATGTCCTCAAGTGCGACTCCCCGTATTCTAGAGGTTTTTGACTAGAAGTGAGAGACCAGGACGTGTCCATGGGAATACTATGTCATATGGTCAAAGTGAAGTGAATCAGTTAAAAAGATAAATAAACAATGAAAGTCTCATAGTAATGTATAAGTCAGCGGATGTAAGATTAAGAATAAAAAAATAGCATCAAAAGTTGTAAAGTATGTCATCTATAAAAGATTATGGCATGTATTAAAAAATAGAAAATAGAAATACATGGTATTAGGTAGAAGGTACAATACTTGATATACAAAAGAATAAAAAAATAAAAAACTATCCAAGGTTCCCAAACACTGGCTCAGTCATATGCTACCAAGATCCCATACTAAAGAAAAAAGTCTAGTTTCAAAATGGGATACTTTCCTTTTTCCACATCTACGATCATATAATCTTACAGGGTACCAACGGTGTCCTGGATAGGGTGTGATATAAATCTCAATAGGTTACCACCAACGAAATCAATAACAAATCTAGTCTATGAATATAAAATGTACAGTGTGAAGGTATATCAAAAGTAAAGAAGTGTGAATGTAAACAACCCATGCATGCTTCATCCACAACTAGTGTCTCTAAACATGCATTTATTTAATTAGTTATGATTTAGAATATAATAATAAGTTTATATAAATGTGTCTAAGTATGGTAAAAATATTGATAACAACATAGGATCTGAGGTGAAATCAATGCATCCTTGACTTTAGAAGGTCAATCTAGCTCTCGGTATATAACCAAGTAACCTAGCATAAGGGACTAGGTGTAATACAAGAGGTGCCCCCAATTAATTTCACTGTAAGAGTTTCTAACTAACTCCATGGATCACATACATAGTGAATCCCAAGGTATGTGTGATTAGACCCAAGGAGAATGATCCAAGGAATTTCATGTCTGTAAACGTTAATCTAAATCCAAGGAGTGTATATGAGGTACTCTAATTTTTAAAGAGAAAATAAAGGGATCATATGGCATCATGTCAGGTATCCACTAATAGAAAAAGACCATGTTCTAAGGTGCGTATCTCCCTTGGAAACCAGATCAATGAATCAAAATGACATCCTCTGAGTGCTCAAGTCATTCCCTCTGGGATCCAAGGATGGATTAAGTATGATCATTCCTATAAAGAAGAAAAATTTCCATATGAAATATTCAGCTAATATGTTATATATATATATATATATATATCATAAGTCATTTAAGGCTATTTAATATTCATGATAATTAAATTTTCATTAAGTTCATTCCATTACCTTTCATCATACATGACAAGGTGAAACAAGGACATATAAAAAAAATCAAATTAATTATAAAGGTTATGGTCCAAGTGATATATATACAAAAATTATTATAACTTGAAATTTAATAAAATAATTTTCATTTATTAAATTAAATCACTTAGTTTATCAAAGGTCAATCGATCACATTTGAATGGTGTTTCAAATAATCAGAAAAAGGGTCAAATAGGCATAACATGGTACACACCCTAAATGGGTGGTAGGAATTGAGGTCTCAACCTCCAATGATATCAAAAGGTCTCACTAGGTCCTTAGTTTATATTTTAGATGGTTGAATTTAAAACATATTAATTTTCATAGCAATGCCTGGTGAAACTGACATTCATACAATGACGAAAATTTATAAATTTTGAGACTTTGAGGGAAAAATCACAGACCACCTACCTTAATACTGTAGTACTCTCCTCGTCTAGTATAGGCCTTTGATTTTATCCATATTGAAATAAAATGGAGAAACAGACAAATACTCTGAAAATATGGCATATTATCTAGAACAAAAATAATTTTATTGACATAAATGCAAACAATGAAAGACTATAAAGGAATGAAGAGATTATCGGTGGTTATCCAATATGATAAATAAATCTGGTTTTGGAGTATAGATGAAGAGATGGGATAAAATCCTAGATTTAGGTGAAAAGGTAAAAGCTTCTTTGGTGGATCTCCTACTGTATAAGATAAAAGAGAGGGGAGGAGTGAGAAAAAAATGGGTTCTACCCCTTTAAAAAACCATGGAATTTACACAGAATGTAAATTTTTATAAGTTGTGTAATTCTTTGGTTTTTCCCCTATGTGAAAATCCAATACACGTCAGGAATTTGGTCTGTCCAAACCAATACACATCATGTATTTTAACTACACACTGTGTATTTAGTACACATTGTGAAATTGGCCTACAGCCAGGCCCCAACCCCTGCTAGCTTCCCTCCAAAGAAAAAATAACATACCCTAAGGCATGATTTTTGGGTTTAATCCAAAAAGAGAACTTAACAAGGGTTTGACCAAAAATTAAAATGATTTATAACTGATATGAAAAATCAGGATCTTACAGTTAACACCCAGAAACTATGATTTTAATAATAAATTATTAATAAATGGGAATTGAAATAGTATAATTGAATCATATATGATATTATATGTATGAAAATGATTCTTTTATAGAATTATAATTAATTTAAATCTATTATATAATAGGTTAAAAGAACTTACAAAGGAATTTGGACCTGAGGTAAGGGTTTCTCATATCACTTTTGTTTTTAGGAGACATATGTCATATTCACCACTTGTTTCTTTCATGTGGTGTATATACTTACCCCTTGATATGATATATAATGATTCCCTTAATATTTATGGTATTTAAATTTTCATTTGAAATTATTTATTTCAAGGGGGTTATGATTAAAAATTTACCAAAGCGTTAAGGTTTCATTTCACAATCTCATCATTATTAGGTATTATTTATGTTTAAGTATATACTAGGTAAATTATTTAATATTTCTATATTAATTCTCATATATTTTCTTATCCTGTAGTTATTTATATATATTACAAGTTTTCCTTTCATTTTCCTCTTTTTTAGTACTCAAAAGTCCAAAAGAATGTTTTTAAGTAAAACTAACTTTATTTTCTATTCGGTCGGTAATATTTTTATTCTTTATCCATATATTCTTTAAAATATTTTCAAAAATGTTTTTATTATTATCCAATTATTTATTAAATTTATTTTTACCCATGTTTTACTTTTTATATAAAAAAATAAATGGAATCTTTTTTTCATTTCCCAAATGCGGCATCTTTTACCAAATGTGTGAATGAAATATTTTCTTTAATGTACTCAGCATGAACATAATTTTCGTACATCATGATTGATCAATGATTTAAATTTTACTTTACAAGTTTCCTTGGTTCTTTTCAAAATAAATTACCTAATATTTTATAAATTATTAGTTTTCAAAAGTGATTTCCAACGTGAAAAGGGTATTTTCCTAAAGAATTTTTTTAATGATATTTTAATGGTATTTATATTCATCAACAACAAAACCCCTATATTTTATTTATGTTCTACCATGGATATTTTGTAATGATAATTTCCTTACTATTTCTTTAGATGGTTTATGATCAGTTTCATTGGGGGAATTATTGACATTATTTATTTAGTTTTTCCAATACGGACAGTTATTGATTATAAGGCATGTTGATTAAGTTATATTATTAATTCGTATAATGAATGCATTGGAATTATTAAGTGATGGGAGGGGATTGAAATTTCATATACCCTAAATGTATCATAGTCTCATGATACAAACTAGTTTGGGTATTTGGCTGAGTCCTTAACCATTTATGTAAGATGTTTTGTCATGAGGCCTTGATGACATGTTTATGATGTCTTGGCACAAGGCCTCAATAATAAGTTTAATATATCCGACATTATGAATTACCTCATTATGAAATAATTAATTTATATCCATATGATTATTTGAATAGTTATGATATCCATGGATAAGTTTTAATCTCATTTGATTATTTATATGGCATTATTTAATTATTATTTATTCCTGATATATTATTCTTTGCACTCAAGTTATTGATTAAATGGAATGATTTTTTAGTTATTAACTTTTTTATATTGGTTATGCCTTATTTATTATATGATAGCTTCTATTATTCACATTCTCTTACTGATCCTTTTATCTCACCCTTTATTTTTTTCCCTTTTCCCAGGATATGAAGAAGCATTTTATGAATGATGTTATGGATGAAAAAAAAATTATTATGCTATGTTTTTATATTTCTAATGTAATATAGAAATATTTTATGTATATAGTTTACCAAGAATACTAAAATATTTCTTTTGGGATATGATCGCTTGTATCTAGTGCCAATGTAATAAAGTAACCACAGACTCTGGGATACTAGAGTCGAGGTCTATACAGTTTGTATCAGAGGAAATTTAGTAGAACCTTGGGAACTAGATTTAGGAAAGCATAGATTAGGGAACATGACCTTATGAATGAAATTTATGTTATGTCTAAGTATAGGATAAAATCTTAATATTTTGGTAAGGTATAGATTATGCGGTTTTACTAGCAATAAATCCATGTCTAGATACTAAAAGTGGACATGGTTTTGGCAAAGATGTATCTAGGGGAAATAACCTGAAAAAGATGTGTTCAAGTATATCTCATCCATTATTATAGTGCACAATGAGTGTTCCCTTACTACACACCTAGTTTGACACTCTTGGTTATATTATTAGGTTAATTCATATTTTATTTATAAACCATTATGAAGGATTTGAATAGATGTTGACCATGAATGATATAGGTTAAGTCTAAGGTGTCTTAGATTAAAAATAAGTTGTCATGATTTAGACATAATATAAATTATTTTAATGATTATTTGGTTTCCTACTATGATTATTATTTCTCATACTATGGTTTTTGGCTTTAGTCAAAGGCTGGAACCAGAAGGAATCATGTTAACACTAAATGTGATGGACAATACAATGATTATGAGTAACCAAATTGGATTATGCCTAATTAGTTATCATGATATATGATTAATAACTTAAACCTTAACCAACTCTCAAACTTAATAAATAAGAGAATAATATATTTTCCTGAGAGCTTGGGTGCGGGAGACCATGGAAGAAATAAGGATCAATTTTCATCATGTTAGAAATGCAGAAATAGTCACCCTAGATAATGTCTCAAAGGAATAGAAAAATGTTTTATGTGTGGAAAATAAGGGCATATATCAATTAGTTGTAGAGGAAAAATGAAGTGTGTAATAGAGTGATATGAAGGTCATTCTAAGGTTCCATTTATAGTTCAATGTATTATGTTTGGGGAATATGGGCAGTGTTTAAGCCAATGAAATCCAAGGGTTAACTCCTAGGCCAAGGAAGGACCAGTGTTATGTAAATTGTTGAAGTTAAAGGATTAAAGTGTTTATGAATTGGGATTTTATAATTATATTACAAAATTGTTATATCAATGATATTCTAGATATAATAATCGTGATACATCTAAGGATTGTTCCACAATAGTTTTTATTTAAGGATTTAAAAATATATGTTGAATGGTACCAATATCCAAGAAAAGTGATTTGGTGGTAAGTTGATGAGTTTTAAGATATTATTGAAATTGATGAAGTAAATGGGATAGTATTAGTGACCTTGAAATTGGTTATTTATTTAATGAAAAAGTGACCTAGGTAATATTTGATGAATTTTATTGCATTTTTTGATTTATGGAAATAGCCTATGATTTTATCTGA
This sequence comes from Viscum album, assembly GCA_963277665.1. Classification (NCBI taxonomy): domain Eukaryota; kingdom Viridiplantae; phylum Streptophyta; class Magnoliopsida; order Santalales; family Viscaceae; genus Viscum; species Viscum album. The sequence continues at coordinate 2,000,320,784 of OY728123.1, read as the reverse complement.
GGGGTAAGGATTATGTTAATTATTGGAATCATATATGTTTTCATGTGAGCCTAACTTAAAAGATATTGATTCCATCATGGGTTTATAAGTTTAAGGTTGATCATAAGTTCAAAATCATAGATATCCTTTTTGAAAATTTAATTAATGGGATTTTGAGGTGATTTGAAACTGTTACTAGGTTTTATAAAGAATTTACTATTGAGGTTTAAATAACCCTTTAGGTTATTATGTGATTTGATTTTAAGTTAATTATGGACTATTGGATAGTGGGATATAGATAATATTTATGGTTGAAAATTGATTCATTGACAATGTGATATTTTTTGAGATATTTATGTTCAGTATAAGGATTGGTTCTCAAGTTAATGTATAAATTTTATTCATGGTATTTTTGTGTGAATTTCACTAAATTATAATATTATATAGTGATATATCATGGTTATTAATGATGTTTTGGGTGATGCTTCATTGGGTTGAGGTATATGTAACCTTTATGTTTAAAATGAAATATTATTTGCGAATAATGTAATTAAATTTTTAGTGGTGTAAGTTAAATGGTATGAGATCACCTTTGAGGTTAAAAAATTATTTAATGTTGAGTTTATTGAGGTTAATTATGATGTAGGGTAATTTATTTTTTGAATAATCTAAGTTGAACCTTTGATGTTATTGTGGAAATTTGGAATTAAAATGTATTATTTCTTCATATAAAGGTTTATAGGTTTTTGATATTATCTTACCTTATGGTTACAATTTCAATTTTTGTTAATATTTAAATATGTGATTAATATCTTGTTATAATTTTTTGTATTTTATAATCCATTATATGTTTATTTTTAGTGCTTCAGGCATGAAAAATGAATCTTGAATACTCATCGTTTGGAGCAAAAGATGATATTGTGGTGGAAATTGATTAAAGGTGGAAATTATACTTTTCAAGTAATTATATATCTTTATGTTTTTAGTCGAGATGGTATGAAATTCATAAAATATAGTAAAATAATCTTAAAACAAATATCTTTTCCTATTATATTCATTTCTAATGAATCGATGGTCTTTTTTACACCTTTTTGATTTATGGTTTTGTGGTCATTAACTTTCTCATGATCATTCACTTTCTTGTGATCAATGTTCTCTATCACTCTCTATAATTATTTTTATATTTAATTTTCCTCTATTTCCAAATATTAACTTTCCGTTAATGTTCTCATATTTGGAAACCTAGTTATTTTTTATTTCATATGACCTTTGTATTTCTTTTTCCTACTTTTAAGAGGAAGTTTTATTAACCCTTTTTATGTGTGGATTTTCAATCAAGGAAATTTAAAATATCAAACCCTTGATTACCAAGAACAAGTTAAAATTGGGAGGATGAAATTTATTATATGGGGTAGAATGTAACATCTCTATATATTAAAAGAATGCTATATTTGATAGTATATATAACATGCAACACCAAGATTATATGAACAACGAAATATTATTATTTAAATTTGATTGTTATAACATAGTCATTGAATTGGTAGGTATGAACATGATTGAAAATATTATTAAGTACATATAATGTACCAACTCAATAAAAATGTATTGATTAATTATTAGTAAATAAGCATTTAATTTTTAGTAATGTTTTTTATTCTTTAAAAAATACTTTTATTCAAAAATGATTTGTATTTATTCTTATGAGTGAATATTATAATTGATTTCTGGAAATTTTAAAAAAAAATATTAGATAAAAATAATATATTTTTTAAAATAATCATAAAAAAATTATCTTAGGTTGAATTTTTGGGATTTTTTTGAGAAGAATGATTTTCTAGTGAATAGTGAAAATTACTAATTTTTATTGAAAACTGCATTTTTATTACAAATATTTACAAAGATCCATTTTTCTTCAAATGGTTTCAAAGTAAAATTAATTATCATATATTTTGAATGATCCAATTAAGTTAATTTTAATCAATTTTATGGTTGAATTTGGCATAAAAACATTTTTATACTTAAAAATACATTTTTTCTTAAAAAATCATTGAGATTTGAGTTTGTATATTAAATTAATTTCTTTCAATTATAGAGATTAAATCTTGAATATGGATACCATATTTAGAATTAGTAGCTTCAAATTTAGTAAATAGTTCCATTTTATTTTTTGTCGCTATGAATAGTAACTATGATAAATATTTGTCACCTCGGTAAGGGTGAAATGGGTAAAATAGGGTTAAAATCATAATATAAGGTCTCAAGATCAACCCAAAACATGCATTTATCCCATTGGATGGGTGGATTTCGTCCATGTACATAAAAGTAACAAATATATGTCCACTTGGTGCCATTTTTCTTTAATTGTGTAATTTATATTAACTTAAGTAAAGAGTAAATAAAAAATGTCACTCTCTTGAATTTAATATCTCTAAAATTTTTACATAAGTATAAAAAGAAGATAAGTTCAGTTATAAATATTTATTTGAAATATAAATTAATTTTTTTATCAAATTAGTTTATTTTATATTTTTAGTGATTTAATAATTAATTTAAATTCTTATACGATACCGATATAGTATTTATTCAATTAATAGAAAAATAAAATAAATAATTTAAAAATATTAAAAGTAATACAATTTGGGTGAATTATTATGTTACACAAGCTTTATAGATAAAAATAACATATTATAGATATGTGAAAGGTGTATATTCAAATTCCATTATTTTCATGTTGTTTTCAAAGTCAAATTATGTGAATAGTTCTTAAAATGTCATTAATAGTATTTTATGATAAAAATATTTTATTAAATTATTTAAAAATCATAAAAATATTTAAAGAGTACAAGTAGGATGAGAAATGGTCGATAATGTCATACCATGATAATTTTGTATCCAATTTTTACCTTATAAGTAAAATTATAACCCTTTAATATTAAAAATACATTATCATGGTTAAGATTAAAATTGGTCAACCAAGAGGTTAAACCAAAAGATAAGGTTTAAAATGACACCACAACCTGTCTAAATTTCATTGCTTGGTGATATTTAGTCCTTGGACTCTTTTTATTAGAATATAAGTCCATTCAGAAGTTTTTTCCTTGATAATTCATTAATTATACTAAGTATATGTCCAAGACCCTAATATTTTAAAAGAACTTATGTTCAATAGAATATACAACACGCAAAACTAAGATTAAATGAATAATGACATATTATTAAAATATTGTTATTTAAATATTACTATTATAACCTAGCCATTAAATTAGAGAGTATGAATATGATTAAATACTTTATGAAATATATATAAAGTTTATGATAAATATAAATTTATTTAAATTTTATTAGGAAATAATTTCTCAATTTTTAATAAAGACATTTATTCTTTAAAAAACACACTTTCTTTAAAAATGATTTTTATTGCTTTTATGAGAAAATATTATAATAAATTTTTTTGGATATTATATTAATGTTATTTTATAAAAATTAAAAAAAAATAAATCATAATATTGATATTAACTTAGGGTAAAATTTTGGGATTTTTTGTAAAATATTGATTTTTCAATGAATAGTGAAAAATACCGATTTTTTAAAACAATCATTTCTTTTAATAAATTAGCTAATTTAAAAGTCATGTTATTATTTTAATTTTATTTAAAATTAACATAAGTATTATTTTTTTAGATATAATCCAATTAATTATATTTTAATAATATTTATGTTGTATTTTAGTGTAAGTTTATTTTTAGGCTTAAAAACGCATTTTTATGAAAACTGTTTTAAAGCGCATAATGTTACTCTATTTTATTTAATTAAAATAAAACTTAATGAGGAATGATTTAAATTAAATTTAAATATTATATATATATATATATATATCAATTTAAATGCATATAATTATTATTGTTATTCATATAGTTAATATAATATCATATGTTGCTTTAAAAATGCATTTCTTTAAAATTCATTTTTTGACACATTTTACGAGTTTAATTTTAAATTGAATTATGAAACTTATGTGATTTTAATTTTATAAAATGGATTTCATATTTTTAATCATAATATTTAATATAATGTAATAAGTTTAACTTAATGTTTTTCATAATGAATAGTAAAAATAGTAAAAAACTAGTTACCGTGATGAAAAATTAAAATGGTAAAAAGTGAGTAACCTTAGAGGTAAATAGAATAACAAGTTTATTTTTGAATATATGAGGTTTTAATTTAACATATCAAATTTCCACTATATTATTTAACAATTTTGGAGGCACTTGGCTTGAGAGAGACTTCCCATTATTGAATAGTGTTGGGTATTTACAAAAATCTCACTCCTCAATTATAAAAGGGAACCCCCTAACCTCACTTATTCACATATATTAATCCATTTTTTTCAAAAAAACCATGCCAAAATATCTCCCAAAAATCCTTATTCACATTCTATGGCTTTTGGTCTTCCAAAAGACCAAACTTGAGCTCCTTAATAAGAGATCTAAAAGTTGTTCTTCTAAGAGAATGTAATCATCTTCACTGAGCTCCTTCTTTTTACTTATTATTTTTTCCAACATCAATTATTTCTTAAAAATTAAAATATAATAACACACCTATATCCTATATAATATTATTTTATTATGTTTATGGTATAATATATATCATTCTCTTCTTCTGTCAAATGGGAAATGAAACCATCGTTCGTGTGTACGGCGGACTACCGCCTCACAAACCGATGTAAATGTTTTCCATCATCTCTTATAATGGTTGTACATGATGATGGATTTATTTTTTATATATTATAATAATGAAATATTAATAATTATTTAAAATTAAAATATCATATATCTTTTTACCTTACCATCCATTGAAAAACGATAACATCGTTCGTGTGTATGGTGGACTACCACCTCACAAAGGGATGTGATCTTATTTTTAATACTGAATGAAATGGATAGTATCTATAACTATAATTAAATAAATAATATCATATTTGTGATATAATTATCATTTTTTAAATATAAAATAACACTTACCTTATTTCCATTGTGATCATTAAAAAAATGTAAATGTTACTCATGCGTACGTACGTCCTACCATCTCCATGATTGTAACATAGCTCATTTTTCATAACCATATTACATGGTTGATTTTAAAAGTATAATTTATTTATACGAATTATTATTATTTAATTATTATTATTTTGTATATTATGTAATAGTTACCCTTTTGACCATGGTTAACACATCGATGTCATTTTAAATTTATGAGTTGAGCATCCTCAAAAAACTTTATATGGAAATAAATGATTATGTAATTAAAAATGTCATTAAAATTAATTAATTAAATGGTTTATGTATATTTTAATAAACTTATAAATTTTCTTAATAAAAAAAATTATTTATATAAGTTTATTATATAGGAGATAAAGGACATACACGATAATTCTCGACTCGAGGTAAGGGATTTTACAACTCAATTCCTCTCATTGGGATAAATTACTTCTTATGTGTCTTTGATATACTAAGATTATATGTGTGATGAACATTTATTATTTTATTTTTTATTTCCACTTGTTTTATTTGGACTTAAAATTTACAGATATAGAAACTTCATTGATTAATTATCACTTCAATGACACAATCATTATAAGGGTTTTCATCTCAAAACTTTCTTCTTTGAGACACATGTTCTTTTATGCACCTAATTTATTTTAAATGGGATGTATACTAATAATTTAATATTTAAAATAATTATTATTCTTATTAATTGTATTTAAACTTCAAATTCAAGATCTCTCTCTTTTAAGCAGTTTTTATTAATACATTTCTTAAATCATAATGGATTTATTGTCTCACTTTTACTTCTGTGAGACATATGCCATATTCACCACTTATTCCTTTGGGTGGTGTATATACCACCCCTTTAATATTTTATATCATGAATATATTTATCTTAATTGTATTTAATTTTTTAGTTAAAGTTATTTCTTACATAGGGATTACAATTTAAAAGTTTCCGAAGTGGTAAGGGTTTATTTCACAATCTAATCATTATTCAGGATTGTTTATGTTTAAGTACCCCTTTGAGGAATTATTTTATATTTATACCTTAAAAATGATATTTTTTTATCCTCTAGTTATTTATGAACTTATCAAGTAATATTACCATTTTCCTCTATTTGGTACTTAAAATGATTAAGAAAATGTTTTCAAGAAAAGTTAGCTTCATTTCTCTCTTCAGTCAAAAATACTTTTCCTTCTATATCAATGTTTTATAAAAATATTTTCAAGAATGTTTTTAAAATTATAAAAAAGATTTATTAAATACATTTTACCCCATATTTTAATCTTTTCAAAATAATTTGTAAGGAATGTTCTTTATGTTTTCCAAATGAGGTACTTTTAACCTTTTTACAACTATGTGAAAGAAATGTTTTTTAGCCTATACAACATGTATGGAATTACCCGATCTCATGACCACTGATTAATTTGAATATTCCTTTACAAGTTTACAAGGTTATTTTCAATGAAAATTTTTTTCTTAATATTTTGTAAATTTTTAGTTTTTAAAAGTGGATTTCAATGTGAAAATGGTTTTTTCCTCAAGAAATATTCCATGTGATATTTTAAAAATGTTTTCATAAACTATGACAACCTTTGATATTAAATATTACTTCTAAATTTTGTATATATGTCTCTTACATGTATACCTAGATCATTATCCCTCCCTTTTATGGGTTAATACATGCCTTAAGTTAATTTTTCAAATACATTCTTTATGAAATATCATTTGATTGTGACATGAGCCAAGATTATGCAACTCATTTATTTATATGGGTAATTTTTATCTTTATGCCTTGAGATTGATTTTATTTTGTATAACACATAAATCATGAACATGTTATGATGGGTGAACCTAAATATCACTCCAATGCATTGGGTAATTTTTTAGTCTTATGAGACATCATGTATGAGATTAGGGAGTGAACCAAATCCATTATGGGACTTTGTCCACCAAGTGATGTTGTACTGATGGTTATCCTTGAGTTATGTTTATGTCATTTTTTATATTTCTACCAATTTTCCAAATATTTTGTGATCTTATGATACCATGTTCCTTATTTTATGCTCTAATGTTATTAATTACGAGCCTTCTCTTTTAAGATATCATGGTAAAGCTTTGACTCGCATGTTATGTTTTCTTATCATGTTTATTCTCTAACAATGATGTTAATCTCCCTCTTTTTTTTATGTATTACCCTAGTTATCCCATGTAGTTTTAAGAGATTGGATAGATTTAGGATCACATTATGGAGAATAAAATAAACTCATTTTATTTTAGTCTCGCATTGATGTATTATGAACCTAGTCTTCCAAATACACTAGGCATCTTCAATCCTTGTTTTGTATTAATGGATATTTATATTAAAAATTATACAATAATATATTTAAAAGACTTGGGTCAATATATTTGGTATCAAAGTATGGTATTGTTATTTTTATGGACTGGGAATAGAATAATTTTTGTAATAACCTTATGTATAAGTATAAGGATGAGACAAATTATATCAAAATATCCTAGAATTTTGGTGTAGTATAAAACGAGTAAGTTTAAAGAAATTACATCCATTTTTAGATACTTCAAGTGGATGTGGATCTATAATAGTTATACCTATGGGTAATAAATTTGAAATTGGTTCATTTATATGGACTTGATCTTCATTTATTGCATGACAATGGGCCTTGTTGTACACCTGGTTTCACTCTCCTGGGAGATATTTTTTGAAAATTCACAAACTCTTTATGAACCATTATGAATGAGTTAAAGAAATTGTTAGGTTAGAAAACCTAATAGTAAAAGTTTCCATGTATAACAAAGATTGAAAACTAGATACTCATAATTTGAGATATAATTATCATTTATAAGTTATTCCCTTTAGGTTTATAAGTTTCCATTTTCAATGTTAATGCATTCCCATCTTGTTTCTTATTTCTTTTTAGTTAATGGAGGGAATTGGGAGAAAGCATACCAAAAACCAATGTGATGTGAAATGTAATGATTTCCCTAATGATATACCTAACCTAATGGGAATGGAATTTGGATATCTTTTTATCATTCCAAATGAGTTATCTTGAATTATGATTAACAATTGAAAAATAGTTAAATTTCTATACTCATCAAAGAAGAGAAGGATGAAGTCTCGTGGAAATTCATGAGTTAAAGATGATAAAGAAAATAAGATTCAAATTTCTACATGTAAAATATATGGTAAGAGGTGCCATGTAAAATTATTTAAAGGAAATATAAGATGCTTTATGTGTGTAAAAGAAGGTCACAATGCATATAATTTTCAAAGAAAAATGAAGAGTCCTATTAACAAGACACTGGAAAATAAAGTTCAACCTAAGGAGCCACTAAAAGTTCAATGTCGTAGATGTGGGTAACTTGTTCATTAACCGATTAAAAAACTTAATAAAAGGATTAATTCCTAAGGGCCTATGTTATGACAATCATTAAAGTGGAATTACTGAAGTGTTTAGGTTTTTGAACTTGATAATCATGTTGTTGAGGTATTTTTATAAATGGTATTATGGCTATAAGAATCATAAAAATTATAAGGATTGTCCTATAGTAGTTATTATTTAAATATTTTCAAGAATATTTTGAATTTAAATAATGACTTAGAAAGGTGATTTAATGGTAAGGTGATATTTTATTAAAAAACATGATTAAGGAAAATATAATCATTGATATTTTTTTATTTTGATGTAATTATAGTCAATTAAAATTATTAGATTTAGTGAAAAGAATGAGATAGATAGAAAACCTCATAGGTTAAAAAAATTAATTTGGTGACTAATTTTAATTTATAATATGTTTATAATGTTCTTGAGAATTTTATAGGATCAATTTTAATTATGAATATAATTATCACTTTTTTTCCATGGTTTTATAAAAGGAAAATCTGTAAGCTGAGAAATAATTTGCCATATCTATAAAGGCCATAGGGCTTAAACCCAAAACCAAAGGTTGATAATGGTATAATTCGTACTACCAACCTATGATATGTACTAGTTAGTATGAAATTTTTTTTACTAAAATTATTTGGTAGATAAATATTAAGTTTATTTTGGGAAAAATATTAGAAAATCAAATATTTTTGAATTTTTAGGATTTTGAGGTGATTAATGATATTTTGGGAAACATTTTATTAGGTTGAGATATATATATCCTTTAGGTTTAATGTAAAGTATTATGTAATGACCCGCCAATTCTCATTGGCTTGAGAGTACAATGAGTCGTTATTAGGCCTTAAGTGACATCCCCAAGATGCCAAAGGCTGGCAATAAATGCCGAAGGGTTTCAAATACAAGTGGGAGATGATTTACCCTTTAAGAAATAAACCAATAAACCAACCAAACATAACCAAAAATTCACTATATGATGCATGAACGAATGAAAGACAACCAAACATCTTCAAGTATCTCAAAACCATATCAGAGTATGCAACAACGGAAGAAAAACCAAGTATCAAAGTACACAGCGGATAAACGATACAAGACTCTCAAAAGACCACAAGACTCCATGCTCCAAAATCTCCAAGCTCCACAATCACCAAAAATCCCAAATGTCACAAAGTAGTGCTAAATATGTGTGAAACATTAACTTTTCCCCCGTCCTAGAATAAATCATCTGCAAAAGCACCAAAGTGCCAAAGCAGGGGTGAGTATAAAACTCAGTAGGTTTTCCCCAATGACTTCTCTACTCATGCCACTAGGATAGAAAAGTTAGTCAATTTTATATAAGACAGTTTATATAGAACAATAAACTAAAAAAGTTTATAACCAAATATAAACAAGTTTCCAAAACCATTTATAACCAAAATCATACAAGAGTAATTGAAACCAATTTTTCCAACAAGTTGTTTTTTCAGAAAAATAATTAAACAAGCTTTAAAACCATTTATCAATATTCCTTTTACATACCCAATTCATTTTATACATCCACACAACCAACCCTGCATGTAACCTGGATCTCCCTATACTCGCGAGTGGTGAGTTATTCTTTCACTAAGTCGTCCCTAGTGAACCAATTGATGGGGGAGATCCCTAACACTTATCAATCCTGTTAATGATGGGGGAGACCCCTAACCCTTATCCGTCCCACATGAAACCTTTGATGGGGGAGATCCCTAACCCTTATCCATCCCGTTAATGATGGGGGACACCCCTAAACCTTATCCGTACCACATTCCCGTGAACACACACAACCATCATGTCAAAAACCAAGTATGTTCCACCAATTAAAACAATTTCAATAAAACTGTACTTTTATTGAAAACAAAAGAATAAACCAATTTCAAAAAAGTCATTTCACTTCAATAAAACATTCCCTTTTATTGAAAACATATAATCCAAACCATGTGTCACAATTCCAGAAAATCCCCATTTTAAAAATCTCTATTTTAAAATTGAGAACCAAAGCACTCATTCAAAATCCCAATTTTCCAGATTTCACAACCATCACTCAAGAAGGTTTCCAAAAAGTGTTCAACAACCAAATCACAATCAATTAAACACCACAAATTCTATTTGAATTCATTCCAATCAGTTATACTAAGTGGAGTCAATAAAGAAGCCTCCTACCTCGAAGGTTTTGACGAAAACCACAACGAACGAAGAACGCACAAGAAAACCGGGTTGATTCTTCAAGAACCCACCTTAGATCCCTTTTAATAGAAATACCAAGACCAAATCTCATCATATTTGTCATCTACGCACTTATATCTACCCATAATGGGCATATATCTAAGAAACCAAGATAATAGGAGAAGTAGATCTAAGAAACTGATCAAGAACGATGACGAACGATCACATAACTCAAGAATTCGGCTTTGATTCACCAAGGAAAGCCTTCGGATCGCCTCCAGAATGCTTGGGAGAGGTTATCATACCTTCAAGGGAGAGTGATCCCAAGTTATGGCCACTTAGGAGAAAAAATGATCCATTTAGAGGCAAAAACATGTGAGATTTACTTTTTTAGGATCTCATTTAAGTGCATGCACGGTTAGTTTGCACAGTTTGACAAACCATGTGCTAACTGTGCATTGGCCACTGTCTCGGTAGACCCTCGCACGGCCTCCATGCATGGCCTCCTGAATAGTGCTCCAACTTTGTGGGAGCCACTGCCTCAAAAGTTTCAACTATGCACGGTTTGGCCGCACGGTCAGACAAACCGTGCACCGCCCGTGCGACTTCCCCGTTGCCTCAAAAACTTCATTCCAAGTTCTCCTGACTCTCTCATTAATCACCATTAACTTTATAACAAAAAAAATAATTAATTAAGGGTTACATACCAGAAACCAGGGGTACTACATTCTCCCCACCATTGGTCTTTCCATCCTTGGAAAGTAGACAACCCTTGCTGGCCAAAAAAAAGTTCTGACCACTGCTCTTTCATTTCCTTATCATGTTCCCAAGTCTCTTCCTGAATCTGACCATGTTTCCATAAAACCATCACTAGACCGATGCTTTTCTTAGGCAAGACTTTCTCTTGTCTATACATGATTCGAACTGGAATATGTACTAGTGATGCATCTGGTTCTAGCTCAACGTGATCTCATCTGATCACATGGTCAGGATCGGGGTGATACTTTTTCAACTGGGATACATGGAACACATTATGCACCAAACTAAACCATGGTGGTAATGCCAACCGATATTCCATCTCTCCAACATATTCTAGTATCTCAAAAGGGACAATGTATCTAGGAGATAACTTGCCCTGCTTCCCAAAATAATGATGTCCAATCCTTGGAGAGATCCTCAAGAAGACATGATCACCCACAACGAACGACAACGGTCTTCGACGGTGATCTGCATAATATTTCTGATGAATCTGATTGGCCTTCATCTTATTTCTAATCAACTAGATCTTCTCTATTGTTTCTTGTAAAAGGCTAGGCCTGACAAGTGAAGTTTCACCTGTTTCCACCCAGCATAGTGGAGAATGATAAGGACGCCCATACAATGCTTCAAACGGAGCCATGCATATTGAGGCTTGATAGCTGTTATTGTATGAGAACTCAACTAAGGGTATATGATCCTCCCATGATCCACCAAAATCCATTACAAAAGCCCATAACATGTCTTCCAATGTTTGTATCGTCCACTCGGATTTCCCATCTGTTTGAGGATGATACGCGGTGCTCATAGTCAACTGAGTTCCAAGGGCTTGTTGTAATGATTTCTAGAAACGAGATGTGAAACTCAGATCTCTATCTAAGACTGTAGACATTGGTACACCATGCCTCTTTATCACTTCTCGGATATAGATTTTGAAAGATCCTCCACCGTATGAGTTTCACGAATATGGATGAAATGGGCCGACTTGGTTAGACGATCCACTACTACCCAAATGGCATCATGTTTCCGAACCATTCTTAGAAGACCTGTAACAAAATCCATTGCTATTTGATCCCATTTCCACATTGGGATGGGCAAATATTGCAACATACCAGCTGGTCTCTGATGCTCTGCTTTAACCTGCTGACAAGTTAAGCACTGCGAGATGAACTTTGCCACCTTCCTTTTCATGTCGCTCCACCAAAACTATGCCTTCAACGCCTTATACATCTTCTGTGTACCTGGATGTACAGCCCATCTTGAATAGTGGTAAGCATGAAGGAGTTATTCCTGACAAACCATAGGTATAACCATCTGATCTCTGAAACAAAAAATTGAACCCCTGTCAAGTTTCCAGCCATCAATGTTCTCCCCTCCATTGAGTTCTTAACTTACAACTAGACATTCTACATTATATGTTTGTGCTTCTTTGATCATTTTTACTAAATTAGGAATAAGCGTAGCTGAAAAGAAAACTGCAACATCACCTCGATCTTCACAATCCACATGCATGTTGTCTAAGACCGACATCAACTACCATTCATTTGAAGCTTCTTTCGCCAACTGAGCATATAAATTTCTACTCAATGCATCCGCCACCGAATTTTCTTTCCCCGGTGTGTACATCAAGTCAAATTCAAACATTTGGAGATACTCCATCCACCTCCTTTTCCTCAGATTCAAATATCCCTGTGAGAAAATGTGTTTCAAGCTTTTATGATCCGTAAATACAGTAAATTTCTCACCAAAGAGAAAATGTCACCATGTTTTCAAAGCATTGATGACTACAGCTAACTCCAAATCATGTGTTGGGTAATTATTCTCATGCACCCTCAACTGCCTTGAACCATAAGCAACCACATGATCTATTTTCATGAGAACACAACCCAACCCTGATTCTGAAGCATCACAATACACCACATACCCCTGTCCTGATTCTGGAAAGGTCAAGATAGGTATTGATGTAATCCAAACTTTTAGTTCCTGGAAATACTTCTAACATTCTTCTATCCATTGGAATGGATCATTCTTCTTTGTCAGAGCTGTCATTGGTGAATCTAGTCGTGATAAATCACGTACAAAGTGTCGGTAGTAACTAGCTAGACCAAGAAAACTCTGTATCTCGAACACATTCTTCAGGGGTTTCCAAGAGATAACAGTTTCTATATTTTTAGGATCTATAGAAATTCCTTTCTCAGAAATGACATGGCCAAGGAAACGTACTTCCTATATCCAAAAATCACACTTTGATAATTTGGCATACAAACGATGATCTCTCAAGATTTGTAACATTGTTTCCAAGTGCACCTCATGATCAGATCTTGTCTTTTAATAGACCAAAATGTCATCCACAAACACCACAAAAAAAGAATCTATATATTGTTGAAATATATGATTCATCAATGCCATGAAGACTACTGGTGCATTTGTTAGACCGAAAGGCATGACTACATATTCATAATGGCCATATCTACTTCTGAAAGCTGTCTTTGGAATATCCCCCTTTCGAACTCTCAATTGGTGATATCCTGATCACAAGTAAATCTTGGAGAACCACTAAGCTCCACTTAATTGATTGAATAAATCATAAATGTGTGGAAATTAATATCTATTCTTTATCATAACTTGGTTAAGCTTACGATAATCAACACAAAACTGAAGAGTTCCATCTGCCTTCTTCATGAACAAAACCAGTGATGCCCATGGAGATGTACTTGGTCAAATGAAACCCTTTATTTCCAGCTCCTCTAACTGTACTTTCAATTCCCACAACTCTGTTGATTCCATCCTATAAGATGGAAGGGAAATAGGACTGGTCCCCAGAAGGAGATCAATCATAAACTCCACTTCCCTTAGAGGTGGTAACCCTGAGAAGTTCTTGGGAAAGACATCTGGAAATTGATCCACAACACCTGGAAAACTATTTTCCTCGATCTCTTCCATTGATTCTAAAGTCAACGCTGCCAATTGGTAAGATATCATTCCCACCATTGGTGCCAACAAGCTCTTTTCACCTTTCTTTACAGTCCTTTCTCCTCTAAAGAGATGCTCGATACCGACCTCAGTCATGAAACTAACTGTTCTTCTATAACAGTCGATTTGAGCCTTGAATGTTGTCAGCCAATCCATACCCAGGATTACATCATAGACATCCATATCCAACATCGAGAAGTCCCATTTGAACTCAGCTCCATCAATAGTTATAGCACATGATTACACACAAAGGCTTGAAATTCTCTTTCACCAAGAGGACTTTGCAGTTTCAAAACAGAAGGCATCATTTCCATTTTTAAACATAGAATGTCAATAAAATGAGAAGAAATGAAGGAATCCGATGCACTAGTATAAAACAACACTTACACAAAGGTAGAATTCAAAAGAATCGTACCTCTTACTGTATATGGTCCATCATGACCATTGACAATCATCTTCTCATGTGCATACAATTTCTTCTTCACTATATTGTTCTCCTTGTTTCCTTGCTTAGGTTTCCCTAGTTGAGGAGTCATGGTATTTCTAGAATCACCATGGCTAGCTCTACTCTGCTGAAGAGACTGATTCTAATTTCCTCGTCCAATCAAAGCATACAATGCTTGCGATAGCTGAGAAGTATCTCGAGCACCTGACCTTGGAGCACTATGACAATAGTGCTGAAGATGTCCCATCTTATTATAATTATGACATGCTCTAGGTTGTTTCGTACAATCTCGCTTTATGTGGTCAAGCGAACCACATTGAAAACAACCTGTTGTGCTATGGGGTCGTGGAGGAAGGTTTACTGATCCAACCGTCGGGTTCTGATTTCCACTTGCACCATGAAAATAGGTGTCCCTTTTCCTCTTGTTCCCAGCAGTTGAGTTCCCACTATTTCCTGTAGGTATCATCATTCCACCTCCCATAGATCCTGAGATATCACGTTCATCCATAGTCACTCTGTTCACCATCTCTTTATAGTCTGTAATACAAAGTACTGCAATCTTCGATCGAATCTCCTGCCTTAGCCCTGATTTGAAGATGCATGCCTTGAAAGATGCACTTTCTGCAACCTCTGGTGCAAAACAGACTAAATTCACGAACTTAGACACATACTCTATGATATAGAGGATCTCCTGTTTCAGGTTGAATAAGTCCTTCGTTTTCTTGATTTTGAACGTGTGAGGATAGAATTGTTTGTTGAACAATTCTTTAAAATCCTCCCATGTAAGGCCTTCATCCAATTTAGCATGTACTGCTAAATCCCACCACTGGCGTACAATATCCTTGAGCATATACGTCACCAACTTGAACTTGAGCTCTGATGGTGTGTCGATGAAATCGAAGATACGATTCATCCTACTTAGCCATGCCTCCTCCTTCTCAGGTTCAGCATCACCCTGAAAGTTCGGTGGATTCAGCTTCATGAATTGGATGGTATGATCCACATACCTTGGTTCATTCCTCCGGTTCCCCATATCCACAGTATGAAAAGCCTAGATAATACTTTGAACCAGCTCTTAGTTCACCCGTTGTTCAGGTGCAACCACATTCTCCATAGCTTCTTCAGGTTGGTTTCGACGACACCTACCAGGTTCCATTTTCTAAACCAATAAAAAACTTCGTCAATATCACTCTCTAGCAACTGTTGGCTTAGCATTTGAAATTCTATCACATCAACTATCACAACATTGTTTTCCAAAATATCCTTTTTCCCATGTTCAACTATTTTTTAAACCACTTCACATGCTTTTGAAAATTAAACCATTTTCAAAATACTATAATCATTCACTTTTTCAAAATATTTCATTTGAAAACAAATTCCATAATTTTCAAAAATGATCATTTCTAGAAATGATGTATGCACTCCTGGTGGGAATTCATTCCTCTATAATGCATGTCTTGCTCGTCTCATTGGCTAAACCCATGACAATGAGATTTCAAAATCCTAGAAGTGTCTCCAAAAACTTATTTACCCAACTCCCTGGTAACTTTAAGTTCAACATAAAAGGGTTAGCTACGTCCTTTTATGATATATATTTTAAGTTCCAAAAATCCTACTCCTTTCTAAGATTCTCACCCAAGGAATAGACAAGAAGGGATTTCATCTCCAAAACTAGGAACATCGATGACTACTTGTTAGACAGAGACCGAACAAGATGATACCATTTGTAAGGACCTGTCAATTTTCATTGGCTTGAGAGTACAATGAGTCTTTACTAGGACTTAAGAGACATCCACAAGATGTAAAAGGCTGGAAATAAATGCCGAAGGGTTTCAAATACAAGTGGGGGACGATTTACCCTTTAAGAAATAAACCAATAAACTAACCAACCATAACCAAAAATTCACTATATGATGCATGAATTAATGAAAGACAACCCAAAATCTTCAAGAATCTCAAAACCATATCAAAGTATGCAACAATGGAAGAAAAACCAAGTATCAAAGTACATAGCGGATAAATGATACAAGACTCTCAAAAGACCACAAAACTCCATGCTCCACAAGGTCCAAGCTCCACAATCACCGAACATCCCAAATATCACAAGGTAGTGCTAAATACGTGTGAAACATTACCTTTTCCCCTATCTCAGAATAAAGCATCTGCAAAAGCACCAAAGTGCCAAAGTAGGGGTGAGTATAAAACTCAGTAGGTTTTCCCCAATGACTTCCCTACTCACGCCACTAGTATAGAAAATTTAGTCACATTTTTATAAGACAGTTTATATAGAAGAATTTACCAAAAAAGTTTATAACCAAATATAAACAAGTTTCCAAAACCATTTATAACCAAAAGCATACAAGAGTAATTGAAACCAATTTTTCCAACAAGTTATTTTTTCAGAAAAATAACTAAACAAGCATTAAACCCATTTCTCAATATTCCTTTGACATACACAATTCATTTCATACATCCACACAACCAACCCTACATGTAATCTGGATCTCCCTATACTCGCGAGTGGTGAGTCATCCTTTCACTAAGTCATCCCTAGTGAACCAATTGATGGGGGAGAGCCCTAACCCTTATCCATCCCGTTAATGATAGGGGAGACCCCTAACCCTTATCCATCCCACATGCACCCATTGACGGGGGAGATACCTAACCCTTATCCATCCTTTTAATGTTGGGGGAGACCCCTAACCCTTATCTGTCCCACATTCCCATGAACACACACAACCTTCATGTCAAAAACCAAGTGTGTTCCACCAATTCAAACCATTTCAATAAAATTGTACTTTTATTGAAAACCAAAGAATAAACCAATTTCAAAATAGTAATTTCACTTAAATAAAACATTACCTTTTATTTAAAACATCTAATCCAAACCATGTGTCACAATTCCAGAAAATCCCCATTTTAAAAATCTCTATTTTAAAATTGAGAACCAAAGCACTCGTTCAAAATCCCCAATTTTCCAGATTTCACAACTATCACTCAAGAAGGTTTCCAAAAAGTGTTAAACAACCAAATCACAATAAATTTAACACCACATATTCAATTTTAAATCATGCCAATCATTTCTACTAAGTGGAGTCAAGAAAGAAGCCTCCTACGTCGAAGGTTTTGACGAAAACCACAACGAATGAAGAACGCACAAGAAAACCGGGTTGATTCTTAAAGAACCCACCTTAGATCTATTTTCCTAGAAAGAAAAAGACAAAATATCATCATATTTTTCATCCAAACACTTATATCTACCCATAACAGGCATAGATATAAGAAACCAAGAGAATATTATAAGTAGATCTAAGAAATTGATCAATAACGATGATGAATGATCACATACCTCAAGAATTTGGCTTTGATTCGCCAAATAAATCCTTCGGATCGCCTCCAAAATGCTTAGGAGAGGTTCACCTACCTTCAATAGAGATTGATCCCAATTTATGGCTGCTTATGAGGAAAAATGATCCATTTAGAGGCAAAAACATGTGAGATCCACTTTTTTAGGGTCTCATTTAAGTGCATGCAAGATTAGTTCGCACGATTTGAAAAACCGTGTGCTAACCATGCGTTAGCCACTATCTCGGCAGACCCTTGCACGACCTCCCCGCATGGTCTCCCGAACCATGCTCCAACCATGCGGGATCCACTGCCTCAAAAGTGTCAACTATGCACGGTTTGGCCGCACAGTTAGACAAACTGTGTGCTGCCTGTGCGACTTCCCCTTTGCCTCAAAACTTCATTCAAAGTTCTCCCGAATATTTCATTCATCACCCTTAACTTTATAACCAAAAGAATCATTAAGTAAGGGTTACATACCAGAAACCGGGGGTACTACAGATTATTTGGGAAGAATGTTATTATGTTTTTAGTATGTAAGTTGAATGGTATGAGAAAACCTTTGGGGTTAAAATCTTTTTTCATGTTGTGATTATTGAGGTTATTTGGGATATAGGGTTATTTATTTATGTAATGATATATGATAAACCTTTTGTTTTATTATTGGATTTTGGATAATAATATATTCATATTCATTTTGGGTATTATCTTACTTTGTTCTAATCATTTTGGGTTTAATAAATATATGAGTAATATCTTATTACTCTTTTATGGATATTATGATTCATTAAAATTTAATTTTAGTGCTTTTGGTATAAAAACATATTGTATATTCATTTATTAGAGTAATAGGTGAAGAGGAAACTAGTAAAATCACAACCAATGGATGAAGTTGTGTTTATGAAGTAAAACTATATCAAGTAATTATATTCTCTAGTGTTCTCTATCTCGATATTAAAGAACACTTAAACTCTAGTAAAAGGATCTTGAAACAAAAATTTATCATATTACATTCATATATTATGAATCAATGGTGTTTTAACTCATCATATATTTATGGTTTTGTGGTTATTAACTTTCTCTTGTTCATTCACTTCCTTGTGATCAATGATATATATAACTCTCCATAATTATTTACACTTTTCTTATATGTCCATATTTTTAATTCCTACTAATTTTCTCCTACTTTGAAACCTAATTATTTTTTATTCAAGATGATCTTCATATTTCTTTTTCTCTCTTTTAAGAGGATGTTTTATTAACCCTTTTACGATATGGGTTTTCTGTAAAAGAATTTTCAAATGTAAAACCCTTTATTACTCAGAACAGGTTCAAATTGTAATGATGAAATTTATTTAAGGGGTATAATGTAACACCTTGATATTTTAAAATAACACTATGTTCGATGGAGTATGTAACACACAACACTGATATTAAACGAACAATGATATATTAATAAAATGTTATTATTTAAATATAACTATTATAACCTAGTCGCTAAATTAGCGGGTATGAATAGGATTAACTAATTTGTGAAGTATATATAAACTTTATTATAAATATAAATTCATTTAAAAAGTATTATTCAATAATAAATTAATTTTTTATAGTGACATTTATTCTTTAAAAATACGCTTTCTTCAAAAATTATTTTTATTGATTTTATGAGAAAATATTATAAATAATTTGTATATATTTTTAAATTTTATTTTACAAAATGAACATGAATTTTAAAATTATAATAAAAATATATTAACTTAGGGTGAATTTTTGTGATTTTTCATAAAATATTTATTTTTTAGCGAATGGTAAAAAAATCAATTTTTGTAAAACAATCATTTATTTTAATGAATTTAGTAATTTCAAAGTAACATTATTATTTTAATATTATTTACAAGTAA
Organism: Viscum album; assembly: GCA_963277665.1. NCBI lineage: Eukaryota > Viridiplantae > Streptophyta > Magnoliopsida > Santalales > Viscaceae > Viscum > Viscum album. The sequence goes on along the minus strand of OY728123.1, from coordinate 2,000,300,745 downwards.
AATAATTATTATTTATTTATATATAATCTAATTAATTAAATTTAAATAATTTTTATACTTTATTTAAGTATAAGATTATTTTTAGGCTTAAAACACATTTTTCTAAAAACTATTTTAAAGTGCATAATGTTCCTCCATTTTAATTATTTAAAAGAACCCCAAATGAGGAATGATTAAATTGAAATTTATAGATTATATATCTGTAAATATTAATTTAAATTCATATAATTATTATTTATATTCATAGAGTTAATATAAGATCATCTATTTCTTGAAAAATCCATTTCTTGAAAATTTATTTTTCGATACGTTTTACGGGTTTAATTTTAAATTGAATTATTTCAATTATGTGATTTTAATTTGATAAAATTGATTAAATATTTTTAATTGTAATAATTAATATTATTTAATAAGTTAAACTTAATTTTTTGTCATAATTAATAGTAAAAATATCAAAAAAACTAGTTACCGTGTTGAAAAATTAAAATGGTAAAAAGTGAGTAACCTTAGAGGTAAATAGAATAACATATTTAAAAAATATTATTTTTGAAGTTTTTAGGTTTTTATCAACCATATCACCCCTAAAATCCATTATTTACCAATTATTTAGGAACCTGTCTTGAGAGTGACTTCCCATTATTGAATTGTTTTGGGTATTAGTAAAAATGCCACTCCTCCTCAATTATAAAAGGGAACCCCCTACCCTCACTTATTAACACCTATAAAGACATTTTTCTAGACCAAAACCTACCAAAATTTCTCCCCATAATCCTTATACATATTCAAGATATTTTTTTCTTCCCAAAATACCAACCTTAGGGTCCTTAATAATAGATCCAAATGAGGTTTTTCTAAGCGAAGGTAATCATCTTCATCGAGCACCTTCTTTTTAATTCTTCTTTTTTATAACTTAGATTATGTATTAACAATTAAAATATAATAATAATAGTATATAATATATAATTATATGTTATTATGTTTATTTCATAACACTAATCCTTCTCTCCTTCCATCAAATGGTAAATGAAACCATCATTCATGTGTATAGCAGACTACCGCCTCACGAACATAAGTAATTCATTTTCCATCACCACCTATCATGGATGTTCATGATGATGGATTTAATGTTTATATATTATAATCATGACATATTAATAATTCTTAAAAAATAATATATCATATACCTTTTTACCTTACCATCCATTGAAAAATGATAACATCGTTCGTTTGTACGGCGAACTACCACCTCATGAAGCGATGTTATTCGTTTTTTATAATGAGGTAATATGGATAGTATATGTAAGTGTATTTAATGTAATAATATGATATTTATTATATAATTATCATTATTTTAATATAAAATAACACTTAACTTCTTTCCATCATGATCATTAAAAAATGGAAGTGTTACTCATGTGTATGTATGATCTACCGTCTCCATGATTGTAACATAGTTCATTTTTCATAACCATATTACATGGTTGTTTTTAAAAGTATAATTGATGTATAAAATTTATTATTATTTCATGATTATTATTCTTGATATAATTAAATAATTATCCTTTTGATCTTGGTCAACACACTGATGCTATTTTGAATTTATGAACTAAACATCCTGAAAACACTCAACGTAGACATAACTGATTATGTAATTAAATATGTCATTTAAATTAATGAATTAAATGGTTTAAGTATAATGGTTTAAAAATGTACTATTTTCTTAAGAAAACAAATAATTGATATAAGTTTATTATATAGGATATAAAGGAGATACACAATAAGTCTAGACTTGAGGTAAGGGATTTTATAACTCAATTCCTTTCGTTGGGTTAAATTACTTATTCTTTGTATTTGATATTAAAATATTATGTGTGTAATTACCATTGATTATTTCATATTTTATTTACACTTTTTTTATGTGTATTTAAAATTTTCATACATAAAAACATCATTGATTAATTCTCACTTTAGTTACATGATCTTTGTAAGGGTTTTCCTCTCAAAACTTCCTTCTTTGAGACACATATTCATTTATGAACCTAATTTCTTTTAAATGGTGTATATAATTACAATTTAATATTTATCATAATTTATTATTTTTATTATTTTTATTTTAAATTAAAATTCAATATCTCTCTCTCTTCTAAGTAGTAATTATTAATATATTCCTTAAATCGTTAGGGATTTATTGTCTCACTTTTACTTCAGTGAGTCATATGTAATATTCACCACTTATTCCTTTGTGTGGTGTATATTTTTACCCTTTAATATGTTATATCATGAATATATTTATCTTCATGGAATTTAAAGTTTCAATTTAATTTATTTATTTCATGGGGATTACCATTCAAAAGTTACCGAAGTGGTAAGGGTTTATTTCACAATCTCATCATTATTCAGGATTATTTATGTTTAAGTATCCCTTGAAGGAATTTTTTAATATTTATAAATTAAAAAATATATATTTTATTATACTATAGTTATTAATGAACTTATCAAGTAATAATACCATTTTCATCTCTTTGGTACTTAAAATGGATGATAATGTTTTTTTTTGATAAAATATGGATTTATTTCTCTCTTTGGTCGAAAATCCTCTTTCCTCCATATTCATGTTTTCTAAAAATATTTTTAAATATTTATATTTTTAAAATTATCCAAATGATTTATTAAATACATTTTTATCCATGTTTTACTTTTTACAAAATATTTTGTAAGGAATATTCTTGTCGTTTTCCAAACGAGGTACTTTTTATCCTTTTTACAATAGTGTGAAAGGAATGTTTTTTAACCTATACAGCATGTGTGGAATTACATGCCATTATTAATGATCATTTTTTGGAATATTCCTTTATAATTTTACATGGTTATTTTCAAATAAAAATTTTCCTAATATTTTAGAATATTTTAGTTTTTAGAAGTGGATTTTAATGTGAAAAGGGTATTTTCCTCAAGAAATATTCCATATGATCTTTTAAAGTCATTTTTGTCAATGAATACAAAATTTGATGTTATATATTGCTTATAAATTTTGTATATATTTCTATTAAATATATACCTATCTCATTTCACCTTCCTTTTATATGGTAATACATTCCTTAAGTTCATTTATCAAATGCCTTCTTTATGCAATCTCATTTGATTAAGACATGATTCAAGAATATGAAACCCATTTCTTCCCAAGGTTAATTTTTATGTTTATTCCTTACGATTAATTTAATTTTTTGTAAAACATTAATCATAAACATTTTATGATGGTTGCACTCATATATCACTCCAATTCATTGGGTAATGTTTTAGTCTCATGATACATAATGTATGGGATTAGGGAGTGAACATAAACCATTATGGGACTCTGTCCACCATGTGATGTTGTCTCAGTGGTTATCCTTGACTTATTTTTATTTCATGTTTTATGTTTCTACCACTTTTATAATGATTTTTTATCTTATTATACCATTTTCCTTATGGTATGCTACTATTTGATTACTCATGAGCTTTCTCTTTTAAGATATCATGTTATACCTTTAAGTCACATGTTATATTTTCTTATATTTTTTATTCCCATACTGGGATTTTAGAAAAAACCTTGTTTATATGTATTCCCTAGGTTATAAAATGTATTTTTAGTATCTTTTATGGATTTAGGATCTCATTATGGAGAATAAAATAAAATCATTTTATTTTAGTCTCACTTTGACGTATTATGAACCTAGTTTTCCAAAGACACTGGGACTTTTCAATCCTTATTTTGTATTAATGGATATTTATGTTATAAATCATAAAATAATATTTTAAAATTCTTGGTTTTATATAATATTTTCTTTTATTATTAAAATACCATTCCAAGGGTCCTTAAGAAGGAATATAAAGGAAGACTATCGAAGAAGTGGTAATCCTCTTTACCAAATCTTTCACATTTATTTCTTCTTCTAATACCTCTAAATTTAGTGTAACCATAATAAATTATTAAATAAAATATCATAAATATATTTATATGTTATTATTATTATGTTAAAACCATTTTTCATCTTTTTTCCATCCTACAAAACGAGAAAGCATCGCTCGTGTGCACGTAAGGCTTATCGTCTCCTCGTAGCGGTGTAATTCATCATTCATCGCCACTTTACTTGGATGGTTATAAATATTGAACTAATGAATATATATGATATTTATGAAATTTATATTCTTCTATAATTATAATATAAGTTATACCTTATTACCTTCTAATCTATTTGGAAACGATAAGGTTGCTCATGCGTATGTGCGGACTACCACCTCCACAAAGTGATGTGATCTTTTTTTCATTTCCACATTACATGGATGGTAATAAGGATATATTTAATGAATATATATGATATATATGATATAATAATTATTTTTTTAAATGTGAATTATTATTTAACTTTCTTTCGTTCCATCCTTTGAAAAGTGAAAACATTTTTTATGTATGCGTACAGTTTACCGTCTCCATGAATGGTGTAATTAATTAGTCTATAACTACCTTTAATGGATGATTATATATATATATATATATATAATTAATATATATGATATTTATTTCATGATTATAATTTTTGAGATTATGTAACAATTATCAAAGTATAAGTACTGAAACTATCAAACTAAAACTTACATGAAAAAAGAGACAGTTAACCCTCGAAAACAAAACATTTAATAAGGAATTATTAATAAATGGGTATTGAAATATTATAAGTGGTTTATATATGATATTATAAGTATGAAAATTATTATTTTATATAATTATAATAAATTTAAAATTATTATACATGAGGTTAAAAGTTCTTGCAAAGGAAGTTAGACCTTAGGTAAGGGTTTATCATCTCACTTTTTTTGTGATACATATGTCATATTCACCACTTTTTTCTTTCATGTGATGTATAAACTACCCATTTTATATGATATATCATGATTCAATTTATATTCATGGTATTTAAAATTTCATTCTAAGTTATTTATTTCATGGGGATTATGATTCAAAATTTATAAAAGTGGTAAAGTTTTATTTCACAATCTTGTTATTATTCAGGATTGTTTGTGTTTAAGTTTATACTAGGGAAATTATTTTATTTATATCTTAAACCAAATATATTTTATTATCCTATGTTTATTTATATTGATTAAAAAATTTCCTTTAATTTTCCTCTTTTTAAGTACTCAAAATACAAAAAGAATTTTTATAAAGAAGATAAACTCAGTTTTCTATTCGGTTGGGAATCTTTTTATTAAATGTCCATATTTTATTTAAAATTTTTTAAATAATGTTTTTACTATTATCTAATATTTTTTAAAAGTTATTTTTATCCATTTTTTGATTTTTATAAAAAAAATTAAAAGGAATCTTCTTATCATTTTCCGAATGAGGCACTTTAAGAAAAGGTGTGAATGTAATCTTTATTTTAATATACTCAGCATAAATGAATTTTTCCACTATCATGGCCTATCAATTCTTTGAATAATACTTTAAAAGTTTCCATGATTCTTTTCAAAGAAAATAATTTTCCTAATATTCTGAAATTTTTAGTTTTTAAGAGTGGTTTTTAAAGTGAAAGGGTATTTTCCTCAAAAAAAAATTAATTATATCTTTATGGTATTCATATTCACCAAACATTAAAACCCTTTATTTTAATTATGTTCCATGGGGATATTATGTAATGATACCATCCTCATTATTTATTTGGATAGTTTATGATCATTTTTATTGGGGAAAGTATTGGCATTCTGTATTTATTTTTTCTAATATGGATAGTTATTGATTATAAGACATGTTGATTAAGTTGTATTGTTTATTCATATGTTGAATGCATTAGAATTATTAAGTGACGGGTGGTCCATATAGTCTCTTGATGAATTGGTATGTATCATGAGACAAACTAGTTTGGGTATTTTTACAAGGTCTTACCCATTTATATAAGATGTCTTGGAATAAGACATTGACAATATGTTTATGATGGATTGGCATGTGTCCCCAATAGTAAGTTTAAGGTGTCTGAAATTATACATTTCATCATTATGAAATCAGTTATTTATTTCCATGTTATTATTTGAATAGTTATGATATTCATGGATAAGTTTCAAGCCCATGTGATTATTTATATGGATTTATTTGATCATTAATTATTCTTGTCATATTATTCTTCATGCTCAAGTTATTGATTTAAAGGAATGTGTTTTCAATTATTCACTTTTCTATATTGATTATGCTTTATTTATTCTATGATAATTTCACCTATTTTTATTTGCTTACTAAGCATTTGATCTCACCCTTTATTTGTTTCCTTTCCCTGGGATATGAAGAAGGATATTATGAATGATATCAAGGATGAAAGAATGTTTCTTATGTTATGTTTTTATATTTACAATGTAATATGGGAATCATGTATATATCTAGTTTAATAATAATACCAAACTATTCATTCCTTTTGGATAAAATTTCTTATATCTAGTGACAATCTAATAAAGTAACCACTGACTCAGGGATATTAGGGTTTAGGTCTTCAAATTTCCAAAATTAAAAATTATTTTTAAAAGTAAAAGTTTTTAGAGTTTCTTCACTTTACCTTTTTGAAAATTTTATGTCTTTTTCAAGTTTCCATTATTAAAGATTCTTTTTAAAATTAAATGTTTTAAAATTATTTTCACTTACCTTTTTGAAAAAATTATATATTTTTCAAGTTTCCATTATTAAAAATTATTTTTAAAAGTAAAAGTTTTCAAAGTATTTTCACATATATTTTTAAAAACTTTATGACTTTTTAAAGTTTCCATTATTAAATTTTATTTTTAAAAGTAACTTTTTTCAATGTATTTTCACTTACCTTTTTTAAAACTTTATGTATTTTTCATGTTTCCATTATTAAAGATTTTTTTTAATGGAAATTTTTATAAATTATTTTCACTTACCTTTTTAAAAACTTTATATCATTTTCAAGGTTCCATTATTAAATATTATTTTTAAAAGTAAAAGTTTTCAAAGTACTTTCACTTCTCATTTTTTAAAACTTTGCATATTTTTTAAGTATCTATTATTAAAGGTTATTTTAAAAGTAAAAGTTTTCAATGTGTTTTCACTTCCTCTTTTTGAAATCATTGTGACATTTTAAAGTCTTCATTATTAAAGATTATTTTAAAAGTAAAAGTTCTCAAATTATTTTATATTATTATTTTTTAAACCTTTATGAATTTTCAAGGATATTTTATTTAGAAATAAATTTTTTAAAATTATTTTATTTCCCTTCAAAAAAAAATTTTAAGTAATTTATACTTTAATATATTGGAAGTAATTTTAAAAAAAAAATATTTTCACTTTTATTAACCCTAAAAGGTTTATATTTCATGAAGAGATGTTTTTATCACCATTTATATGTTATTATGATATGATTTATTTTAGAAAATTGGAGTTTTGATATTCTATGATTTCTTAAGTTCATGTTATGTGATGTATTTTAATGTTTTAAGAAACCCATTCTTTTTGCATGGGTTATTTATGATATGGTGAATGTTTTATTTTCTTATGGAACTCATGTGTATTAATTATAAAGTGCGGTACCCTATATCACCCTTTGATGAATTTTTTATGGATTTAATCCTCATAATAAAAGAATGTTGGGTGTGGACATTTTTTTTGTTTACAATATAAAGAATGATCATTTTGTTTGTTCACAATATGATGTGTGGGAATTTTGTTTTTTTGAAACATAATGCATGGGGAATTTTTTGTTCGGAACATGAAGTATGAAAAAAAATTGTTCACAACATAAAGTTTGGGCATTTTTTTGTTTACAATATAAAGTGGGGTATTTTTTTGTTCACAACATGAAGTGGTGAAATTTTGTTTGTTCACAATGCTATAATTTTTATATTTTTATAATTGTTCCAAATTTTCAAGTTGTTTATCATTTTATGCAATGTTTTCATGATTATGCATAATTTTTAAAGTATTCCACACTTTTATGTCATACTCGCAAGTTTTTGGTTATTGATATGTATTTTTAGCCAAGTCATAACTTTTATTATTCCTTAATGATATTTTTATGATCTTATATTAATCCATAATGTTTTATGATTACCATCCATGATATCTAGTCTTTTATTAAGATATTTATGTGTTCCTCATATTCTCCTTCATGTTTATGATCTAATACTTTATCATATTTTTTTTTCTTAATGATCGTTTGATCTCACCCATTTCTTATGTTTCCAATCTATGGGTTATGAAGATGATTATATCATATGATATTTATATAAAAGTTATAAAGGGGTGTGATTATGGATAAATTTTCACAAGTGTAATAAAAAAAGATGTTTCTGTAGCTAATCACTAAGATTATAAACCTTTCAATCCTTGGATTGTGTGATTATTATGAGATATAATAATTAAATAACGATATAAATGTATTATTTATATATTTTTAGCTTAGGATTCTATATGGATTTCCTACCGGTGGGTGAGTTCACACAATTCTCCTCTCTTGGAGATTGTAAAGGGATAACTTCATGAGAAGAAGTATCAATGTTTTATGATCCCTCTACCCCTAATAGAATGTATTATTTATGTCCAGTAATATGATGTTATATAAACATATAACATATATATTTAATAATATTATAATTACAATTCAGGGTTCCCATCATAGTAGGGAACTGTTATGTCCTTTCATTGAAAAATATACTTAAAGGAGATAATCACATTGAAGTCACATAGAAGAAAAATCATCATGTAATAAGATATCTACTAATATTCAACACTTTGAGTATAGAGTAAATCATAAAGTACATAGTTTTTTGGTTTTGGGGAACTAACTCCAACAACCTATAGAGATGAGATATGTAAAACAAAAACATGTTACCAAATCAAGAGGTTAATGCTTCCAAATATGAAAACTAAGCAATGTTCTTGACAATCCCAAAGTTTATAATGAAATAAGGTACTAACTAACCTTGATTACCTAGATGATATATCCCTAGTTATGGAAATACTCATAAGAACACATGATCCTTCACTACCAATGAGATTGGAATACTATAATGATCCCAATAAAATACCAAACCATTTTAATCCATATCCATGATTTTTAACACTAGTCAATATCTTCAATAGTCTCTTTCACAATAATTGGTCTAAGAAAAACTCTTATCCAAACCTCCAAACAAATAGTGGTATTTTACATTAAGGACTATACAATTCTCCAAACCAAGACATATAAATCATCACCAAATAACTGAATACATATGAAAGCTCTGATAAAGAGAAATGAGCCTCCCATGAACTACCAAGGTTCATGAAATGGGCTTTAAGAACCTCCTCTTAGATTTATGATCACTCAGACCTCCTCTTATATAGAAGGCGGTATATTGAACATGTAGTTAAGCCAATTCTCAATAATTAATGTAATTACCACCCAATCCATAGAGAAAATAACAATATCTACCAGATATTATGGTAATTAGTATACTATGAAATCTCAAGACTTCACAGTCATAACCTACTACTAGATCTTTACAAACTTTATCCCTTGAATTGGAATGAAATTTGTTAACTCGGTGAGTAAATAAAATACAATCCTAGTGACGCCATGTTTTTAAAACATATTAGGAAATACAATATAAAATCTTAGTAAAATTCTATACCACTGCACTAAAGGTATAGTTAACCATCACAACATGTCCACTTTTCATTGTTGTTCGACCTTCACTACCTATATACCTTCCCGATATATAGATGCGCATATCATTAGAGCATAGTTTAAGAGTAACTTTACAAGCACAAAAAGGAACCAAAATATGATCCTAGAATGTAATAGATAATTTTCATTCCCTACTTAACCATTTATATCCCCACCATTAAGGTTTAACCTAATGGTAAGGCTATTGTAATTTGACTACTAAACATCCTATGACTCAGTCACCCAAGTCGGTAATGAGATCCACCTGATAGAAAACCAAAACATTATCTTTGTATGTAAATCCCAAGTGCATATCAATAATTTAACCCATGAATCATTATTAATATCATGATTTACTAAAATTTCACCCATAGACTTTCAAATAATGTATCCCCCACCCCATTGATCATAAAGAGAGAAACCTGGTAAGGGAAATCCTTGGTGAGACCAAACATGAGAAAACATGAACAAGGTACTAAAAATAACCCACTAATCATAGAGGGTAAGAGTCCTCTAGGTATCTATAAATGATACCCTTAAACCATGCTAAGAAAATATTTGACACATTTATAAATATAGGGACATTACTGTATACTCACCCGTAGCATAGAAAAATTAAACGGAGGCCACCCATCCTGAAACTACTCCTAATGAACCACACCTAACTGAGAAATTCAACCCAGGTAGGTTTTCAAAAAATAAAGTGAACCTTGTTTCCCTATTCCACCAATTATATCTATAGTTCACATAGTTTAATTAGTGACTGGAAATATATATTCCTCAACTCTACCTGTAAAGACTCTACTCCTTTTAGATTCAAATCTCATCCCCATTGAAAAATATTATCAACCCCATCTAAATATGTGAGAGTGACTCTCTAGGCATAAAAATCAATATAAAATTGAATGCTAGAAACTTTTTCATAATGTTTTAATTTAAATATTTTATTGAAAAAAAAATTATTATAACTTATTTATGCTCAATTAATACACAAGTTAAACAATATAAATTAATATATCATATATTTCAACATGTTATCATGACCATTAATCTAACAATCATAAGAATAAAAAAAATATTAAACATTGCATAAGGCTATCCCTTTTAACATATAACCATTTTAATTATCATGCTACTCATTATATTGTACATGCTTCACTAATTACATATATAAGATTAAATAACAAAAAAATCTATTCTTTATTATGTATTCAAATTAACCAAAACAAAAAATATAAACTTATACCATGATTTATGTATTATTAAATTTATCATGAACTAAACTATCAAATCATTAAATTCAAATCAATACATAGAATATCACAAAAATATTAAAATGTAAGGATAAAAATGTAATCAATCATGTGTAAAGGTTCTATATAGTATAGACATGTCAACAATCATTTATAATACATGATAGTAAACATGTAATTTTATTTTTGAGTACTAATTTTGAAATTGTGAACATTCTCTTAAAATGACAGGGATTCCCATTACCTTTTAATAAATTACTTTTGATTAGATTCCTCGCCAATTCAAATATCAAGTAAACCTCAATTTTATGTTCCCTTAAATGATAGAAACATAAGGATATAATAAGCACAAATAAATTCTAGAAAGAATCAACACACAACAAAGATCCAAACCATATTTACCATGTTATGGAAATCATTTCTTAGAAATTATCATTTTACTCCACAAGAACAACCAATTATTTCCAGTAAATAAAATTGTTGTGTCATTATTTACAAATGAATAAGAAATAAAAAACCATCTTAAAGGTAGAATCATAGTGGGAAGTATCTTTATTAATGTATGATACATGACTCTCATCGATTAAATATGTGATTATGAGGTGACAATGTTCCTAAAAGTGTTTAAAAACACTTTTCATACTTGGACCAGCCTAGTAACCTGAATTTTAGTATAAAGAGGTTGGTTAGGACTTTTTACACTCTATATTACAAGTCTCGACACATCATATCTATGTGATTACCATTATAACTGATAAAATACACCAATTGATACCATTTGTAATATACCAAACCAACCCACTATCTTGGGAAGAACCAAAATTTCATTAACCTTAGTTGTATCCTATGGACACTAATGGTCATTAATAGATTCCAAGGGTATAAAATATCATTAGGGGTTATTTAACCATAGAAAGTATCCAAGATGTAATAAAAAAAATATAGTGACATAATCTAAACATGATGCATGAATAAAATAAGACCAAACCCACATACATACAATATAAAATTGATTTGATTCAAAATATATAAAAAAATTCCATGACCAAGTAAGAGTACAAGACCAATACTCAAAAATAAGAACAATTTCTAAAGTGTCACATTCCCATGATCAAAAATTATACTAACTCCATGCTCCTATCTTTGTCACTAATGACTACAATGGAAATGTGTTCCTCTATAAATGTAAGAGGTATCCCTTTACCTGTATCATGTCAAAAAACATCCACATATACACCAAGATACATATATAGGGGTGGGTATACAAACCCTATAGGTAATCCCCCAAATACTTATGACACACTCTACTAAAACAAGGAATAGTTATCTCGCATTTCATAAAATGAGATAGAAGTATAATACAAACAAATAAGGCTTAATAAACCATGTAAATCAATCACGCTAAAAATTAACTTCCCCATTTAACCCATGATGCTCCTAAGGAAATTCACACCATAACTCACTCAACCATTCCAATTACTCATTTACCTATCCAATACACCAACCCAATGTGCCTACTATTAAATTAGGCCCTTCTAAATAGACCAACTTGTGAGTGGAGACCCATTACTATATACCCAATTCATTACTTGGTGGTACATATCTAACATGCCCCTAAATTTATCACCAGCAACCAAGTCCATGCCAATAAGACCTTGTGCATGCATATCATGGATCTACACCAACCCATGTCAACCAACACACCCCTACATTTGGAACCAAAATCTAATCCATAACCAACAAGTCCCTACACATATGCATCATGAACATACTCTGCCCATACCAAACCCAAGTTCGTGTTTCACATCAAATTTTTAACATTTTGAAACTAAACATCATTTATATACTTTATCAAACCTATTGATGGGTTCATCCATAAATTTCATTTCAAAAACGTTCATCATCAAGGGAATATTTCATAATTTTAAATCATAAACCAAATCATATAACTTTAGAAAATACAATCCTTAGGGTTCTTAGAAAAAGGAGAGTGAGAGAGAATCCACCTACCTCTAACATGTTCATCTAGTAGAATCCAAGGGGAGGAGCTCTGGAAGGAAGATAGTCACCAAACATTTCCTATGGAAACTTCTGGTTATAAATCCCTAGTGAGGAGAGGAAGAATGAGAGTTTCTCTTAATAATAATTAGGTCAAAACCCATGTTTAAGAACCTTAAAAAACACATGATTTCCATTTCTGGTGATTACCCCCCCCCCCCCCATATGGTAGTAATTTTGGATGTTTTAAATATGATTTGACCACTATCATGGCTTAAACAACAATTTCATGGGTCCTCCCTCAATTATTTCCAAGTACCAAGACTCTCTTCATTGCATGGAGTAGCTGCCTTTCCCATTTCCAACTCACTGGTGAAGCTCCTTGATGCCCTGACTCAGTACCACCATGACATAAGGGAGCTCCATTCATTATTTCTCACTTACCCATAATACTCAACTTCACAATTCCTAAGCACTACCATAGACGCCGCCACATTCATAGAGTTGTCCCTGCTCCCCACTGGTGGACTCCCCAAGTTCTATACCCCACAAAATAACCAGCCCCATGGATTTTTTCACCTCATGGTTCACCCAACATATAAAGGCCATACACCACACCCATAGAAACCCCACAACTCAAATCGTGGCCTCCACTATGGAAAACACCATTGTGTGGTGATTCTTAAATATCCCTAAAAATACCTTTTTATAACTAATCACACCTAAAAAACTTTCTAAACCCAAACCATGGCATGAAAAAACTTAAAAATACCTAATGAAACAAAGAAATGCCACAAACTAGGGGTGTAATAGAGGGTACCATGATATGGGACTCCACACCATGGTCTTACCTATAATATGAATGGGTGTCGTAACTATATTATTTTTCATGCATATGATGCATGTGTTTTCCAAACCCACTCCCATATGGTTTTATCAGTTAAAAATCCATTATGAATGGATTTAATTTTCCTTCCATATTCTTTAAATGAATTCAATTGATTTTTCAAATGGTAATTAATGTATGTCGATACATTTCATATGGATAATGTGTTTTATTAAGATAAAACACATTTAGGATGGATATATAAGGGATGTGATCCCTCCAATTGGGGTAATCAATTCTATTTCAAGTGAAAGAGTCGTAGATATCTTCGTTCTTGATGATCTTTTAATTTCTCATTATGAAATCACTAGTACCACTTTGAAGTATAAGGATCTTCAAGTAACATTCTATGATCCTATGGCTGGTGTAATCCCTCAAAGTTGGAAATCCTTTGTTTGTATATTTGGTGGTATCCATTAAATATACTCCACCAAATAATAATAGGATGAAGGCTACCACATACGCGATATAGGTATGCTCTATTTTAATTTCCTTTCATTTTTTTATTCCTAAAAGATAGATCAGGTTGTTTTGGGGTTTAATTTTACTACCAATGATCACATGATAATACCCTAAAACCCATTGGTGTTATTAAATACTTGTTATTTAAAAAATAAAATGTTTTATTCAACAGAATTCGAAGAAATTATACTTTCACCACAACATAATTTCCCTTATGTCATCATGGCTACCAAAAAATGGAAATATCACTCACCACACTATGGTTATAAACTGGTGATTCATTACTAGAAATTCTCTAGTCACCATGGCATGAACTGAAGTATGAACTCCCCAAGGTGATGAGTGTAGTGAAACTTTGTGTTAATGTACTAAGAACCTTAAAACAACAACCTTTAATAGACCATGATGTTTAATATGGGCATTTCACCTTGCACCACGGCCAGTTTTATGAGGAAGTAGACCAGTCTAAAATAAAAACCATTTAAGGACCAAAATGTGGTGCAATACATGGTAGTCCTTAAAAGTAATAAAAATGTATTTTTATAAATTAACTTATAGTATATAAATTTATTATAAATTATAAGTGGTGGGAATTGTAAAATGTGATTTTACATGCCTAAATTAAATTTTAATAGTTCATATTTATGTCTCATGTTTTGGAAAATAAATAAAATTTTTATTTATTTATTTAATTACTTAATATTCATGTTTATAAAATTGTTTAAGAAATATGAATATGTGTATGAGAATTTATGTGATATATTGATTCTATGAAATATAGACTTTCATTTTATACTAATAGTGACTCTATAAGATTTAGTTTTTATCTACCATGAACTTAGTTTTTTTAAAGAGTTATGATCTTAAGAATAGTTATTGAATATAGTTTGTGCATATTAAGTTTTAGATATATCATGAATTGAATTCTATCTTGAGTAAAGTATCCTTCGGTAGAGGGAATTTGGGTCAAATTTTCCACTAGGGTAGAGTCTTATTCCTTGTTCTAGAAAGTTGGGAGTTGGATATTTGTGGCTTCGGTCTTACACATGTGAAGGTTATAAATTTTATATAACTCTATGACTTTAAATTAAATATTTCATACACTTTATTCATAATATTCATTTTGATATGCATGAATATACTTGGATTTTTTGGGGTGAATAATAAAACTTTTGGGTTATGTAAATAATTACACATTAATTTGGTATGAAAACATTCAAATGGTGGATGGAATAGGGATTCCAAAAATAAATTGTTAGAAGAATGCATACACAAAAGAATTAAAACATGAGAATATAAATATTTCATAAGATAGAATATTTATAAATTTAATATGTATATAATTTATATTAAATTAGTGAGACTTTTAAAATCAAAAACCCCTCAAATACTAAGTCTAAGATTACTTAAAAAGTGGCACTTTTCAAGACCTTGATCATCCAATTGAGTAGGTTCTACTAAAGAAGGGTGCCTCTATATTATCTTGTATAAGAGAATCAAGTAATTTGTGACATTGGATCATCCTTAGTTAGGTTATTCCAAATTAGGGTGCCCCTAGATTGTCCTTTATTAGCCTATTATTGGAATTTTATTTGAGTGAAACTTAGTTGGGACACCCTTGGGAAGGATATTTGAGGAATAGAGTTGATTTTTCCCATATTATGGATTCAGGAAAAGAGTTTCCTACTCAACTATCCAATAATCATAACCATTTTTATTGGGATGATTCCCTGCCTAAATAACTAAGTAGTGAGTGGAACACTATAGTGGAATCATTTTTTATGAAATATGGATCTTGGATCACTAAATAGATATGATGTAAGGGGTAATCAATTTTATTTGGATCTATTTCGTTAAAAATCAATGATAAAAATATATAAAACATAATACTCACCCACTCATATGTATTTATTATAGATTAAGTCTGACTAAATAATAATTACATTGAGATCACTTATATGTATGACTTATAAAATAGTTAGATATTGGTATAAAAGGTTGAGAATTTTTCTCAAGGAGAAGTATTTTAAGAATATAAATGTGAATGTTATAGAGATCAATTCCACCTATTTTGACTGATGGATATTTGATATTGGACGTGCACCACACATTTGTACTAATAAACATATACTTAGAGATAGAATATTATTGATGAAGTGTAAAGTAAATATTCATATCAGTAATGGATTAAGAGTTAATACATTAGATATTTACACTTATGATATGGTTTTTCCAAGTGTATTAATACTAGAATTAGATAATTGTTGTTATGTTATGACCATAAACAAGAATTTGATTTCCATATCTTGTTATGTTCCCACTATAATCTTGTTTTTTCTGGGCCTTTGGGCCATGTCTTATATGTCTTTTGACATGTTATGGGCTTCCTCCTAACCTAGTTAAAAATGGGTTCTCTTTTTCTTTTATTAATAAAGGTTCATGGCCCCAAATCATTTCAAAGAATGAAATGTTTTATGGAATTGGGAATATAATAAAGTTTTATACATTCTAGATATGTATAATCATGTTTTTAACATTTAAAATAAAAAGGTGGGGGTTGATTATAATCCCAATTACCTTTGGAATTTTCATCTTGGACATATAAACAAGAAATGCATATAAAGGATCCACAAATATGGATTATTGAAACCATTCGATTATGAATCGTTTGAAAATTTTGAATCTTGTTTATTAGGAAAAATGAAAAGGATGACTTTTAGTAGAAATGGTAAAAGGGAAAGTGGACTATTGTATCATATACATAGTAATGTATATAGACAAAAGAGTACTCAAATAATTGGTAGTTTTAGATATTTCATTAACTTTACTAATGAATTTAGTCGGTATAGATATGTGCTTATGATGAAACACAAGTATAGAAATTTTTAAAAGTTCAAAGAGTTTGAAAATTAAGTACAAAATCAATTTGGGAAAAGTATTAAAATTCTTTGAATAGATTGAGGTGGTGAATATTTGATCTAGGAATTCATTAATCACCTTATGGATTGTGGAATTTTTTTCACAACTCACTCCTCCTAGAACACCATAATGTAATGGTGTGTCCAAAAGGATAAATCATAACTTATTATAAATAGTTCAATCAATGATGAGTTAATGTGAACTTTTTATTTCATTATGGGGTTATTCTATGGAGGCTTCTGCATTTTTACTAGATTGTATTCCATCTAAAGTAGAAATAAAGATACCATATAATATATAGATAGGTAAATGTATCTTTATGTCTTTTATTAAGATTTGGGGATGTGAATCATTCATAAAAGTGATTGGATTCTGATAATCTTAGCTCTAAATCTAAAAAATGATTATTTATTGGTTATTTCAAAGAAACTAAGGGATACTATTTCTATAATACTATTGTTCACAAAGTGTTTGTGACCTGATTTTATACATTCCTTGAGAATTAATATATTGATCATGGAGTCGGTGGGAGGGATTTTAAACTTTTTGAAGTTCAAGACCAAAAAATGGAAATTGTTCCTAAGGTGTAGGTTGATCCAATTCCACAAAGAGATATAGAATAATAACTGACTCGAGATACACAAGAACCTCAAAGGTCTGGTATGATTCATTAGGAACCCAATCAATATGGATTTCTTATATAAAATGATGATGAAGTAACATTCATAAGAGATCAACTAACTTTATATAGTGAGACTATTTAGAGTTTTGATTCTAATAAATGATTTAAATTAATGGAATTTGAAATAAAATTTATGAAAAATAACCAATTTTGGAGCTTGGTATATTCACCTAAAGGGGTGATACCAATAAGGTGAAAGTGGGTTTTTCATAAGAAAATCGACTTTTATAGTAGAGTTTATGCCTTTAAATAATGAATGGGGACAAAATTTTATAAAAATCATGGTATTGACTATGAAGAAACCTTTGCACCAGTACTAATTATAAATTTCATTCAAATTTTTCTAGCCATAACAACTCATTTTTATTATGAGATAATTCATATAGATATTGAAATTGATTTCTTTGATTTTAATTTAGTCAAGGATGTGTATAAAATATAACCTAAAGTTTTTAAACTTCAAAATGATATTGTTGAGGTATGAAAGTTGAAATGGTATATCAATAGACTAAATAAAGCCTCTCAGAGTTGGAATATCTAATTTCATTATGAAATCAAAGAGTTCGGTTTCATCAAAAACACAAATAATTATTTTGTATATAATAGGATTAGTGGGAGTGTTGTAGTATTTTTTATATTGTATGTAGATAACATAATATTATCAAAAATGATATCTCAACTCTTCAATCTATGAATATGTGGCTAGGTAAATGTTTCTCAATGAAAGACATGGGTGAATTTTTCTATATACAAGGTATAAAGATCTATATAGATAGATCTAAAAGAATACTTGGACTTAGTTTGGTCATATACATTGGTAATGTGCTAAAGTAGTTTAGTATAGAGAACTCCAAGAAGGGGTCTTTACTAGTTTTTCATGGAAAAAATCTTAGGAATATTCAATATCCTTCTAAAAAGTTATAAATAATGAATATGATTCCTTATGCATCTTTTATGGGATCTATCATGCATGTCATGTTATGTACCTAAACTGGTGTAACATATTCTCTAATTATAACCATTATATACCAATATAATCCCATTAAGAGTCATTGGATTGTTGTAAATAACATTATTAATTACATTATAAGGAACAAGTATGTGTTCTTTGTCTTTAGAGGAGAGGATGAGCTTTGTGTAAAAGGTTACACATATGATAATTTCAAATATGATAGATATAATATGATATCTCAGCGTAGTTTTGTGTGTTTTCTGAAATAGTGGATATATCACATGGAAGTGTTCCAAAAAAACACTATATAAAACTTGACAAGAGTGGCAGAGTACATCACTGCATCAGATGCTGCAAAGAAAGCTATTTTAATCATGAAATTCATTTCTGAACATGAGGTGGTTCTTAGTATTCAAGGAGCAATAAATCTCTATTATGATAAAAATGGAGTTATCGCTCAGGATAAGGAACCCTTATCTTATCAAATTATTAAAAACATCCTCCAAAAATATCATCTCATATGTGAGATTTTTTATAGTGACAATTTAAGGATCCATTGGGTGGATATAGATGACAATTTAATGGATTTGTTAATGAAACCATTACCATAAAAACAACATGAGGTTCATGTAGAATATATGGGTTTTAAACACATGGGATGTTGGTTGTAATGGTTGTTAATATATCATGATTTTATAATAAAGGTAACCTCCATTTATCATTCATTCACGTATGCTTCATTTTACCTTACATGAATGGTCGAATGATGATATACCCTCAAAGTACAACTTTGAATTGTCCCTAATCAATGATTATCACGGATTATTATGGTTTGTGGTGATATATTAAGATTAGAATGAATATAATATTGTACTCATTAAAAAGGGTTATATATAATATATGGATAATATAATCATAAGGTAATAAGTAGAGACTTATTACTTAGATTTATCTAATAAAGTATATCTAATGGAATGTTATGAAATCATCAATATACTTATGGGCATATACTTATTATCAATCCACACTATCAAAGGTTTAAGAGAGATATATAGCATATGAACCTTCATAATTTGATATCTTACAAACATAATTCAAAATTGACTTAACTAATCAGGGGTGGTTGGGTATATTGTTTATCATGTCATCAGTTGGAGTGAAACCAAGATAATATTTTCCCAATTGTATGATGAGTAAATACATATGTACCTTGGTTTAATTAGACCATGGAAATGTATTTCTATACTTAATTGTGTCACATATGATGTGTTCAGCTATTTAGATAAGGTACATGTGATGTGATCATATATTAGATGAATGACATGTGATGTATTCATCATCCTAGTCAATCTATTTTAGAGAATCAAGAAAATGTGTTAACCTATACTAGATTAAAATGTTTCATGTATAGTAGTTTCTCCATGTCATGGAAAAATGAATTCTATAGGTGTATATATATT
This sequence comes from Viscum album, assembly GCA_963277665.1. Classification (NCBI taxonomy): domain Eukaryota; kingdom Viridiplantae; phylum Streptophyta; class Magnoliopsida; order Santalales; family Viscaceae; genus Viscum; species Viscum album. Next base: position 2,000,280,447 of record OY728123.1, on the reverse strand, counting down.
GTATATGATACATCTTATGGTGGATGTGCTCATATAGAGATATGAGTATGTTTAATGGAGATCACACTAGACTACTTAATAGTTTAAGTAGCATTGATTCTTTTCTAGAGGTTTTTTTTCTTACATCTATGAAATGGTGATTTCATACTTTTTATCAAAGCTAGTAAGGTCCATAGGGTCACACGGTCAGGCTTATTTATAAGGATTAAGTTTTGGAAAAAGTGTTTGTTCCAAACGGAAGAGAGTTTGACAAAGTCATATCCAAAAGAGTTTAGACAAATTCACAAAGAGTTGTGAAGTTTTTACATAAAGACCTTATGGGATTTTAGTTCAAGTGGGATATCATGAGATGTACACCAAAAATGGGGAGGGCACAACACCATGGGCCTCCACACTGTGGTTGTACCCATAACATGTATGGTTGTTGTGGATATATCATTTTTCATGCATATAATGAATGTGTTTTCCATGTCTACTCTTGTATGGTTTTATCAGTTAAAAATCCATTATATATGGATTTAATATGGCTTCAATACTCATTGAACATTTTCAATGGATTTTTCTAATGGGCAGTAATGTATGTCAGTACATTTCATATGGTTAATGCACTTCATTGAGATGAAACGTGTCAAGGATAGCTATAAAAAGGATATGATCCCTCCTTTTGGGGTAATCAACTCTATTAAAAATAAAATATCCAAATCTCTCTTCATTACCGATTCCTTTTTAATCGATCATTACAAAGGTGTTATCACCCCTTCAGAGTATGGGGATCTTTAAGAAATTTTTTAGGATCCTAATTTCATTGTAATTCCTCAAAGGCAGGAAGCATTTGTTTGATTCTTTAGTGGTCATCATCAAACACACTTCATAGAAGAAGAAGACTATGGAAGTTGTTGCACATGTGATACATGTATTATTTTTTTGGTGTTACTTGTATGTTTTAATTCCTTGAAGATAGATCAGGTTGTGTTTAGGTTTTATTTCACTACTATTGATCATATAATGATCCCATAAAACACACCATATGTATATTTTTCTATTTAGAGCGATTGTGCATTAGTGTATTTGGATTTGGTTTAGGTGCTGATCCCTTTTCCTTACCCTTCCTTATATTTTTCACCATAAGGACTGAAGATTTTGTATTCTTCATCTTCTTAACATCCTGTAAAACCATAGAAAATATATTAATGAGTGACTTCTTCATGTTTCTTATATTTTAGTTAACAATAAAGGTCAATAAGTTGGGCGATAAAGACATGAGTATGATATTTTTTGCTAGATCTTGGTTCAATTTGAACCTTAGGGACTTCAACCACTCAATTTACCAAATCATATTAAGCACATGAGGTCCTACATATTGGGATCAATGTTGAATTTTTTTACAAGGATGTTTCAATATTTGTTTGGTAATTTTTTGGATGAAGTGGTAATGCTTGTAGAATTTTTATGGATTCACTTGATGGAATCAGATGTCATGATTGAGCAATTCTCCATGTTTTAATTATGATGATTGATTGAACTAATATTAAATTTCAAATACATGTGCTTAAGAGAACACATTTCATATAATAAGTGTAATACCATGAAATATTTTATTATTTTATAATTAATTAGGATAATTCCATGAAAATTTTTATTTATTTTTCATGATGAATATCGAAGGGTTTTAATAAGAAACCATGAAAAAATAGAAGGTCATGAAAAATATATTTTGCATGAGGAGTTTTTATTGTATGAATATTTCATGAAGAAATGTTGAAGAAGAATAACTTGGCTTGTAATTTTATATTGATAGAATACATTGACAGATTATGAGAAGTGTTTGGAAAAAATTTGGCCAACCAAACCATCTAAGGGACTACCTCAATCCCACATGTGTGGGAGTAGAACCTCAACCATGTGGGAGAGGAGGTCCAAAAATCTTGCATGGTGGAAGGTATAAATAGGTCATGTATAATCCTGTGGGAGATCATGCCAAGGTGAGAGCACTTGGTCTAGGGTGTCGGTGGGTTAGCGTATATGTGTCACAGCTCGTGAGGCATGAGTGCATGTGTTGTGGGTGTTGATCCCCCATTTCCATCTCAAAGAAGTGATGGGATCATTTGTTATAAAAGTAATCGCTCACACTATGCATTGAGTGATGTTAGAAAAGTGGTATTCATGCTATTGTTTCCCCACTTTAAGAGATTCATGCATAAGTTTCATCATCGAATGAGTTTAATCTAGACCGTTCGATCACTTTGATCGGTCTTCATTAATATCCCAACACTTGGAGGTGATTATTCACTGGAGAAGATGGTAAAACCTCCATCCATCAAGCCTGAGGTTTCCATGATTCTTCTATGGATGAGATACTAAGCCAAAGGACCTCCATGCATGAAATATTTATCTTTCATTCATGAAATATTTAATGAAAACAATATTGCTAAGGTTGATATGGATTTGAAAAAGTTTGTTCATGCATACTTCTTTATACATGATTTTCATCTTTAAATAATAAGTAGAATGAAATGATTATCATCGCGTGAACATGAGGAGAAATTATGTAACAAGAGGCTCCATGTTTATCGGTGTAATTTTATTTGAGAAATACCAAATCCTTTGGTGAATTTAAATGTATGTGACATGACACATTTTACAAAAGATCAACGTGACATATTTAACAAAGATGAGGTGGTGGAATGCACCTATAAAAGGATAGGGACAAATTCCTTTAGATACTTCTTACATCTTAGAGAGAGATATCATTTTTTCAGAGAAAACATAGCAAATAGAAACATTAGTTTCATGGATAATAAGTGAAACCATAAAGCTACTACTTATGTGAGAAAGAGGATAATTTTTTATCATTCATCTTGTGAAAATCACACTCGAAGTGCTTCATAAAGAGTTGGTCACATGAATCACACTTTCTTTCATTAAGGAGAAAACCCTCATGTTTTTTATGATACTCATACACCAAGTTAGTAGGGTTTTTGTGATACCCTTATTATTAGATACTGAGATACTGTATATACTCTTGTGTGAATAAAAAGATAGTGTGTGCATACTATTGTGTGAAGAACAGTGTATGCAGTACATGAGAAGTTTTGCATGAATGTATGCTCATGCACACATGAAGGGGAAAATTGAGATGCTCAAAACAGAATTGTAAAAAATCACATAAAATAATAACTCAAATAAAATCACATAGAATAATAAGAATAATATTTTATATGTGTGATAGGGTTTTGGATGAGAAATTCATAAAATTCATGCATGAAGTAAAATGGAGAATCCAAGAAGACAGTGAGATAACATTGTGCAAGATCTTTCTTTCATAAAATATTAAAGAATTTGTGTGCACCTATTACACACATTAAGGGAGGTCAGGTCTTCAGCAGCAGATGTGTAACGACCCAATATTTTTGAGTAGTATATTAACTTACTCTTAATGATTTAATAAGATGTTAGTGGTTAATGCAGAAAGAGGAGTCGATGGCTTCATCCAGTAGACTCGACCCTTATGAAGCCCACTTATCAGAGCTTGGGAAGGAGGTAGCATCTGTGGGCTTCGCTTTGGACCAAGCCCAAGCCGAACTCCAGCATGTCAAGCTTGAACGGAAATGCCTACGGGAGAAGTTCAAGTTAGTAGAGATTACTACTAGGGCAATGTTATCTGAGCCTCCCTCAAATTCTCTCACCATAGCACACCTTACACTTAGGTCTTATGCCGGTGTTATAAGGGGCTATGTGACGAGACCCTAGCTTCCTTGTGTAATACTTTCGGGTGAATAATTTGAGATCTCTTCCTTTAGTGATGTTTGTGGAATTTCTTTTGTCCGGATAATTTTAGGATGTATTTTATTGATGAATTTTGGAAAAAAGGGCTATTTTAAAATATTTATGAAAACCCTAAATAACTAATGATGTGTAATGATTTTCAAAAAATGGTCTTCTACAAAAGTGTTCAGTAAGGAATTTGGAGTCTACTAAGATCAACTTAATTTTTGATGAATAGTAAATTATGAATAGTGATTTTATGCTTAGGATTAGTAATGTGACCAAATGTATTAGTAATTTCACTCAAAGAAAGTTTTAATATAATTTAGACACCTAGATTAAGTAATGTGGTTCAATAAAATGGGTAAATAACGGTTTCATAAATGATTAATCAAGTGTTAGTTTTTTCTGGTGAATAGTGTTTTTTAATTAAAAATTTAATTAAAAATAATTAGATAATTATTTTTATAAAAAGAACTTTATTTTTGAACTCAGAGCATCGATATTATGTTAAGGTAATTTTTGGGGTTTTTTCTGAAAAAAATGAATTTTCGATGAATAGTGTTTTTATTTAAAAATTAAATTAAAAATATTTAGAAAATTATTTTTATAAAATGGATTTCATTTTTGAAATCAGAGCATTGATATTTGGTTAAGGTGAAATTTTGGGATTATTCTGAGAAAGTTGAATTTTTGATGAATAGTGAAAATATAGTTTTTAAGTTACGGGTGTTTAATGACATCATTAAATGATGTATTAAGTATATATTCAATATGGTCGAATTATGAATAGTAAGATAAGTTATGAGTTGTCCCAAGTGGCCAATACCATGGGCAAATACCATGGGCAAGCCCATGGTTTTGCCAAAACCACTAATGAGGTGTCCCTTGGCCATTAATGCCTTGTCCCCTCACTTTCCCTATAAATACCCACCCTTTCCTCCTTTAGTTTTCACACCCAACTCTCCCCCAATGAAGTTCGGGTCTCCTTACCTCCCAAGGAGTCCTCCCAAGGTGCCCCCAAGCCTTCAAGGTCCAAAACTTTGAGTTTCAAGATTCACGTTTTAAGGTAAGGGATTCAACCTCTTTCCTTCTTTTCATTTAATCTCTTTTATGTCATTCCTTTTATGCTCCATGTTATTATGTGAGAGGATGTTATTTTATATTCCTCTTACTGCCCTTTCATGTTTATATGATGAGAGATCCCCTCTTACTCTCATCATTTCGTTTTATGAAAGTTTAAGTGACGCCGTTAGGCTGCCGAATTTTTAAGTGATCCTTTCACCCTTCTCATTTTTCAAGTTCGATTTTCATGTCAAATCTTTCAAGTTACTTTTTATTATGTTGGGTTATGATCTCCATATCTATCATACTGATCTCTTGTGATCATATGATGAGATACCCTATTTTATCTTGTCAAATCTTTTTTGTATTGAAGTTAAGTGACGCCGTTAGGCTGCCGAATTTTCATAAGAGAAATCTTGTTTTGTCTCACTTCCATGTTTTTCATTTCATATGGTATATCTTTCAAATTTCATTACCATGTTCTTAAATCCCTTATATTCTGTCCCCCTACTGTTTTATGGATCATTTATGAGTGGGTGACCCATGTCCCCTCTCTTTTCAATGTTTTCTAAAACCTTGTAACATAGTCGTTATGCTACAGAATTTTCGTCTCAAAATGCCTCTCTCTTTTCTCAAAATTATTTTATGTTATAAAGTGAATACTCAAAGCTCTTATTTCTACAAGGGTATTCACATATATATATCAAAATTTTCCATTTTAAATTCTGGGATTTACATACATGAGACCCGCTTTCCCTTTCCGTGGGTTTAAAGTGACGTAAAGATCATGTCTTTAAAGCAGTTTTTAAAACGTTATGATTATGAAATGAAACCCATTTATTTTATGCTATATGGGTTATTTATGAAATGTTTGATGATGATATATGTGGCTCACATGATAATAAAGTCAAATTTAAGGGTGCTCCCTGATAGCGCTCCAATGCATTGGGTAATGATGTAACCACTAGAGATTACAATTTTCACGATACCTTGGTGAATAACCTTGGTAATTTTCAAATGACACCTTGGGGATGGACCTTGGCGATATGTTCATGATTGTATATGTTAAATTATGTAGCCACATTTTCAAGTTATGAAAAATGTTATTTTTATTATGAAATGACTCATGATTTCTTTCTCATGCCTTAAAGTTCTTTTTATGTCCTTATTGAAGTATATCAAGTTCACATGTAAAATGTTCCTCTTGTTTCCCTTACTGGGCCTTCTGCTCACCCTTTCTTGTGATGTATGTCCCCAGGTTATGAGATGCGATAATGAACCTAGGATGAACTTAAGGAGAAGACTTTCAAGTGTTTAAGAAGAATGCTTTATGTTGTTTTCATGTATTATGTTCCTGGTTTCCAAGACACTAGACCTTAAAGATCCTCAGTTATGTGTAATGTAATGAAATTTTATGTTATAAAAAGGCGGGATGCTATAGTTGGTATCAAAGGAAGGTTTAGTTATTTGTGGAAATTAGGATATAAAAACTTTAGGAAGAACCCTATAGAAAAGTTTAAATATAGGAAAACTTCCTGGTATTTTGGTAAGTATTGAGTAAGTGGTTTATCAAACAAATACATCCCTGTCTGGATACGAGCAGGTAGAGGGGGCTCTGGCACAGATGTACATAGGGGTAAAACCCGAAAACACCGCTTTGAGCTAGACTCGAACGGGAACTGGTGCACGAAAACGGGCCTTGCTGCACTCTTGGTTACAACACTCCCGGGGTATATGTTTGGTTAATCATAAGCTTTTTATGAATCATTATGAAGGAATTATAGAAAAGTGTAATTGTCTAAGTGATAAAACACTATTTTATTGAATATTTTATTGATAATAAATGATATAATTTCCTCACATTGTGTTAAATATGTTTATTTATAAAATATTTGGGATTTGATCATTCATTTGAAAATTTGGTGAAAATTCCAGTTTTACCCTTAATAGTGCACTGTATTATTTCGAAGATAAATATTTTTATATTTATTATTTGAATTTGAAATTCTGTAACAGTGTTCCTAACTTAATTATCTACAACTTTTATTCAGGACACTAAAGCTAAAGAGTTAATTTGGTTGTTGAAATTGGGCCATGAAGTCAAAGTTGGGCTGGGCTCGCCAGAATGGAGAAGGTTCTGTAGTTGGGCCATATCCTCTACATACGGGCTTGGATTGAGCCCAAATTTTGAGGAAATCTCGGGGACATGATGTGGCACAAATCATCCTTATGGAAGGCCGGTCAATTCACGCGTTTTGGAGGTCAAATGGGCGGTGCAAGTTTCATTAAAATATTTGTCCGAGATTTTGCATTCACACTTGAAACCACTTTAAACCTAGCCTCCCCTCCACTCTATAAATTAGTGATTTTCTCATTTGGAGAGGCTGGTTCGTGCATTGGGAGATTGGAGGCAGAGGAGAATTGGTTTCAACCAAATTCTCCAACCATTGTAAGAGAGGTAGCTCTTGAAGCAAGGATCCTCTCATCGAAGCCTCCTTCTCTCCTTCATGTTGTAATTGTTTTGTTTGTGTAATAAACTTCTTTGTTCTTCTTTTATTTCTTCTCTTTTCCTCTGTTTTATTTAAATTTATTCTTCTCTTAATCTTCCTCTTGGGGCTGGAATTCTTGAGTAGAAGCGATATTGGGTTATACCCATTATAAACCTTTGCACATGCAAAACGCTTCTACGATGATTACGCCACCCATGGAAGAGTAATTTTTAGTGATCGATCTATCTTCTACCCTCTTCATTTAATTATTTTGAATAATTGAGCCTACTGTAATTCACTTAATATGATCCATGAATTATGTTTTTAAATTTTAAGAAACTAAGCAAGCAATTGAACAATTAATACAAAAACACGCGAGGTCGATATTTTGTGTAAATTGTGAGAGTGCGAGCTTAATCGGTAATACAAGACCACTTGGGATAAATTTGTAGAGTTCAAATATAATCCCTAAACACAACTCATCCTCATTTCCAGAATGGATTTGTGCTCTAATTAACCACTGACCATAAGCTAACCTTAGAACAACAATCAAAGCAGGGTTCTGCGATTGCATGTTCCGAAGCTAGCCTAGGGTTTAAGTAATTCCATCTTTGTGGTTAAGTTAACTCTTGTAGGGTTCGAGGGTTAACAAATTAGAGGATCATAATTAAGTGGATATTCATTTAAATGATAATGATTAATATGTAAATGAAGAGGTAGAGTTAGATCGATTACGCCTTTTAAAATATTTTCTAAAAAAACATCTTCTTGTTGTGTTATTTTAATCGGAATTCATTTCAAAACTAAAAACAAAAAAAATACAATCTTCTTCCAGCAAACTTCTTCTAGATTCATAAACTATAAACAACCCCCATCCTTTTCTAGTAGTGTTTTTATTCTCTTTTATTTTATTTTTAGAATACCTCTAATAAGATGTTTTAATTCACTTCCTCCTTTGAGAGACGACCTTGGTTATCCCCCTATGCTACACCAAGTAAACTAAACATTAGCTTCATGTCCCCGAGCTTTCCTCAAAATTTGGGCTCAATCCAAGCCCTTATGTAGAGGATATGGCCCAAATACAGAACCTTCTCCATTCTGGCGAGCCCAGCCCAACTTTGACTTCATGGCCCAATTTCAACAACCAAATTAACTCTTTAGCTTTAGTGTCCTGAATAAAAGTTGTAGATAATTAAGTTAGGAACACTGTTACAAAATTTCAAATTCAAATAATAAATATAAAAATATTTATCTTCGAAATAATACAGTGCACTATTCAGGGTAAAACTGGAATTTTCACCAAATTTTCAAATGAATGATCAAATCCCAAATATTTTATAAATAAACATATTTAACACAATGTGAGGAAATTATATCATTTATTATCAATAAAATATTCAATAAAATAGTGTTTTATCAACTCCCCCACACTTACCCTTTTGCACACCTGGGCAAAACCTCATATCAAGTAAACATCAATATCAAATCAAAACCAATTTTAAAACACATATCTTTAAGATCAATCAATTTCACACCAAGAATAAAAAAGATATCATGCCTCATAAAAAACCTTATTTCAGGTTCTCCATTTATATCATTCAATATATTTCCACTTCATTTATCCACCCATGCACAAAACACTTACCTCGCTTGAATTTTCTCTCATCACTCAAATATCAATTTTTTTGCAATGTCTTTCTCATCCAAACTCATACAAGGGTCACCATAGGCTTGATAGATTCCTACATCGCTACCCGATGTGAGTCAAGGACATATGTTTATCATGAGGACTTTTCAGGGTTGTTCTGTGGCTTTCGGTTGGTAGGATTAAGATGTGAAAAACTCTGAGGCTGAATGAGGAGGGCTTGACTCTTTTAAAGCAAAATTGCATTAATCTAATTTTCACTTAAATATGGTCTTCTCTTTTAATGTGGTTTGCTCAACCCTAAAACCTAAAAATGTCTCTGAAGATCAAATCAAACTAAGAGCATTCCCATTCTCACTTGATGGAGCTGCAAAAGATTGGATGTATTATTTACAACCTGAAGATGTAACTTGTTGGAACGATTTGAAACGTCTTTTATTGCAGTGATTTTTTCCAGCATCGAGGACCACTTCCATTCGTAAGGAGATCTCGGGGATCAAGCAAGCACAAGGGGAGTCCATGTATGAGTATTGGGAGCGATTCAAGAAGTTGTGTGCAAGCTGTCCACATCACCAAATCAGTGAGCAACTCCTCATTCAGTACTTCTATGAAGGACTCACAGCTATGGAGAGAAGCATGGTGGATGCCGCAGCTGGAGGGGCATTGGTGGACAAGACACCAATAGTCGCACGTGCATTGATTGACAAGATGGCCCAAAACTCCCAACAATTTGGCGATAGAGGTACACTACATGTCAGGGGAGTACATCAGGTAAGTCCTTCTTCTCTTGAGAGTCATTTGATTGATACCAAGTTAGAAGAATTGAAAACTATGGTAAGGCAGATTGCTTTGGCACAAAAGACATCTTTACCTCCTCCTTCAAGGCCTTGTGGTATTTGCACTGAGACAAGCCACCCAACTGACTGTTGCCCACAACTCCAAGAAACAGAAGATTGTGCAGCAGTGTTCCCTGGGAGACCATATCAGCAGCAGCAGCAACAACCATATCCCCAGAAGAAGTTCGATCCAACATTCAACCAAGGGTGGAAAGATCATCTGGACATGAGGTATGGCTCTGGACAACAACAAAGGCCCCCCTTTCAACAAAACTTCCAGCAGCCTCCACCTTACCAACAGGGTTTCCAACAACCCCAAAGGAGATTTGAAGCTCAAACATCAACAAGTCAGCAACAAGGGAATCTCCAACCCAAGGTAGACTCTAACACTGATGATCTTTTGAAACAAATTGTTCTTAATCAACAGAATGAGCTGAAAAGTCAAGGTTCGGAGCTGAGGGAGTTGAAGACTCAAATGAGCCAGATTGCCACCGCCCTCCATGAACTTGTAAGTAAGAATTCTGGAAATCTACCTTCCCAACCCACTCCAAATCCAAAGGGGAATGTTAGTGCCATAACATTGAGAAGTGGGAAGCAAATGAACGATACAGCTGTACCTACCATTCCACCGGGATTCACCTCAACTTCAGAGAAGCCACATTCCATACCAACTGATGAACAATCCAAGGAGAAAGATAAAGGTAAGAAAAAGATTGATGATGTTCCTCCTAAACCACTTCCTTTTCCAAACAGGGTTGTTCAAACCAAGAAGATGGCTGAAGAAGCAATGCAAAAGGAGGTTTTGGACACATTCAAGCGTGTGGAGATCAACATTCCTCTACTCGAAGCCATTAAGCAAATCCCAAGGTATGCCAAATTCTTAAAAGAACTTTGTACCAATCGAAGAGGGCTCAAGGGAAATGAGAGGATCAACCTTGGAAGGAATGTCTCAGCACTCATTACACCAACTCTAGCAATGCCAACAAAGTGCAAGGATCCCGGGACATTCACCATCCCATGCACCATAGGGGAGTTTCACTTCTCTGATGCTCTTTGTGATTTAGGAGCTTCAATAAATGTGATGCCTCACTCTGTTTTCTCTTCATTGCAGATTGGTGAGCTCAAGCCTACAAGGGTAGTGGTGCAGCTAGCAAATAGAGCTACAGCATATCCGGCTGGTGTCCTTGAAGATGTGTTGGTAAAGGTAAAGGACATGATCTTCCCTGCTGATTTCTATGTACTAAACATGGAACATGACCAGGTAAGTTCTCATGCCCCTATCATTCTTGGTAGACCCTTCCTCAAAACTGCTAAGACCATTATCAATGTTCATGAGGGTACACTTTCCATGGAATTCGGGGATGAAATCGTGAGGTTTAAAATCCTGGATTCTATGAAGTACCCACCAGAGGAACACTCAGCATTCTTTCTCTCTCATTCTGAGTCTCCATGTGATAGTCCCTCTATTTTTGATTCCCAATATCTTGGGGACTATTCACTTCTTAATGAAATAATGAGTATTGGGTCCAACTTGATGTCTCATTCTACTTCATCCCCTTTAATTCATGATCTTTCTGATCTTGGGATTGGTTCATTTGTCCAATCATATTCGAATTCTGAGCATGTATACTCTGATTATGATATGGCTGCTAATTTTTCTGATGGATTTGATGCATTGTTCTCTCATTCAGATGATATGTATGATTGTGCACAGATGTCTACGCCACTCATGCTTCCATCCATTCAGCAGCCACCATCACTGGAACTAAAGCCATTGCCACCAAATCTCAAATACTCATACTTGTTAAGTGGTGAAAAATTACCTGTTATCATTGCTAACAATCTCTCTTTTGAACATGAAGAAAAACTTTTGAATCTTTTGAGGGAGAACATCAGGGAAATCGGGTGGACCTTGGCTGACATATCAGGTATTAGCCCCTCCATTTGCATGCATAGGATTCTTTTGGAAGATGGAGCTAAACCGGTGAGGCAACCACAAAGGAGACTCAATCCAACCCTTCTGGAGGTTGTTAAAAAAGAGGTTGAAAAATTGCTCGAGGCAGGTATAATCTATCCCATTTCAGATTCTCAGTGGGTAAGTCCTATTCAGGTTGTGCCTAAGAAAAGTGGTTTTACTGTTGTTAAAAATGAGAAAGATGAGTTAGTTCCAATGAGGGTACAAAACAGTTGGCGCGTGTGTATTGATTATAGGAAACTAAATCATTCCACTCGCAAAGATCATTTCCCCCTCCCATTTATTGATCAGATGCTTGAGAGACTAGCTGGGAAGACACACTATTGTTTCTTGGATGGATTTTCTGGATATTTTCAGGTTCCTATAGCTCCGGAGGATCAGGAGAAGACTACATTCACCTGTCCCTTTGGGACATTTGCCTATCGGAGGATGCCATTTGGACTTTGCAATGCCCCAGGTACCTTCCAGAGATGCATGGTGAGTATTTTTTCTGATTTTATTGAGACCTGCATGGAGGTATTTATGGATGATTTTACAGTGTATGGATCTTCATTTGATGAATGTCTAAGAAGTTTGGAAAATGTGTTGAATCGTTGTATTGAGAAGAATCTAGTCCTGAACTTTGAAAAGTGTCATTTCATGGTAGAGCATGGCATTGTCTTAGGGCATGTAGTGTCAAAACATGGGATAGAGGTTGATAGATCTAAGGTAGACATCATTTCATCCTTACCCTACCCTTCATGTGTGCGTGATGTTCGATCATTCCTTGGACATGCTGGATTTTATCGACGCTTCATCAGAGATTTTAGTAAGATCGCTCTACCCTTATCTCGATTGCTTCAAAAAGATATTGACTTCAATTTTGATGATTCATGCAGGGTATCATTTGATGAGCTAAAGAAGTGTCTGACCACTCCACCGATCATACAGCCCCCACGGTGGGAGATTCCTTTTGAGCTTATGTGTGACGCCTCCAACTTCACGGTTGGAGCTGTCTTATCTCAGAGGGTGGAGGGACGTTCACATGTGATCGCCTATGCATCGAGGACACTAGATTCAGCCCAATCAAACTACACCACAACAAAAAAGGAGTTTCTTGCTGTTATATTTGCTTTAGATAAATTTCGTTCATATTTATTGGGCTCTAAAGTAGTTGTTTTTTCTGACCATGCAGCTTTGAGGTACCTCCTAAAGAAGCCAGATGCAAAGCCACGACTTATCCGTTGGATGCTACTTCTTCAAGAGTTTGACCTTGAGATAAAGGACAAGAAGGGGTCAGAGAATTTGGTGGCAGACCACATGAGTAGGCTTACTCACACACTAGAGGGTGACACCTTGGACCAGGTACCACTTCGGGACACTTTCCCCGATGAGCATCTCTATACCATCTCAGGTAAGCATCCTTGGTATGCTGATTTAGTTAATTACATTGTTGGCTCGGAAATCCCAGTAAATTTGAAGAAGCATCAAGTCCAAAAATTAAAAAGTGAGTCTAGGTATTATGTGTGGGATGATCCATACCTCTGGCGCATGTGTAGTGACCAAGTCATTAGGAGGTGTGTTCCCGATCATGAGTTTGAGTCTGTTTTGCATTTCTGTCATACACTTGCTTGTGGTGGACACTTTGGACCCCAACGGACAGCTAGGAAGGTTTTAGACTCAGGATTATATTGGCCTAGTTTATTCCATGATTCCCATGTATTTTGTAAGTCATGCTCTCGTTGCCAACACACTGGAAACATTTCAAGAAGACACGAGATGCCCCAACAACCCATTTTATTCTGTGAGATTTTTGACGTTTGGGGAATTGATTTTATGGGACCTTTTCCTAGTTCATTTGGTTTCTTGTATATCATTGTTGCTGTCGATTATGTGAGTAAATGGGTGGAGTCCAAGGCCACCAGGACTGGCGATTCTCATGTTGTTGTGGATTTTGTCAAAGCACAGATTTTTTGCAGGTTTGGAGTACCAAAGGCCATCATCAGTGACCAAGGGACACACTTTTGCAATAGGAATTTTGCTTCCCTCCTTCGGAAGTATGGGGTGACACACAAAACATCAACACCATACCACCCCCAAACAAATGGCCAGGCTGAGGTTTCAAATCGTGAGTTGAAACAAATCTTGGAGAAAACCGTGCAGCCAAATAGGAAGGATTGGAGCAAGCGCTTGGATGATGCATTGTGGGCTTATAGGACAGCATACAAGACCCCCATTGTGGAGATCACACAAGAGGACACTGGAAGGAGCTTTACAGTCAATGGGCAACGTTTGAAGAGATACATTGAGGGACATCCTACTGATGCAGTGGATTTTATCACACTGCATGACCCCATCATCACTTGATCACATCAGGCTGTTCCTAACCCTTTCACTTTTATATTATTTGTCCTATTTAAAAATTCTGCATTTCATGTGCATATATCATCTCACGGGTTCACATTGAGGACAATGCAATATTTTAAGTGTGGGGGAGGGAACCTTTTAGTTTAGTAATTTCAATTGTTTTCCTGTTAAAAAAAACCAAAAAAAAATTGTGTGTTTTTCAAAATTTGTGTGTTTATTTTACAATTTTCTGTGTGTTTTTGAAACTTTTGAGCTGAAATGATTCTCATCACCATTTTTAAATCCATATCAATAAGTGAAACAATTTACCCCTTGAAACTAATCTTAAATGAATGCTGAAATGACTTTGTTTCAAGTTCAAATATTTAGTAATTTCATGCAAAGTACGCTGAATTTTGAATCCCATGCCAATCTCACTGTCTTTATATTTGAAATCACTTTCCTGTGAGTCTTCTAAACCATTATTTTCATATTCTTTACATTCACCTCACTTCTTGAGAGATCCAAACCATACTTGATTTAACCAGAATTAGATCTATTCCTGTCAAAACTTGAGGGTTTGAGGTACTTGTGTTTAAATGATTGAGGCATTTGTTTGGTATTAAAACCCCTATTTCAAATAATCCTTTTTTATAATGGCCTACCTTGAATATTTAATCCTTGTAGCCCTTAGAAGCCATGCACAGCCTGTTAGGTTAAGCCACATTACAAGCCAATTTTCCCTATCCAACCAACTCTTGAAGTGAAATTGCATAATCTAGTTGAGCTTAAGTGTGGGGGAAGCTGTCTTGTGTTGTGCCACCACATTATGTGATACTTTGGGTGGAAAATTAAATTCTGAAGAGATGTGTTTGCTGCTAAAGAAAGTCATTATATTGAAAGCTGTGCCTTTTCTGGAGCTTTCATGACAAGTGAAGCTGTTCCTTTTCTGGAGCTTCTAATTGAGGTGGAAAGTTGTGCCCATCTGGAGCTTTCAAGAAAATCATGTTTTAGAAGATTGACATTTTTATGCTGAAATGATGAATGGTGTAAACCTTTCATGACTTTTCATGATGATGGAGCTGAATTGATACTATGGGGATTGAAGAGAAGACCATATTTAAGTGAAAATTAGATTAATGCAATTTTGCTTTAAAAGAGTCAAGCCCTCCTCATTCAGCCTCAGAGTTTTTCACATCTTAATCCTACCAACCGAAAGCCACAGAACAACCCTGAAAAGTCCTCATGATAAAAATATGTCCTTGACTCAAATCGGGTAGCGATGTAGGAATCTATCAAGCCTATGGTGACCCTTGTATGAGTTTGGATGAGAAAGACATTGCAAAAAAATTGATATTTGAGTGATGAGAGAAAATTCAAGCGAGGTAAGTGTTTTGTGCATGGGTGGATAAATGAAGTGGAAATATATTGAATGATATAAATGGAGAACCTGAAATAATGTTTTTTATGAGGCATGATATCTTTTTTATTCTTGGTGTGAAATTGATTGATCTTAAAGATATGTGTTTTAAAATTGGTTTTGATTTGATATTGATGTTTACTTGATATGAGGTTTTGCCCAGGTGTGCAAAAGGGTAAGTGTGGGGGAGTTGATAAAACACTATTTTATTGAATATTTTATTGATAATAAATGATATAATTTCCTCACATTGTGTTAAATATGTTTATTTATAAAATATTTGGGATTTGATCATTCATTTGAAAATTTGGTGAAAATTCCAGTTTTACCCTTAATAGTGCACTGTATTATTTCGAAGATAAATATTTTTATATTTATTATTTGAATTTGAAATTCTGTAACAGTGTTCCTAACGTAATTATCTACAACTTTTATTCAGGACACTAAAGCTAAAGAGTTAATTTGGTTGTTGAAATTGGGCCATGAAGTCAAAGTTGGGCTGGGCTCGCCAGAATGGAGAAGGTTATGTATTTGGGCCATATCCTCTACATACGGGCTTGGATTGAGCCCCAATTTTGAGGAAAGCTCGGCGACATGATTTGACACAAATCATCCTTCTGGAAGGCCGGTCAATTCACGCGTTTTGGAGGTCAAATGGGCGGTGCAAGTTTCATTAAAATATTTGGCCGAGATTTTGCATTCACACTTGAAACCACTTTAAACCTAGCCTCCCCTCCACTCTATAAATTAGTGATTTTCTCATTTGGAGAGGCTGGTTCGTGCATTGGGAGATTGGAGGCAGAGGAGAATTGGTTTCAACCAAATTCTCCAACCATTGTAAGAGAGGTAGCTCTTGAAGCAAGGATCCTCTCATCGAAGCCTCCTTCTCTCCTTCATGTTGTAATTGTTTTGTTTGTGTAATAAACTTCTTTGTTCTTCTTTTATTTCTTCTCTTTTCATCTGTTTTATTTAAATTTATTCTTCTCTTAATCTTCCTCTTGGGGATGGAATTCTTGAGTAGAAACGATATTGGGTTATACCCATTATAAACCTTTGCACATGCAAAACGCTTCTACGATGATTACGCCACCCATGGAAGAGTAATTTTTAGTGATCGATCTATCTTCTACCCTCTTCATTTAATTATTTTGAATCATTGAGCCTACTGTAATTCACTTAATATGATCCATGAATTATGTTTTTAAATTTTAAGAAACTAAGCAAGCAATTGAACAATTAATACAAAAACACGCGAGGTCGAGATTTTGTGTAAATTGTGAGAGTGCGAGCTTAATCGGTAATACAAGACCACTTGGGATAAATTTGTAGAGTTCAAATATAATCCCTAAACACAACTCATCCTCATTTCCAGAATGGATTTGTGCTCTAATTAACCACTGACCATAAGCTAACCTTAGAACAACAATCAAAGCAGGGTTCTGCGATTGCATGTTCCGAAGCTAGCCTAGGGTTTAAGTAATTCCATCTTTGTGGTTAAGTTAACTCTTGTAGGGTTCGAGGGTTAACAAATTAGAGGATCATAATTAAGTGGATATTCATTTAAATGATAATGATTAATATGTAAATGAAGAGGTAGAGTTAGATCGATTACGCCTTTTAAAATATTTTCTAAAAAAAACATCTTCTTGTTGTGTTATTTTAATCGGAATTCATTTCAAAACTAAAAAAAAAATACAATCTTCTTCCAGCAAAATTCTTCTAGATTCATAAACTATAAACAACCCCCATCCTTTTCTAGTAGTGTTTTTATTCTCTTTTATTTTATTTTTAGAATACCTCTAATAAGATGTTTTAATTCACTTCCTCCTTTGAGAGACGACCTTGGTTAGCCCCCTATGCTACACCAAGTAAACTAAACATTAGCTTCATAGAGTGTTGTGCTTGGAGTTTTATCCAACGTAACTCACTTTTGAAGTTCTTTTGAGAGTGCGTGCGACAACGCTCTTTCACTAAGCATGAAGTCTTAGTTAAAATATTCATAAATGAAATAAGTTTCTCACTATGGTTTTATTCTTTTAGAAAATGGCGGGCAATAGGAGGAACCGTGCTGATGGTGACTGCAATACACCATGTGCTGACGGCCCTCCAATGGAAGCCGGAATGGAAACATTCATGTGAATGATGAACCAACTGACTCAAGTTATGAGTAATAACTTGAATCAAGCTGAGAGGCTGATCTCACCACGAAGGGAACAAATTTTTGTTGAGTCCTTCATGCTCCAACGACCACCAACATTCAGTAGATCTGCTGACCCTTTGGTTGCGGAACAATGGATAAGCTCCATTGAGAAGATCTTTTCTGTACTTCATTGTTCGGAACAAGAAAAAGTCACCCTTGCTGTTTACCACCTAGAGGGAGAAGATGATCAGTGGTGGTCACTGATCAAAAACACGAATCCACGAGGAGAGATGGAAGATATGGAGTGGGAAGAGTTCTGGGGAATATTCTTTAATAAGTATTTCCCTCGTTCGATGAGAACGAGAATGGAGAAATAATTTCTCGAGCTGAAGCAAAAGGAGAATGAATCAGTTGGAACCTACGAGATGAACTTCACAAGGCTTTCCCGTTATACCTCAAACTTCGTCATGGACCCTAATGGGAAGGTTGATAGATTCTTTGGTGGACTACGACCTCATCTACGGAAGAATCTAGCCAACAGGGGCTATGATAGCTATGAAGAAATTGTTCGAAGTGCTATGAAAGTTGAACTAGAGTTTGGGGAGACACAGTGGTCTCACAAATCTAATGAGAAGAAGAGAACTCTAGAACCAAGACTGGGAAGAAGTTTTGATCAGGAAAGAGGTGGAAAGAATATGCAACATGCCACATGCAATAAATGTGGGAAGAAGCATTCGGGGAAATGCTTGATCGGAAGTGGTAAGTGCTATAGGTGTGGAAAAGAAGGCCATATTTCTCAGAATTGTCGTAGTGATGTGAAGCCTCAACTTCCCAACACTAACGACAGAGGAAATATGGTTCTGGCCCTACCCGAAGTCACATGCTTCAAGTGTGGACAGCTTGGGCACTTTGCTAATCAATGTCCAAATCCGAGGGCGGTAGAGGGGAATCACCATCAACCTCAGCAGAGGCCAAGGGAGCAAGGTCGTGCTTTCTCTATCACAACAACTGAAGTTGAAGTTCCGAACGATGTGGTAGCAGGTACTCTTGTCGTCCTATCAAAACTAGCAAGTACTTTATTTGATTCTGGTTCTACGCATTCCTTTATTTCTTCCAAGTTTGCAAAGAATATAGAATCAATCCCCGAATTGCTTGAGGTAGAGTTGTCAGTCAAGACTCCAAGTGGGATTATCCATGCATCAACAGTGTTTAGAGACTCTAGTGTTTACTTTATTGAGCACAATCTTATCGCAAATCTAGTAGTCATTCCCATGTTGGAATTCGACGTTATACTAGGGATGGACTGGCTCTCAAAGTATAATGCTAAGATCAAATGCAGAAGTAAGGAAATCTCAGTAGTCTTGAATGAACGGCCTACAGTTATCTTCCAAGGAGAGATATCCCGAACTGATCCCTATCTAGAAGCACCTCCTATAGCTTTCTTTATGGAGTTAATTGGTGATGATAAAGAAGGAAAAGGGAGCATACAAATAGAAGATGTTCCGATTGTTCAGGAATACATGGATATATTTCCTGAGGAGTTACCTGGACCTCCCCCAGAAAGAGAGGTAGAGTTCTCCATTGAACTCGTACCTGGGTCTCAACCGATATCAAAGACTCCACATAGAATGGCAAATGTGGAGCTAGAATAGTTAAAGAAACAACTCCAAGACTTATTGGAGAAGGGGTTTATCCGACCGAGTGTGTCTCCTTGGGGAGCACCAGTTCTCTTTGTGAAGAAGATGGATGGATCAATGCGGCTATGCATTGATTATAGAGAACTGAACGGGATCACAGTGAAGAACAGATATCCTCTTCCAAGAATTGATGATTTATTTGACCAACTTCGCGGGGCTCAATTATTCTCTAAGATTGACCTTCGATCTGGTTATCATCAACTGAGGGTGAAGAAGGAAGATATTCCAAAGACTGCCTTCCGATCAAGATATGGGCATTATGAGTTTACTGTTATGCCTTTCGGCTTGACTAATGCTCCTGCTATTTTCATGGATTTGATGAATATAGTCTTTAAGGACTACCTTGATAACTTTGTGGTAGTTTTTATTGATGATATTTTGATATATTCAAAAAGTCGTGAGGAGAATGAAGATCATCTGAGGGTTATTCTGAAAACTCTACGGAAGGAGAGGCTCTTTGGGAGGTTCAGCAAGTGTGAGTTTTGGTTACAACAAGTGGCTTTCTTGGGGCACATCGTAACCAATGAAGGAATCTCGTTTGACCCTGTAAAGACAATGGTTGTGGAGGAGTGGCCTCAACCCACAACAGTAACTGAGATTCGTAGTTTCCTTGGTTTAGCAGGATATTATAGGAGGTTTGTGAAAAAAAAATTCACGGCTTTCTAATCCACTAACCAAGTTGACTCGAAAAGGGGTTAAGTTCATCTGGAAAAAGGAATGCGAGGAAAGTTTCCAAGAGCTGAAGAAGAGATTGGTTACTGCACCTGTGTTAACACTACCCTCTATCGGAGAAGGATTCGTTATTTTTAGCGATGCATCTCTAAAAGGGCTTGGGTGCGTCCTCATGCAAAATGACAAGGTAATTGATTATGCATCTTGACAGTTGAAGATTCATGAGCAAAATTATCCTACACATGATCTAGAGCTGGTGGCAGTTGTTTTTGCTCTAAAGATATGGAGGCACTATCTTTATGGGGAGAAATGTGATATATACACTAACCACCAAAGTCTAAAGTATATTTTCACACAGAAAGAATTGAACATGAGACAAAGGAGATGGTTGGAGCTTATTAAAGACTATGATTGTTCAATACATTATCACCCTGGAAGAGAAAACAAAGTCACGGATGCGTTAAGTAGGAAGGATCCTGTTGTTCTGGCAACAATGAGGATCTTAGGAGATCCCTTGATTAAAGATCTAGTAAAACTGGACATGGGAATTATAAGGAAAGGGACATCATCAACCCTATCCCAAATGATTTCTCAACCTTCATTACTAGATAAAATCAAGAAGGCTCAAAAAGAAGATCCTTTGCTGCAGGAGAAGTTCGAGGCTGTAAAGGATGGGAAGTTCCCTGATTTCAATATTGATCAAGAAGGTGTATTGAAATTTCGTACAAGACTATGTGTTCCATCTATTCCAGAGATAAAGAAAGAACTGATGGATGAAGCTCATAGCTCTACTTTATCTATACATCCGGGAAGCACTAAGATGTATAGAGACCTTCGTGATCATTATTGGTGGGATAACATGAAGAGGGAGATTGTTGATTTCACTACAAGGTGCCTGGTGTGTCAGCAAGTAAAGGTAGAGTGACAACTTCCTAAGGGGGTATTACAACTGCTACCCATACCAGTATGGAAGTGGGATAATATCACTATGGACTTTGTAACTGGTCTCCCGAAAACATCCAAAGGAAACAATGCGATATGGGTTATTGTGGACCGTCTCACCAAGACAGCCCATTTTATCTCTATTCGGGAAGATTTCTCTCTCGATCAGCTTGCCAAGATATACGTGAAGGAAGTGGTAAGGCTGCATGGGGTACCACTATCCATCGTATCTAATCGTGACCCAAGATTCACATCAAAATGCTGGAGAAGTCTTCAACATGCTCTGAATACTGAATTGAATTTTAGTATGGCCTATCATCCTCAAACTGATGGCCAATCTGAAAGGACTATTCAGACACTCGAATACATGCTGAGATTATGCTCAATGGAATTTAAAGGTGGATGGGATCAACACCTCCCATTAGTTGAGTTCTCCTACAATAACAGCTTCCATTCGAGTATTCAGATGGCACCCTATGAAGCTCTATATGGAAAGCGATGTAGAACTCCTACTTGTTGGGATGAAACTAGTGAGAGAAAGCTTCTTGGGCCTGATCTTGTGCAAGAAATGACAGAACAGGTTCATGCCATCCAAAAACACATAAAGGCTGCTCAGATTCGGCATAAGAGCTATGATGACAATTGTCAAAGGGACTTGGAGTTTGGTGTTGGTGACAAAGTCTTCCTTCGAATTTCTCCATGGAAGAGAGTCATGCGGTTTGGGAAGAAAGGGAAGCTCAGTCCTAGGTACATTGGCCCCTATAAAATCCTTGATCTCATAGGAGCAGTGGCCTATCGTCTAGCACTTCCACCGAACCTAGCTCAAGTTCATGATGTCTTCCATGTATCTCTCTTAAGGAAGTACATACCCAACCCTTCGCATGTACTGAACCCAAAGGTGGTACAACTGGAACATGACCTCTCTTATGAGGAGCAGCCAGTGGAGATATTGGACCGTAGAGACAAGGTCCTACGAAACAAGACTACCCACCTTGTGAAAGTGTTGTGGAGCAATCATAAATATGAAGAAGCGACTTGGGAGCCTGAGGAAACAATGAAGCAAAAGTACCCTCACCTTTTCGAATAGGCCTCAAGTATAAATTTTGGGGACGAAATTTCTTAAGGGGGAAGAATGTAACGACCCAATCTTTTTGAGTAGTATATTAACTTACTCTTAATGATTTAATAAGATGTTAATGGTTAATGCAGAAAGAGGAGTCGATGGCTTCATCCAGTAGACTCGACCCTTATGAAGCCCACTTATCAGAGCTTGGGAAGGAGGTAGAATCTGTGGGCTTCGCTTTGGACCAAGCCCAAGCCGAACTCCAGCATGTCAAGCTTGAACGGAAACGCCTAAGGGAGAAGTTCAAGTTAGTAGAGATTACTACTAGGGCAATGTTATCTGAGCCTCCCTCAGATTCTCTCACCATAGCACACCTTACACTTAGGTCTTATGCCGGTGTTATAAGGGGCTATGTGACGAGACCCTAGCTTCCTTGTGTAATCCTTTCGGGTGAATAATTTGAGATCTCTTCCTTTAGTGATGTTTGTGGAATTTCTTTTGTTCGGATAATTTTAGGATGTATTTTATTGATGAAATTTGGAAAAAAGGGATATTTTAAAATATTTATGAAAACCCTAAATAACTAATGATGTGTAATGATTTTCAAAAAATGGTCTTCTACAAAAGTGTTCAGTAAGGAATTTGGAGTCTAATAAGATCAACTTAATTTTTGATGAATAGTAAATTATGAATAGTGATTTTATGCTTAGGATTAGTAATGTGACCAAATGGATTAGTAATTTCACTCAAAGAAAGTTTTAATATAATTTAGACACCTAGATTAAGTAATGTGGTTCAATAAAATGAGTAAATAACGGTTTCATAAATGATTAATCAAGTATTAGTTTTTTCTAGTGAATAGTGTTTTTTAATTAAAAATTTAATTAAAAATAATTAGATAATTATTTTTATAAAAAGAACTTTATTTTTGAACTCAGAGCATCGATATTATGTTAAGGTAATTTTTGGGGTTTTTTCGGAAAAAAATGAATTTTCGATGAATAGTGTTTTTATTTAAAAATTAAATTAAAAATATTTAGAAAATTATTTTTATAAAATGGATTTCATTTTTGAAATCAGATCATTGATATTTGGTTAAGGTGAAATTTTGGGATTATTCTGAGAAAGTTGAATTTTTGATGAATAGTAAAAATATAGTTTTTAAGTTACGGGTGTTTAATGACATCATTAAATGATGTATTAAGTATATATTCAATATGGTCGAATTATGAATAGTAAGACAAGGTATGAGGTGTCCCAAGTGGCCAATACCATGGGAAAATACCATGGGCAAGCCCATGGTTTTGCCAAAACCACTAATGAGGTGTCCCTTGGCCATTAATGCCTTGTCCCCTCACTTTCCCTATAAATACCCACCCTTTCCTCCTTTAGTTTTCACTCCCAACTCTCCCCCAATGAATTTCTGGTCTCCTTACCTCCCAAGGAGTCCTCCCAAGGTTCCCCCAAGCCTTCAAGGTCCAAAACTTTGAGTTTCAAGAGTCACGTTTTAAGGTAAGGGATCCGACCTCTTTCCTTCTTTTCATTTAATCCCTTTTATGTCATTCCTTTTATGCTCCATGTTATAATGTGAGAGGATGTTCTTTTATATTCCTCTTACTTCCCTTTCATGTTTATATGATGAGAGATCCCCTCTTACTCTCATCATTTCGTTTTATGAAAGTTTAAGTGACGCCGTTAGGCTACCGAATTTTTAAGTGATCCTTTCACCCTTCTCATTTTTCAAGTTCGATTTTCATGTCAAATCTTTCAAGTTACTTTTTATTATGTTGGGGTATGATCTCCATATCTATCATACTGATCTCTTATGATCATATGATGAGAGACCCTATTTTATCTTGTCAAATCTTTTTTGTATTGAAGTTAAGTGACGCCGTTAGGCTGCCGAATTTTCATAAGAGAAATCTTGTTTTGTCTCACTTCCATGTTTTTCATTTCATATGGTATATCTTTAAAATTTCATTACCATGTTCTTAAATCCCTTATATTATGTCCCCCTACTGTTTTATGGATCATTTATGAGTGGGTGACCCATGTCCCCTCTCTTTTCAATGTTTTCTAAAACCTTGTAACATAGTCGTTATGCTGCAGAATTTTCGTCTCAAAATGCCTCTCTCTTTTCTCAAAATTATTTTATGTTATAAAGTGAATACTCAAAGCTCTTATTTCTACAAGGGTATTCACATATATATATCAAAATTTTCCATTTTAAATTATGGTATTTACATACATGAGACCCGCTTTCCCTTTCCGTGGGTTTAAAGTGACGTAAAGATCATGTCTTTAAAGCAGTTTTTAAAACGTTATGATTATGAAATGAAACCCATTTATTTTATGCTATATGGGTTATTTATGAAATTTTTGATGATGATATATGTGTATCACATGATAATAAAGGCAAATTTAATGGTGATCCCTGATAGCGCTCCAATGCATTGGGTAATGATGTAACCACTAGAGATTACAATTTTCACGATACCTTGGTGAATAACCTTGGTAATTTTCAAATGACACCTTGGGGATGGACCTTGGTGATATGTTCATGATTGTCTATGTTAAATGATGTAGCCACATTTTCAAGTTATGAAAAATGTTATTTTTATTATGAAATGACTCATGATTTATTTCTCATGCCTTAAAGTTCTTTTCATGTCCTTATTGAAGTATATCAAGTTCACATGTAAAATGTTCCTCTTGTTTCCCTTACTGGGCCTTCTGCTCACCCTTTCTTGTGATGTATGTCCCCAGGTTATGAGATGCGGTAATGAACCTAGGATGAACTTAAGGATAATACTTTAAAGTGTTTAAGAAGAATGCTTTATGTTTTTTTCATGTATTATGTTCCTGGTTTCCAAGACACTAGAACTTAAAGATCCTCAGTTATGTGTAATATAATGAAAGTTTATGTTATGAAAAGGCGGGTTGCTATAAGATGAAATAATCACAGTCTGAGAATTTTTTACACTGAGGAAACTGATTATCTATAGGTTATCAAAATTATTGAGCTTGACCAACAAAACCATTCAATGGTTATTGAATATACTTGATGTGTACAAAATAAAGTTAGATCATTCAAGCTTGTGGAGGAAGATCAAAGATCATCATATAGTGTATCAATACTTTAAGTAAAGGTGAATTCATCCAGTTGGTGTTGAGAGCAGGTGAAGTCTTCTAGTTCATTCTAGGAGAAGAAGGGATCACTTGGTTAGAAATGGAGTAAGAATTATTTTGTTTGGGTCTAGAATCAAAAGAATTATATCAGTTGGAGTGAGATTAGAATACTTTTAGTTGGATCTAAAAGCAAGATAAGCCTCTCAATTGGTGTTTGGATCAGTGTAATCACTTTTTTTGTGGTGAAGAATCTATAACATGGGAGAATAACTAGTTACAGGAAGGATTAGGATTTTTTTGAACCTTGTAAATACTAATAATGATCTATCCATTATACAACTACACATGAAGTGAGATTGAGATATAGTATTGAGTGGATCAAGAGTCTTAACAAGTTCAAGAGGTTTAATTGAAAGAAAAAATAATTTATAAAAATAAACCACTGATTCACCCCTCCCCTCTCAGTGGTCAATCTGTCCTGGGGAACTACGCTACTTGATTTCCTTATCCCATACTAAAATTTTATTATGTTCTAGAGATCTCATACCTTTATTTCCTTTCCCTCTCCTAATATAATTCTTGTATATGAGTAAGAATCTTGTATATATCTTTATCTTAGTGAATTTTTTGGAATTAATTGGACATAGATGATATCATGATTCACAATATTTCAAATCTATCATCGATATACTTATAATAGTCTTCTTTTTCTACCTTGTTTTCTCCCTGAGGAGGCTCAACAGGAAGTCGGTACTCTAACGCATAAATCTTTATTTCTTAGAAAAATACTATATGTAAACACTAAAACCACTATTTGAAGTTATTATCAATTAAGATATTTTCTTTATCCATAACTAATCGCAGTGATAATGAGTTGGTGGTAGTGATTTCCATTTGATATACAACAAATAAAATTAAGTAGATTATTACTTTGTATTGAATATCAATATTATATACATTATTTATTTATTTATCTTTAAATTTATATCATTATTTTATTAAATCTCAGTTTCTCTCAACTATTAGATTTGGAATATTCAAGCCATGGTTGCACCACTACTTAGTCTTTTGACTGTCCAACAGCATTGACTCATAGTTCCTTGGTCTTTTGATTGGATTGCCAACTCCTACAAATCCTAACCTTGTATTTACTTTATATTTTACTGCTAAATTTTCAAAAAACTATCTATGATAATTTATTTGAAACAAAATTTAGTTAATTTGACTCATCACTCTCATAAGAATGCACCAATAGTAGAATACACTCTCAATTATGATAGATCATCACCCTGTACTTATAGTTTTATTCAAATTCAGGTGATGGAAGGAATTTTACTTGATATTACATTTAGGGTTTTAAAGTTTTTCTCTAAGAATGATATATTTTTCAATTTATCATGCTTGTTACTATGTGATCACGCTCACAACTTAACCATTCATAAATAGAAAACATTCATCATACATTAATTTATTTTATCTATGCATACTTGTTTATTATTCTATGTGATCATGTATAAACTACACATAAATAAAAACAATAAATCGTGCATACGATAAATAAAAAACATGATCATGTGATATTTTGAATGGTTGATTCATTGATCAAGTGATAGATCAATCAAGATCCTAGGGGTAACTCCTTGATTCATATCCAACTCAAGTTGTAGTGCTTACCCTGTCCAATGCATATATCTCCCATCTACTATTTTTTCAAGACTTGATGTGAAATGTTTCTCCTTCATCCTCCTCATTATATAATTATACTACTCATGGGTGATGGGGTCTTAGGGATGCATGATACAAATTAATAATCTCTTACATGAATATATAGGTCCTTATAAAAGTAACAAGTCTGATGGATGGTTCAAAAACTATCATTTATTAATTAATTATTAAAAATAATTCACATAGAAATAATTAAATAATTAAATATTAAATATTAAACATGCATTGATTAGACTATATTATGATCAATCGACATGAATTAAACTCGTGTAATAAAATTAAATTTACAAATAATACTACTTGAGGGAATTAATCATGAATTAAAATAAATTAAACTAATTTTAATTCATAATTTATAAGTCGAACAACCCTAAAAATGTTTTATTGAATTAATAATTGTTTAAAAAAATTAAGAATTTTTTATCATTTTTTTGGCATTATTGGTCCTTTGAAAATCCCCCAAACCACTTCAGGCCCTTGTTTTTTTCATATAAACTGGTGGTCATAGGCATACCCCTAGCAGGGAACGCAAGATAGGGTGACAATATCCTAATGGACATCATATTTTACTAAACGATTATAAAATCTAGAACATCATATCCTTTGGTCATTATCCATACCAGAATCGTATAAGCAAGAAAATTTAATCATTTTACACTAGATCTACATCATAGAATTAGATCTGATGTGTTAGTACCCAATTATCAATGCTAGGATCTCATATAATTCAAATTATCGTGAAAATTGAATTGAAATGATACCTCATCCAATTTGAATATATTTGAATGTTATGATCATTATTGATGATGGCTTCTTGAAGGATCTAAAACAAGAACCTTACAGGTCATCCACATATGCTTCAAAGGCATTCCAATACATCAATCTTCAAACTTTGGGTGTTAGCATAGAGATTCAAAGTGGATTTAGACATACTCATGATCACCAATTACTCCATTCGATAGGGAAATCATGGACAGGGGTGCTCTAAACTCTCCTTTCTCACCCTATGAAGTGGGCGAGATGAGGGATAAGATCTCAAATTCAAGGGATCTAGAGTACCCACAAATTTGGGATTATTTTAGTGTATATTAGTAGGTTAAAACATATTAAAATTTCACTTTTATTCTTTTATGATTTTAAACTTATAAATAACCCATATATGACACTTATGACCTAGTAAAAATGTCATGTTAGTCATAAAAATGTTATTACTTACTTGTAACATCATGATTATGTTACATGGTAAAATATGATTCATTAACTTGACTCATTTCTCCCATAAAATATTTAATGAATATTAATTTATAAAATATTTTATATGTATTCACTTAATAACTTATAAATATTTTGAGTTAATAATATCAACACTTATTATTCTAAACTTGAATAATATTTAATTTATTTATTTTCTTACGATCATTCATACTTGGAAATTACCCATTCCCATTGTAGTGAACACCATGTACTAAATTCAAATCCATTAGAAATAGTCAAAATTTTGAAAACACTTTATATGTGAATCTATAATCCTCTATATTGATAGTAGTGAGTGTCACTCATAGAACAGAGTGATGTCTAGCAATACATCAAGACCTTTAAAGAGATAAGGTTAATTCATAACAACAAAAACCTTTTCTACAAACATGCACTGTGTAATATAATCTCTTAGTCATATGATATCTCTAAAAACAGGATATATATCTTGTGTCTCCATCCTTACATGATTTATTTATTCTTTATTTGACCATGTCAGATAGACTTGCCTCTTTATACCATGGCCATGGATTTAATGAAGGTAATACCATCCTGGTCAACAAGGCATGTGATATCACTTTCTATACTCAAAAGTGAAAAATACTTTCATGATTATTCAATCATTGTCATATCATCAATGATGAACCTAGTGCATGCCACGTCACCATAGACATAAATTGTCATGGTTTTCATCATTTATCAAAGTATATTACTAGTGATATACATTAATAGTAATTTCAAGATAGGAGACCAATACACATGTTTATAAATAAAAATAACCAATGAAACTTAAAACATATAGCATTCTTATAGGAAGATTGGTCCTCATTATCTCATGTACTCAAGATCACTAAGTGATAATTTCATGAGAAAAAGTCTCAATACTTATGATCCTCAATCACTTGATATTAGAACATCATCTACACCCATTCAAAATTATATACCTAGACTATAGGATATTTGTTAAAGATTACTTTCATAGTATCTAGAGGTTCTTATTATTGTTGAGAACTAATATAACCTTTTGATATGACATGTAATCTAAGGACATTACCATATATATAGTACATAAAAAAGTAATATTACTATAACGGTAAGTGAAACACACACACACACACACACACACATATATATATATATATATTAAGCTATATACATTTAATGGTAATCAATGTACACAATTGATTTAGGCCTAGAGTGTGATGTCCCGACCTGAGTTTCACACAAAGTTTCCTCAATTCGATGGGCCACATGGCCTCAAGCATGCCTTCCCGTATGCTAGAGGTTGTCGACTAGTAGCAGGTCCTAGGGTGTGTCTATAAAGAGACTATTCCCTCATGTCAGAGTGGAGCAAAGTGGGTATGGATATATTCAACAGACAGATAATAGTAGTGGAAGCATAATGAT
Organism: Viscum album; assembly: GCA_963277665.1. Lineage (NCBI taxonomy): Eukaryota > Viridiplantae > Streptophyta > Magnoliopsida > Santalales > Viscaceae > Viscum > Viscum album. The sequence goes on along the minus strand of OY728123.1, from coordinate 2,000,250,898 downwards.
AATGAATAACTCAGTGGAAGCAGATATAAACAACCAAAAAATGGATAATAATAATCAAAGGCTAGAATTTGAATTATATAAAAAATGATGATGTAATTTCATGTCTCTAAAAAGTATGAAAACAAGGACATAGGGTAGAAGGATATCAGTACAGTACATGCTATACAAAAAGATTAAAAGACCAAAACTATCCAAGCATCCTGAGTTCCTACTCTGTTATCTGCTACCAAACTCCATCATGAGCAAGAAATAAAGTCAGGTGTATAAGGTAGGACACTTCCCCTTTTACATACCTATGATCATATAATCTTTTTAGGTATCAACGGAAGCCCGGGTAGCATGTGAGATAAATCTTAGTGGGCTACGACCAACGATGTCTATACAAATCAAGTCTGTGAATATAAACTGAGTAGTGTTTGGGTATATATAAATGTAAATCAATGCTATAATGATGACTCATACCTGCTTAATCCTTAGCTGGTAATGTCTCTGAACATGATATCATTTAATTATTTCATTGGAGTTCATTTTATAACAAGAAGATCATATGTAAATAGTTTTAGTGATACTGATCAGTGTCATAATAATGATAAAGGAGGATCCAAGGTGTAACCAAGGTATCCTTGACCTTAGGGGTTTCCCAACTCATAGTAGTAACTCATGGAATCCATCAATAAAGGGTCTAAGTGTAATCCAAGGGGCTCACCCAAGGAATTCCATTATAATAGATTCTAATAGTGTCTAAGGATATCATCCAAGGTAATCATAGGCTAAGCATGATTAGGCCCAATGGGGTGAATCCATGTTGCCACATGTCTTAAGACATCAAGCTGGATCAAGGAGTGTATCCAAGGCATCCTAATATCTAGAGAGATAGTAAAGGGATTATCACGACCCGTCCTCGGGGCCCATGTCGTGACTACCCCAAGCCCGGCTTCCATAGGCCAGGGGCTGGAGACTAGCACCAAAGGCATAAATCCCAATAATAAAAGGGAAGGCATTGCCTTTATATAAGTAAACAACACAACAGAGTACGCAAGTGAAGTAAGAACTAGGTAAAACTGAGTACAAAAGTAAGTGCTGAAAAGTAAATGGGCCAGTATACAAACCCAACTAAAAGTACAGTACAACTGAAAAGGAAAAGTACAACAGAAATAAAGTAAAGCGGAAACCGCTGAGTCATCCTCCGGGAATCCCACCTGAAGGGTGGGTACAGATGGCCTCCACAACACCTCCGGTCCAACCGTCTGCTCCGTGAACATCTTGCCAAGTGGTCCACCTCCAGGTACCATCCAGCTCTACAATCCTCTACCTCAATCAGTGTTATATGTCATATGCATCCAACATAACGTAGTGCGGGCAAGACCGTGCAGGGGTGAGTATACGATACTCAGTAGGGACCCCGAGACCCCCGAAGGTCTCCCAAAAATCCACAAAGGATAAACCAAAAATAAAATATACAACCACAAAGTATCAACCAACTCTACTTAGGTATATTCACATATATATACCTAAGTCATCAATCACAGTTCGGCTCCAGCTCCCGAGCCCAAGTACAACCCAGTCCATACAGGAAAGATGTCAATCACATCGATGATAATGATTGAAAGTCAAGACTCAGCTCACACAGGTATACATTTTTCGTATAGAGATAGAGATGATCAGATATAGTCACTGATTCATCTAAGCTTTCAGAACCATATAGGATATAAGACCAGCTAAGCTGTTGGACCCACATAGGACACAAGACCAGCTACTCTGTCAGACCCACTCAGGATACAAGTAAAAAGGTCAATACTGCCAGACCCACGTAAGATACAAGAACAGTAGTCATCGTTGTCGAACCCACAGAGGATCCCAGTATAGTTTTCATCACTGCCGAACCCACGGAGGATCCAAGTACAGTCATCCTCGCTGCCGAACCCATGGAGGATCCAAGTACAGTCGTCATCGTCGCAGTCGCAGCCAGCTCTAGGGTTCCCGCACACAGCACGCTCGATTCTAGGAGGGTCTGCACCTCGAGCCAAGGGGGTCAATACATCAACTGTCACGAATTCCAGATTTGATGTATCCCAAAGTTCTGTCTCGTCAAAAAAACCCAACGCGACAGACGGTGCATCAATCGGACGCCCGGTCTGAGAGCTATGGGTTTTTTCGTTCCAGGGGCCCGGTTGGTTTTTAAACTAAAACTAACCCCACCGTACTCCAGCTGCATCCAAACCTCAATTGGATTATGCAAAAAGAACCGTCCCATCAATAGGATTCCAACATAGTTGATGGCACGTCAATCGGACATCTGGTCCTTAAGTTATAAGAGTTTCCGCTCCAAGGGCCCGGTTGGTTTCGGGTTCGAACCAACCCGGCCATACCCAAAATTCGCCAAAAACTTGAGTGTAATATACCAAAATGACCGCCTCGATCCAAGGGTTTCTACGCAATAGACAGTATGTCAATCGGAGGTCCGTAGCTCAAGTTACATGCGAATGACCAAAAACGGTCTGAAGTGGGGGGTCTGGGCCCAGCCGGACCCGACCCAACCCCCCCTGGGTCGGACCGAACCAGGTCGACCTAACCCGGGTCTGGGTCTCACCCGGCTGGGCACGGCCCGGCCCGGTAGGCGCGGCCCGGTCTGCGTGACCCACCCTGGCCTGGCCGGGGGGGGGGGGGGGGGTGAGCTGGCTCGGCCAGCGAGTCGAGCGGGGGGGGCGCGGCCCCTAGTCTCGCAAACGCGGCGCCAGGGTGGCACTGCTTATCACTCGGATCCCGCGTGGCCGCGGGATCCTCTCCTCACCACCGTGGTCGGTGTCGCGGTGGGCTTCTACCGGCGGCGTGTCGGGGCGCCGCCGCCTCTGTCCGGCGACCCGCGCCATCAGGGTCTTCCGCGGGCCACTAGAGTCATTCAGGTGGTCCGTTTTTGCTTCTGACTGCGCCTGCGGTGGTCTCAGGATCTGTACTTCACTACGAAGGCCCCCAATCACCGTTTCGGTCCCTTTTCGTCATCTCCAAACACCCCGCACATCAAGAACAAAATAGCAGTGGGTCCGGACTTTTTCGTTAGTCCGTACCCACCGCGTTAGAGGTTCAAATCATCACCCAACAATTAAACGCCATGTTCGAGGGTAGAAAACACAGATATGAAATATACAAAAATTCCCCCTACCTCGAAGTAGTTGTCGTACGTTGTCGATACACGTAAGACAAGTGTTGCGGTAGAAGGGCGTCACGGAAGAACGGTGTTGGTCCATCAACGATGGAGTAAGGGTCGCTATCATAGGCGACGTAGGCTCCTTGACGTTGAGGTGCGTCCGAGGAAGAAGTTCTTCGCGTTCTTCACCGGGGGTGTTCTTCGTTGAAGAATGGTGTTCTTCGTCGATGAAGGATCTCCTCTGTTTAATTCTCCAGAGCCCTTTCCCAAATGTTATTTTCCAACGCAAGGAAAAGGGGGCTCTCTAATTAATAGAATTGTCATGCAATTCTTATTAATTCCAATGATGTGACAACTAAATTAACTCTGACATTAATTATCAGATTTGGCACAATTAATGGGAAGAGGGAGGTGGTAAGGATCCACCATAATAAATGTGTGGAGTTGTCAAAGTAAACAGTAGAAAATTAATGGGGAGTTAAAAGTTTGGGGCTCATGTGGGCCCCACCTCACAAAATAAAATTTGTGCACCACCAAATTTTATTTAATTTTTGGAATAAACCCCAAAAATTAACTTTCAACCCACACAAAACACAACTTTGGTAAAGGTCCCCTTAAGAAAATACCGGTGTCACAAGTTCATTGGTTCCCTCGTATTTCAAATCTGAGCACTGCTTCAAAAGATAGAAAAACTCGCTCATTCGTTCACTGAACGTACCCGAGCTAAACTTTATAAAATTATTCCGGACACACTGGGCCTCAGAATCAGGTGCCGTCAGAAACTGCGTACTCATAAAATTCCAAATAATTTAAGAAAAAAAATTTCCTTGAAATTTACGGGTCTTCACATTACTCCCACCTTAGGGCTTTACGTCCCCGTAAAGCTACAACATATACTAGGGAAACAAAAAGGGGTACTGAGCACGCATCTGAACCTCCCGCTCCCTTGTGCTCTCCTGAAGGTTCTCGTGCTACCAGTGAATGCGCACTAGAGGAATCGACCATCCACAAAGGACCCGCTCCTATCAATCCTTGATCTCCACCGGAACCTTCGAGAAATTCGCCCTGTCATCGATGTTCAGCTCCCCGTGATCAATGATGTGGGTCGGGTCGTGCACGTATCTCCTCAGCTGAGATACGTGGAAGACGTCATGCACCCGGTGCAACTGGGGTGTAAGGGACAGACGGTAAGCCACCTCGCCTACTCTACTGAGGACCTGGAAAGGCCCGATGAAGCACGGAGATAACTTGTCGCCCCGTCCAAATCTCTGTAATCCACGTCGAGGTGAGACCTATAAGAAAACATGGTCGCTATCCTTGAACTTCAGTGGTCTCTGTCTCCTATCAGCATAGGACTTCTGTCTGCTCTGTGCAGTCCTCATCCGCTCCTGGATCATCTGCACCTTCTCCGTCATAGCCTGGACCATCTATGGTCATACAAGTGCTGACTCCCTAGGGTCAGTCCAGCACAGAGGTGATCTGTATGGTCGGCCGTACAGTGCCTCGTATGGTGCCATACTGATGGTAGAGTGGTATCTATTGTTGTACGCAAACTTCACCAATGGTAGGTGATCCTCCCAGCTATGACCAAAGTCAAGGACACATGCACGGAGCATGTCCTTGATTGTATGAATGGTCCTCTCCGTCTGGCCATCCGTCTAAGGATGAAAGGCAGTGCTCAGACGTAGCTTTATCCCAAACGCCTCCTGTAACCCCTTCCAAATCCGGGAAGTAAAGTGAGTGTCTCGATCGACGACGATAGATGATGGAATGCCATGAAGTCGTACGATCTCTTGGACGTAGAGGCGTCCCAAGATCTCTACTGAGCCCTGCTCCCTGATCGGTAAGAAGTGGGCTGATTTGGTGAGTCGGTCTACAATCACCCAGATAGAGTCATGTCCTCTGGAAGTACGTGGAAGGCCCATCACGAAATCCATGGATATCCCATCCCACTTCCACTCTGAGACCTCTAAGGGTTGTACCAAGCCTTCTGGTACCTAGTGCTCCACCTTCACTTGCTGACAAGTGAGGCATCATGAAATGAACTCTACTACAACCTTCTTCATACCTGGCCACCAGTGCTGTCGTCTTAGGTCCTGATACATCTTTGCTACTCCTAGATGTACCGCTAGAGGGGAAGTGTGGAACTCCCTTAGCACCTCCTTCTGCAGTGTAACTGGTACCATGGTACGTCCCCTAAAGAGGATGACGTGCTCCCCGCCTTCAGAAAATCCATCGGGTGCTAGCCCTGAGGATATCTGAGCACGTCGGGCCTCACAATCAACGTCCCCACGTTGTGCCTCTCTGACCCGCTGAAGTAGTGGAGGAGTGACTGTGAGATACTGTAGAAAGGCTGATCCATATTTATCCACGAAGGATATTTGCAAAGAGGCTAACTACTCTATCTCCTCTCTAAGTAGTTGAATGCCCGATCTCCTACTGATAGCATCAGCCACAAAGTTCCCCTTCTCAGGAGTATAGACTATCTCAAATTCATAGTCCTGGAGGAACTCGAGCCATCGTCTTTGTCTCAGGTTCAGGTCCTTTTGGGAGAAGATGTAACTGAGACTATGGTGGTTAGAGTAGACTATAAAGCACTCACCCATCAGATAGTGTCACCACATCTTTAGGGCGAAGACCACTGCTACTAACTCAAGGTCATCAGTTGCATAGTTCTGCTCATGCTTCTTCAACTACCGTGAACCGTAAGCGATCACTGCTCACTCCTGCATCAGGACACACCCAAGTCTGGTCCCTGATGCGTCGCAGTAAACTACGTACCCAACTCCCTCCTCCGGTAGCCTGAAGATGGGTTCACTGGTCAATCTCTGCTTCAGATTCTGAAAGCTCTACTGATATCTGTCTGACCACATAAAGGGTTTCCCCTTCTTCTTCAAAGCTGTAAGCAGTGCTACAACTCTGGAGAATTCTGGAACAAATCTCCGATAGTACCCGGCCAGACCTAGGAAACTCCGAACCTCTGTCACGCTCCTATGTGGCTCCCAAGCTAGCACTACCTCGATCTTCACAGGATCCACTGCAACTCCCGCCTCCAAGATGACGTGCCTCAAGAAGTGAACCTATCGAATCCAGAACTGGCACTTCAAGATCTTACCATAAATTTGGTGCTCTTTGAGTGTATCCAGTATAACCCGCAAGTGGTAGGCGTGCTCCTCCTCAGTAGTCGAGTAAATCAGTATGTCGTCAATGAAGACTATGACAAACCGATCGAGGTAAAGCTGGAAGATACTATTCATGAGACTCATAAACACTGCTGGAGTGTTGGTCATGTTGAAGGTCATAACCAAAAACTCTTAGTGGCCATACTGACACCTGAAGGTCATCTTCTTCACATACTCATCTCGAACTCTGAGCTGATGATAGCCTGATCTGAGGTCTATCTTCAAGAACCATCGTGCTCCCTTGATCTGATCGAAGAGATCGTCAATCCTCAGAAGTGGGTACTTGTTCCTTACGGTCACCTAATTTAGGCGACGGTAGTCAAAACACAATCGCAAGATCCCATCCGCCTTCTTGGTGAACAAAATCAGAGAAGCCCAGGGTGAAACACTAGGTCGGATGAATCCCTTTCCCTGTAAGTCCTCCAACTATACCCGCAGCTCACGAAGCTCAGCGGGGGCCATCCCATATACTGGAGTAGATATCGGTGTTGTCCCGAGGTACAGGTCTATGTAGAAGTATACCTATCTTCGAGGAGGTAGTCCCGGAACGTCATCAGGGAAAATGTCCGCATACTGATCCACCACAACAGGAAAACTCGGACTCCTCACATCAACTTCTCTAAGGATGAGACTAGCCGATTGATGTGTGATTGGATACCCTCTCCTCTGTGTAAGTCCATCCTGCGCTGCAAAAGCTCCCTTCTTGCCAGTGAAGGTTAAACTGGTCCCATCTGTGCGGACACACCGCACTTTGTGCCTAATACAGTCGATCTATGCATGGACTGTAGATAACTAGTCTATACCCAAGATGATGTCATAAGGCCTCGACGTCGCTACAAGAAGATCACAGCCTAAGCTCTCGCCTCCTAGAGTAAGCTCACACTGCCGGCACCAGTGCGTAATCGTCGAGTCTGCTCCCTTAGGAGTCTCTAGCCGTAAGGATCGAGCCAACGGCTCCGTCGGAATCTCTGAGCTCTGAACAAGGGCAGTAGAAATAAAATTATCCCTCGCACCTATGTCTATAAGAACTAAAGAAAGGGTGGAGTAGACACATATTGTACCTCGAATCATCTCAGGTGATCCGTGGTCGTAAGCCTAAACTGACTGGAGATGAGCCTGCCTCTGCCCGCCAGCTCCCTGTGGTCAGGGTGGACCTTCTGGGGGTGGTGGAGGTAGAGCCTTAAATCGTCATCTACCACCCACTGCCCATCCAGATCCTTTTCCTCGTCCGCCTGCTCCCTGCGTACCTCCATGGTTGAACCTCTGCCTCTGCCTAGGAGGTCCCTCCACTGTCTTCTGCTCGTCTTCATGGCGGGTCAGGCAGTCATGATCCATGTGGCCCTGCCCTCCGCATGTATAGCATTGTCTTCTCCTCGTAAGGCTGGCTCTATTTCATGTGCCCCGCACAATTGAAACTGTATCCTGAGGTCGCCCACCTGATGGTATGGTCCGATTTGACCCCTACGACATCTATTGACTACCCGCTGCAGAAGACTCCACTTCGTGTCGTCCTGCGGTGGGTCTCGCTGTTGGTGGCTGATCAGTGAGAAAGATCTTCACTAAAAGGGCTCGCTCCAGCACCCCTGCCTGTGTCGGGATGCTGAGGGGAATCATCGAAGCTCTGATCTTGTTTCTTAGTCCCTACTTAAAGGTCTGGGGCCTGAAGAACGGGTCTTGTACCATGTCTGTGGAGTAGCACGAGGGGCCAGTAAACCTTGCCGAGTACTGAGCTACTATCATACTTCCATGCCGCAGATGTAGTAACTCCTGGATGTGCACCTCACGGAGGGTGGTTGGAACAAACTCTGAGCGGAAGAGGATTTCTAAGTCTGCCCAAAGTAGAGATGCATCATCGTGCACTTGGAGCATCAAGCTTAACCATCTATCTGCCGCTACGTGCAGGAGACTCGCAGCAAGGATCACCATAAGGTCAGTTGTTGTCCCTACCAAGCGGAATGCACTCTCTGCTGCTGGGGTTGGTGGTATCGGTGGCCCGGCGGGTAGTGGTACCACTGGTGCCTCCGCTGTAATGGGGCCCTACACTGAGGCCTCGTCGCTCGGTGGGTTTTCATCTCGCACATAACTAGGAACCCTGGATGGCTACCTTCGTGGGGTCATCTTGAAAAGAAACAGGTGCGCCACGCTTAAACATTATACCTAGTGAGCTGACACAAAGTAATCACAAAGAAAACTTTTTAAAGGAAACACACACGCAATCATTGTTTTCGTGCACTGAGTCGAAAATCAGAGATCAGAGTCCTAGTGTATGGATATGTCGGCCGCCGCACCAACACTGGACTCCCTAGACTGAAAACCACACTCAATAATCTTAAAACTATTGCTTCATAGAAAGGAAGGATCAGAGTCCTGAGTTCTGTGGTAGAACCGACTCCTCTAATACCAATTTGTCACGACCCATCCTCGGGGCCCGTGCCTTGACTACCCCAAGACCGCCTTCCATAGGCCAGGGGCTGTCGACTAGCACCAAAGGCATAAATCCCGGTAATAAAAGGGAAGGAATTGCCTTTATATAAGTAAACAAAACAATAGAGTATGCAAGTGAAGTAAGCACTAGGTAAAACTGAGTACAAAAGTAAGCGCTGAAAAGTAAATGGGCCAGTATACAAACCCAACTGAAAGTACAGTACAACTGAAAAGGAAACGCCCAGTATTAGGGGGAGTGCTCAGTATTTGGCAGTAGACCCACAGCATACAGAGCGCCTGGTATTTGGCAGCAAACTCGTAGTACTCGACAGGAGGAGTACCTCAGAAGTCTAAGGTTAGTGAGTAGCGCCTCGGAGTCGTGACAGGGCCATTGTACTCAACAGATGAGGAGTTCTCCAGCAGTTGTGGTTTCAATAATGAAAATCTTGGTTTGAGCTGAGTCAATGACCTTTGTTTTTTCCTCATGATTGATATGGGTTACTTGATAACTTAGGTATATGTATGGGAATATACCTAAGTAAAGGTTATCTATTGAGATCTTTCAGCTGTAGCTGTACCTTTCTGTTGGGCTTGTATTTCCGGCCCCTTTGTACTTTCAACACACTTGTTATATTGCTTTACTTAATGATAGCTTCCACTTGTTCTCTGGTTGTGTGAGTTTACGTATTATAAAGGCAATGTCTTCCCAGTTATAGGGATTTACGCCTTTGGTGCTAGTTTTCTGCCCCTGGCCTATGGAAAGCGGGCTTGGGGTAGTTACGACATGGGTCCCGGGGGACGGGTCATGACAAATTGTTATCATAGGAATCCAATGTAGTCGACGGCACGTCAATTGGACGTTTGGTCCTCAAGTTATAAGTGTTTCCTCTGATACCAATTTGTCATGACCCGTCCTCGGGGCCTGTGTTGTGACTACCCCAAGCCCGCCTTCCATAGGCCAGGGGCTGGTGACTAGCACCAAAGGCGTAAATCCCGATAATAAAAGGGAAGGCATTGCCTTTATATAAGTAAACAACACAACAGAGTACGAAAGTAAAGTAAGCACTAGGTAAAACTAAGTAAAAAAGTAAGTGTTGAAAAGTAAATGGTCCAGTATAAAAACCCAACTGAAAGTACAGTACAACTGAAAATGAAAAGTACAATAGTAGTAAAGTAAATCAGCAACCACTGAGTCGTCCTCTGGGAATCCCACCTAAAGGGTGGGTACAGATGGCCTCCACAGCACCCCCGGTGAAGAACACGAAGAACTTCTTCCTCGGACGCACCTTGACGTAAAGGAGCCTACATCACCTACGACAACGACCCTTCCTCCATCGTTAACAGAACGACACTGTTCTTGATTCATCTAAGCTGTCATACCCACATAGGATACAAGACCAGCTAAGCTGTTGTACCCACATAGGATACAAGACCAGCTAATCTGCCAGACCCACTTAGGATACAAGTACAGAGGTCAATACTACCAGACCCACATAGGGTACAAGAACAGTAGTCATCACTATCGAATCCACATAGTATCCCAGTACAGTCGTCCTCGCTGGTGAACCCACGGAGTATCCAAGCACAGTCATCATCGTCGCATTCATAGCCAGCTCTAGGGTTCCCGCACACAGCATGCTCGATTCCGGGAGGGTCCTCTCCTCGAGCCAATGGGGTCGATACATCAACTTTCAAGAAGTCCAAAGTTGATCCTGAAGTTCCATCTCGTCAAAAGAAACTCAACGCGACAGACGGTGCGTCAATTGGACGCTCGGTCTGAGAGTTATTGGCTTTTCCGTTCGAGGGGCCCGGATATTTTTAAGCTAAAACCAACCTGACCATACTCAATCTACATCCAAACCTCAAGTGGAGTATTCCAAAAGAACCTTCCCATCAATAGGATTCCAATATAGTTGACGGCACGTCAATCGGACGTCTGGTCCTTAAGTTATAAGTGTTTCTACTCCAAGGGCCCGGTTGGTTTCGGGTTCGAACCAACCCATCCGTAACCAAACATCCCCAAAACCTCAAGTTTAATATACTTAAACGACCGTCTCGATCCAAGGGTTCCTACGCAACTGACGGTGCGTCAATCGGAGGTCTTTATCTCAAGTTACAGGTGAATGACTGAAAACGGTCCGAAGTGGGGGGTCTGGGCCCGGCCCGACCCGGCCCAAACCCCTAGGTCGGCCCGAACCGGGTCGACCCGACCTGGGTCTAGGTCCGGCCCGGATGGGAGCGGCCCAGTCTGCGTGACCCGCCCCATCCCGGCCGGGGGGGGTGCGCTAGCTCGGCCAGCGAGTCGAGTGGGGGGGTGCGGGCCCCGGTCTCGCGAACACGGCGCCAAGGTGGCGCCGCTTGTCACCCAAATCCCGTGCGGCCGCGGGATCCTCCCCTCTCCCCCGTAGCCGGTGCCGCGGTGGGCTTCTGCTGGCGGCGCGCCGGGGCGCCACTGCCTCCAGCCGCCGGGGTCTTCCGCGGGCCACCGGAGTCATTCCAGTGGTCCGTTTTTACTTCTGATTGCGCCTACGGTCGTCTCGGGATCCGTACTTCACTGTGAAAGCCCCCAATCACCGTTTCGGTCCCGTTTTGTCATCGCCAAACACCCCATGCATCAAGAACAAAATAGTGTTGGGTCCGAACTTGTTCTTTAGTCCGTACCCACCGCGTTAGAGGTTCAAATTATCACCCAACAATTAAACGCCATGTTCGAGGGTAGAAAACACATATATGAAATATACAAAAATTCCCCCTACATCGAAGTTGTTGTCATACGTCATCGATCCACGGAAGACGAGTGTTGCGGTAGACGGGCATCGTAGAAGAACAGTGTCGTTCCATCAACGATGGAGGAAGGGTCGCTGTCGTAGGTGACGTAGGCTCCTTGACGTCGAGGTGCGTCCGATAAAGAAGTTCTTCACGTTCTTCGTTGGGGTGTTCTTCGTCGAAGACCGGTGTTCTTCATCGATGAAGGATCTCCTCTTCTTAATTATCCAGATCCCTTTCCCAAATGTGATTTTCCAACGCAAGGAAAAAGGGGCTCTCCAATTAATAGAATTTTCATGCAATTCTTATTAATTCCAACGCAGTGTTAATTAAATTAACTCTGACATTAATTATCAAATTTGGCACAATTAATGTGAATAGGGAGGTGGGAAGGCTCCACCATAATAAATGCGTGGAGTTTTTAAAGTAAAAATCAGAGAATTAATGGGGATTTAAAAGGTTGGGGCTCGTGTGGGCCCCACCTAACAAAATAAAATTTGTACACCACCATATTTTATTTAATTTTAGGAATAAACCCCAAAAATTAACTTTCAACCCGCACAAAATTCAACTACGGTAAAGGTCCCCTTAATAAAATATCGGCGCTGCGAGTTCAACGGTGCCCTCAGATTTCAAATCTGAGCACTGCTTCAAAAGATAGAAAAACTCATTCGTTCGTTCACTGAACGTACCTGAGCTAAACTTTAGAAAATTATTCTGGGCACACCAGGTCTCGGAATCAGGTGCCATTAGAAACTACGTTCTCGTAAAATTCCAAATAATTTAAGAAAAAAAAATTCCTTGAAATTTATGGGTCTTTACAGGGATCCTATGGAATCATGTTGGGCATCCTCTAGTAGAAAAGGATGATGTTACAAGGCGGGTATCACCCTTAGAAATAGACTCCTTGAATCAAAATGGTTTACTCTGAGTTCTCAAGGCATTCCCTCAAGAATCCAAGGTTGGATCAAGTCTAACCACTCCTATAAAGATAAAAGGGTTCATATGGAGTAGGAACCTTATGCATAATTCATTGTTAAATTTAGGCCATGAATACTCATTCCAATAGATAATTCATTACTTCATAACATTACCTTTCATTAATAATGACAAGCTGTATCAATAAAATTCAACAATTTATCACTTTAATTACTTAATCAATTATTAGGTTCATTCCTTAACCTTTCATAGTCATGATAATGAGGGCTAAGGACATGCAACCAATATCAATTTCATTATAAACATTTAATGAGTCCAAGTAAAATATATCAATATATAATTTCCATTTAACAATTTAAGATTAATTTATTAAGTTGGAACACTTACCTTAGAAGGGTCAAGTGATGGTTATAACATGCTTGTCATTTGATATTTTAAAGTCTCATTAATTAATTTAAAACACTTACCTTATCAAGGTCAATTCATAGCATGCATGAACGGTGGTGTAGATAGTCATAAAAAGCCACTAAAGGCATAATAAGGAAACACCCTACTTGGGGTGATTGGTTTTTAGGTCATAACCTCAAATGATGTGATGGCCATATATAGAAGGGGGTCTAGAACACGAGTTCAATGATTATAATCATAGAGGATAAATTTAATAAGAAATGCTTGATTTCATCATTGTGTGAACAATTGTGATAGTTTATAAAATGGAGAGACTTTGATGGATGATTCATATACCACCTACCTTGATCCTATAGCACTCTCCTTGTCTAGTAGTGGCCTTTAGTTTGTCCTAGATCAGAAGAAAATAGAAGAACATATCAATGCCCTAAAAATAGTGCATAAGATCCTATATCAAGATAGCATCTTTTATAGGAATAGAAATGATGAACTGAGCCTAAGGACTTAAGATATTACCTAGAGGAATCTAATGAGATAAACAAAATCTCAATCGGACTTCATATGAAGGAGATATTAAGAACCTAAGTATAAGGGGGGAGGAGCTCATTTGGGAGAAGAAGGAGAGCCTATGCTACTGGAAATAGGAAAATAAGAGGGAATGGCATAGATATAACTCATTAAGAGGATTTTTGTCATTTTACTAAAAAAACAAGGTGGTCTCATAGTTTGGTTGTATGGTTGGACAAACTATGTTCCAACAGTGCGCACCTCACTTCCTCTAAAGGGAGCCTGCATGGTTAGGCCGCACGATTTGAGAAACTATGTTCCAAACATGCTATTTGGATCTTCTAAAAACGACAAACAACTTTCATGGGTGTGCAGACTTGGGAAAATAGTTAGGGTAGACCTATAACCATACTCTTCTCTTTGAAACACCCTGTACATTTAGGAGAAACCGTGCATATTGGATCGCACAGTTTCTACTAACTGTATGACCCAGTGGTTTCTTCCACCAGTCGGAGTTCCAAGCTTCGAACAAGCCCAAGACACCTCTGAAGCTTTTGTGTCCTCATAGGGAATACATAAAAGGTCCAAGATAAAGTATTAGAGTAAAATTAAAAGGATTTATACCTCATAGAAAAATTGGGTTTTTACAGTCTTCCCCCCTTAAAGTAACTCATCCCTGAATTTACCTTCCAAGGGTGGAAAAACTTCATTAGAGAAAAACTCCGACCACTGATCCCATACATCAGCCTCTTTCTCCTAGGTCTCATCATATACATGGTATTGCTTCCATAGCACCCATACTAAAGGGGTAGATTAGCCTCAGAGATCCTTCATGCTCCAGTCAATGATGTGTATGGGATACTCCTCAAACAAAGCATCAACACCCTCAGGATCAAAAGTATGTGATGGGTTGGTATGATAATAGTAAAGCTATAAAATTTGGAAGATGTCATGCATGGAACGATGCCTTTGAGGTAATATAAACTGATAGTCTACCATAATAACTCTATCAAATATCTCAAACAGACCAACATAACATGGTGATAGCTTCCCTTGCCTCCATATCCATTTATGACCAAGTATGGGTTATACCCATAGGAAAACATGATCCCCAACCTTGAACTCCAGAGGTCATCAATGGAGATCAGTATAAGATTTATATCTATATTGTGTAGTATAAATACGGTTCCTGATTAGTTTTACCTACTCCTAAGTCTCCTTCATGAGATGAGGTCCTAGTAGTGCTACCTCGCCTTCCTTTAGCCAGCACAGGGGTGAACGGCACAGCCTACAAACAAGGCCTCATACGAAGTCATATGAAGTCATAAGAATCATCATCTGAAAGATATTATTGTAGGGGAACTTAATGAGATAGATATTATTCTCCCAAGAACTATCAAAATCAAGGAACATGCTCGAATCATGTTCTCTAGCACCTTTATCATCCATTCTAACTGGCCATCATTCTAAGGGTGAAAATTTGTGCTCAGAAGCATCACTATATGAAATGAAATTAGCATCACTATATGAAATATATAACCCCTACCAAAACCTCGATGTGAAATTAGAATCACTATATGAAATGATGGTATAAGGGGACCCGTGTATCCATATTATCTCATGGACATATAGTCTTCTCATCTTATCAACAGAGAAAGTCTTGTAGATAGGAAGGAATTGGGCTATTTTTTCATTTGATCCATGACTACCCAAAATGCATCACTAGCTCAAGGTAACCTTTTTAAGTTGACTAAAAAATCTATTTAAACATCTTCACATTTACATTATAGGTTTGGAAATGTTTATAACAAGCTATCAGGTTGTTAGTGCTCTGTCTTCACTTGCTGGCAGGTGGAACACCTAGTGATAAAACCTGTTATCTAATGTTTCATCCCAAGCCACCAATATTGGCATCACATATCTTAATAAATCTTGGAGATACCTAGATTTACTACCCACTGAGAAGTGTGGGACTCTTACATCAGTTCCTCTCTCACATATGTAGAAACCCAGATATTCCCATGCATATATAGGATGTTTTCTCTATCAACAAACCAATCCAGAGGTAGGTCCTCACTAGAAATACTCTCCTAGAGAACCAACCCCTCTAGATCTAAAAACTGCCTATTTTTTACCCTATCAAGAGGTGAATATGTAACTTTAGAAGATATAGTATAATACCACTCATGACTCTCATTAAACTCTATATGTGACCTAGAAAAGTGTACCATCGATTTGCATTCATCACTGGATTCCTAAACAGCTTGTGACTGAGTTTTATGGATCAGTGCATCAGTAACTGAATTGAACTTTCCAAGCATGTAGGCAATATCAAAGTCAAAGGAATAAAGATAATTGACCCATATTCACTATTTTAGATTTGAACTATGTTTTGAAATGATATATTTGAGTCTCTTGTGGTCTGTATACACCACAAAGCACTTGTCCATCAGATAGTGTCTCCAATAGTGTAAGGCATGGACAACCACTGCTAGCTCAAGGTCATGCATTAGGTAGTTATGCTCATGAGGTCTCAACTAGTGAGACTCATACATAATTACTTTATCCTCCTGCATCATCATTGTACCTATTATGATGCCTAATTAATTACAAAACACTATATTTCCTCTATCAGGATTTGGCAGAATCAGAATCGGTGTCAAGGTAAGCCTTCCTTTTAGATCCTAAAAGGCCTTCTCGCATGCTTCTGACTATAATAACTTCATAAATTTCTTATTAAGACTCACAATAGGTTTATCAAGGTGTGATAAGTCTTGTATGAATGTTTTTAATATCTATCCATCCCCAAGAAACTATGTATATCAAACACATTCTTGGGATGTTCCTAGGAAACTACAACACTCACCTTCTCTAGGTCAATGGATACTCCTAATTCCAAGATAATATGACCTAAGAAGTGAAATTTTTCAATCCATAATTATAACCTAGAAATATTATCATAAATATGGTGATCCATTAGTGTATTCAAAACAATCTCAAGATGTTTAGAATGGTTTCTATGAGTATGAGAATACATCAATATGTCATCCATGAAAATTATGATAAAGGAATATATATAGGTATGGAAAACCACATTCATCAAATCCATGAAAATGGAGGGAATTTTTGTAATACCAAACGGCGTAACTAGATACTCATATAAACTATACTGACTTCTGAAAGCTGTATGTGGTATATATAAAGGCCTAACTCTCACTTGATGATAGCCTAATCTCAGGTCGATCTTAGAGAATACTATAGATCCTTGTAGATGGTCAAAGAGATAATCTATTTGAGGAAATGGATACTAGTTCTTAATAGTAAGTGATTTATACCATCAGTAGTCCACACATAAATGAAGGTTCTTATCCACATTCTTGGTGAAAATCATGGGTGAACCCTAACAAGAAGTGTTGGTTCAGATAAAACTTTTGGACTCCAAGTCTTCCAACTATCTTTTGAGCTCCTAAAGGTCAGTAGGTGCCATCCAATATGGAGTAATGGACACTAGAGATACTCTTGGAATAATATCAATCATAAACTCTACCTATCTCTTAGGAGTTAAGATAGAAAAATAATCAAGAAATATATCCCTAAAATGATCTACTATGGGAGGAAAATAAATCTAAGGCAATACTTTATCCTACGTGAAAAGAATTTCAATATGGGAATTCAATCCTCCTAGCCCATGATCCTCTGGTCTATCTCTATTGACTTGGACATTCCACTCACCCTTGTGGAAATAACTACCACCCTCTAGTGCTATAAATGATACCAAGCAGTAATAATAGTTCACATAGTCGTGATGTGGAACTAAATAGTCCATCCCAATAATGACTTCTATGTTCATCATCTTGAGGAAGAAGAGGTACCATAAGAAGTTATAATAGCCTACCTTAAGGGAAAATTCCTTTCATTGATGTATTCTCTCTCACCACACTCCCAAAGTCATATCTAGGGTCATTACACCATAATAAAACCGAATCTCATGCCTAATAATTTCCACAACTGATAAAGAGATAAAGGAATGAGAAGTAACTATAACAAATAAAACAAATATAATAATATAGGCTAATAAAATAGTACCTCATACATTCAATGGTCCTACACTCTGATCCTCGATTATCGGTTATAAAGTATGCAACTGGCCTGATACATGGCACTGTGCTACAGGTGGAATAACCTAAGCGGTTCCGCTCAACTGTCGCTTATAATCTGAATTTTGGCTACCATGGCCATGGAATACTCCTTATCCTATCCTTCCAATGCTACTCCAACTCCCTAACCAACGTGTAATAACTGAACTTGCTCCTGAAGGTGAAGCAGGTGTGGATCCTCTTCCCCTAAAAATAGGTGGAAAGGTCTGATAGAATCTATGAAGATGACCCATACGGTAGTAAGAATGTAACTCATGAGGGTCTATATCACATTGAGGCTTCATGTTCCCCTATATTCCACACTAATGACATATAACAAAGTTGTCGGTGTAGATACTCTAGTTGTCACTACTCTAATGATAAACCTCAAGGCTACGCTTCCTACTAGTGGAGGAACTACTATCCTATCTCAGCACTGATCCTAGGTGCTCAGTACCATAGGATTCTCTCAGGTTTCACTCAGTGATAAGTTCCCGATTAATGATCTCAAACAAGATAGTTATTTGAAATACATTAACCTACAAGTGGATGCCATACTTGATACCATCCTCTAAGAATATCACTCATGATAGCTCATCGTCATATAGACACAGTGAAAAGCATTGTAACTCATTAAAACACACTGAATAGTCCATGTCTGACATAGAACCCTACTCTAGGTTTATGAACTCTCTAGCTTGGTCATATATTATCATCTATGGGAAAAAGTAATCATAGAAGATAACCTGGAAGTCCATCGACACTATGCCTTGATGATGACCGGCCTGAGTAATCACATCCCACTAGCGTTTAGTGGAATCATGAAGCAAGTAGGTTGAAATCTGTAACATACTCTCTGGAGGTATCTTCAGATGCTTAAAGATAGAAAGAATGTACTAAAATAAAGACTCAGTATATTGAGGACTTCCATCCCCTGAAAAGATGGGAGGATGCTGCTGCTAGAACTCATGGGTCAAATTAGCCATGGTAGGTTTAGGCCATGGAGAACCCTACATAGACTACATCAGACATAGAAAAATCTCATGAATTTGAGTATCAATGTCTAGTTCAATAATAACAGGTGGTGCCTTAGGTGGAACTACTGGAGGGATCACTGTTGGCTTAGGGGGCATCACCTCTAGAGCATGGTCTTCGTCACCTTCCTGGCGCACAACTAGAGGACATCGTAGTGTCATAGCTCATAAAATTCCAAAAAGAATGTAACGGGAAATATATGATGGATCGTCTTGGTTAATTACCCATTCCAATTCACAAGGGGTCATACACCTCATGGATTGAAAATGATAGTCACTCAATCATAGCTAAATCTTATCTCATGTAACCAGAGATACATAGATGACATGGCTTAAAACTAGCTACTTAAGATTCCACCATCAACCTAAATAGGAAAACACTATTTAAATTGATGCTAGAACTTTAAATAACCAATTAACTTACCCTAAAGAAAATGTTAGCAGCATAGGAATATATTTCAACCATGGATCACTCAACAATCATAGGCAACACAAGTAATAAAAGTAGTGAAATTTACCTATATGGCATGGCATATTCATGGCACATGAATTCTAGGTGCCTATTATGATTCATGTAACAATGATCCTTGTCATACCAGGACAAGGTAAAAATATCCATAAATCATATGAAATACCACAACTCATGTGAATCTCCCAATGGTGAAATTATATCAATTGTAATAAGTGAAATACATAACAACATTTTTCCCATTCCCAGACAACTTGGTATTTACCCCGAACATGGGTTAGATACTCCTAGGAATGGATCATAAGAAAGTTCCAACCATGTTCCCAGTCTCATTTCTATACTCCCAAATAATAAGAAAAAAATAAAATAAATCCTTATAATACCACTTTGTGACTTCCCAACCTGAGTTCCACTCAAAGGTTCCATAAGTCGGTGGGTCACATAGCCTCAAGCATGCATCCCCATATGCCAGAGTCTTCCTACTAGAAATGGGTGTCTGGAGTGTGTCCATGGGAAGACTATGACCTCATGTTAGAGTAAAGAACAATGGATATAGATATTTTAAACAAATGGATAATAGTGGTTGAAGCATAATGATAATGAATAACTCAGCAAAAGCATATATAAATAACCAATCAATGGATAATAATAATCAAAATTTGTAAACTAAATCATATGAAAAATGATGATGTAATTTCATTTATCTAAAAAGTAAGAAAACGTGGATATCAGGAATCATGATATCAGTACATTACATGCTATACAAAAAGAAAAAAGAACCAAAACTATCTAAGCATCATGAGCTCCTACTCGGTCATCTGCTACCAAGCTCCATCCTAAGAAAGTAAAAAAGTTAAGTTTCCAAGGAAGGATGATTCCCCTTGTCCATACCTATGATCTAATAATTTTCTTGGGTACCAACAGAATCCCAAATTGGATGTGAGATAAATCTTAGTAGGCACCACCAACAGCTTCTATAAAAATCTAATCTGTGAATATAAATTGAGCAGTGTGTTGGTGTATATAAAAGTAAAGAAATGCTATAATGATAACTCATATCTGCTTCATCCTTGGATGGTATTATCTCTAAAAATTAGATTATTTAATTAATTCATTTAAGTTTAGTTTATAATAAAGAGATCATATGTAATTAGTGTCAGCGATACTGATCAGTGTCATGATAATGATAATGGAGGATCCAAGGTGTAACCAAGTCATCCTTGACCTCAGGGGTCGGGCAAATCATAGTAGTAACTCATGCAGTATAGAAATAAAGGGTATGAGTGTAATCTAAGGGGCTCACCCAAGGCATTCCAATCTAATAGATTCTAACCACATACAAGGATATAATTCGAGTTAATCATGGTCTAATCATGATTAGGCCCAATGGGATGAATCCATGGAACTGTGTGTCCAAATACATCTATCTAGATCCAAGGAGTGTGTCCAAGGCATCATAATATCCAAAGAGACAGTGAAGGGATACTATGTAATCATGTCAGGAATCCTATAGTAAAAAAGGACCATGTTCCAAGGTAGGTATCACCCTTGGAAATCAAATCCTTAAATCGAAATGGTGTCATATGAATTCTCAAGGCATTCACTTAGGAATCCATGACTGGCTCAAGTCTGACCACTCCTATAAAGATAAAAATGTCCATATGAAATAGGAACCTTATACATAATTAATTATTCAATTTAGGCCATGTTATACTCATGAAAATAGATAATTCATAGGTCCATACCATTACCTTTCATTAAGAATGAAAAATTATATCAAGGACATACAACCATTTAGCACTTTAATTGCTTAATCGATTATTAGGTTCATTACTTAACCTTTCATAGTCATGAAAAGGTGGTATAAGGACATGAAACCAATATCAATTACATTATAAACATTTAATAAGTATAAGTTATATCTATAAATATATAATTTCCATCTAAAAATTTAAGATGAATTTATTAAGTTAGAACACTTACCTTAGAAGGGTCAAGTGATAGCTATAACATGATTTTCATTCGATATTTTAAAGGTTCATTAATTAATTTAAAAAATTTACCTTATCAAGGTCAAGTCATATCACACTCAAATAGTGTAATATATAGTCATAACAAAACCACTAAAGAAATAATAAGGAAACAACCTACTTGGTTTGATTGGCATTGAGTTCATAACCTCCAACGATGTGATGAAAATATATAGAATGGTCTTTAGAACGTGATTTAAATTATTATAAGCATGGAAGATGAATTTAATAAGCAATTCCCGGTGATACTGGCATGCACACAATGAAGACAGTTTATAAAACAATGAGACTTTGGGGGATGAGTCATAGACCACCTAACTAGAGCCTATAACACTCTCCTTGTCTAGTATCAACCTTTATTTTGGTATAGATTGAAAGAAAATGGAAGAATGGATCAACACCCTAAAAATAGGGCATAAGATCCTGCATCAAGATAGTGTCATCGAGAGGAAGAAAAACAAAAAACTAAGCTTAAGGACTCAAGAGCTTACCTAGAGGAATCCAAAGAGACAAATAGAAGAGTGATTAGACTTTGAATGAAGGAGATATCAAGAACCAAGGTATAAGGGAGGAGGATCTCATCGGGAAGAAGAATGAGGCCTATACTGTTGGAAATAGGAAAATAAGAGGGAAGGGTAAATATATAACTCATTAAGGTAATTTTGGTCATTTTACCCAAAAACTAGGTGATCGTATGGTGTGGAAACATGGTTGGACAAACCATGCACCAACCGTGTGGACCTCACTACCTCCAAAGGGAACCCCCAAAGTTATGTCTTATAGTTTGAGAAATTGTATGTCAACCATGCTATTTAGATCTACTAAAAATAGCAGACAACCTACACAGGCATGCATCCCTAGGTACACAGTTAGGGAAGACTTTGAATCATGATCTTCCCTCTAAAATGCCCCCACATAGTTAGGAGAAACCATGTGGATTGGCTCGCACAATTTCGGCTAACCATGTGGCCCAATGGTTTCTGCCACTGGCTAGGGTTCTGAGCTCCGAACAAGCCCCAGACACCCCCCCCCCAAAAAAACTTTTGTGTACTCATAGGGAATCTATAAAAGGTCCAATATAAAGTATTAGACTAAAATTTAAAGGATTCACACCTCATAGAAAAAACGGGTACTTACATAGGGAACCCACTCCCATGACATTAGTAGATCTCATGAGATTAGTATAGTGTAATGTGAGTAATATTGTTATATCGTTTTGAAAAAAGTGTTTGACTGTAAGTTCACAATGTCTATTATTTTATAGTTTATAATCATGTTATACTTTATATTATCTTGATATGATAATTTTTTGATTGTATGTTATTACCATATAAGGATTCCATGATGTTATTACCATATATGTTATTATAAAACTAATAAAAAGGGAAAAATAATATTGTAGTAAGATATCATTTTAGCATAATTTATTATGTTAGAGTTAAATATATGAACAATCTTATATAATCATGTATTATATAATAAATTATTAAAAACTTTGAGGGTCAATATTATATGTTTTATTTCATCCCCTCGTCAATAATCATGGTTATAAATTGGGGTTGGAAAAAAAATTCCTAAACCAAACCAAAATAGTAGTTTTTTTCTTATGGTATGGATTGAATAAACCCTTGTGGTCTGTGGTTTGATTCGAGAGCCAAACCAAACAACACCTATTTAAAAAAACATAAAATTTTTAGTTTTATCCCAACCCATCTGCCTGTATGTCCAGCCCAATTTGTAATTCCCCAACCTGAATCATTAAATTTGAGTCGGAATTTTACAGTCTGATGTGTGCCTCCACATACGTAAGAATTTTCCGACTAGTAGCAAAGGTCTAAAAATCATCAATAGGGATACTATACCCTCACTATCAACAAATAAAATCATAAATAATAAAAATAGAATAATAACAATTCTAAAACATATGGAATGACATTCATCTCAAGTCATTAAAAAAATAAACCAAGGACACCCAATGTAGAAAGTCAGAAAAAGTATGAGCAAAAACAAGAAAGTAAATAAACATGGTGTCATCACTCCAGAGTCCATTTTGGTACTGCCTATTATCACTATAATCTATCTCCTAGATCACTATTTCTAAGGCCTTTCATTTTCCATTATCTCTGATCATGAAGTCTGTAAATTCATTGAGATTCTTGTGCAAGGTGTGAGTAATAAAACCTAGTAGGACACCACTAATATGTCTTTAAAATTAGTGCACATGCATAATAGTGTATGTCATGATAATAAATAAACCCACATACAACAACATGTAATAATGTTTCTAATGGTTGTGCACTAACTAATCCATCATACACCCCTAGTTGTACCTAATTTGGATTCATATTGGATTCATAGTAATAATAGAGGTCATGAACTGGAGTCAACCACAAGGTCACCACATGTATCCCGCAACCACCACAAGACTATCAGGTCTGGCCTCAAGTTCTTCACATCTAACACTACCTCGGGTTGGTCTATTAGGCCATCATATCCCAGCATCGTGTCCTAGGTCAAGTCACCAATGACCAACATGCCACATTGATGCCTTTTAGGTCAAATAACATAAGACTTTTGTGCCCCCCAAGTCAGGACACAAGGATATCATTCCTCTTCATCCATCTCGGTATTGTCATAATGTTACATGTATTATTTGGACATGCTCCCCTCTAGGGTTACCGAGCCACAACAGGTCCACCTGTCACTTTGGTACCATGAATAGAATAACAACAACATATCATATACCAAGACATTACATGGAAACAATTTCATCATACCAGTCATATATATATATATATATATATATATATATATCTAGAGGTACAACATAACATGATAAGAATGAGAAACAATATCCAGACTCACACTCATGTAATTAAACTCAAACATGGGTCTCATGGTCTACACATGCACACACATGTGATCAAAATCAAGATGGGTCCAAGAATAGAAACACACAGAATCACATCATCCCGATAATGATATATATAGCCTCTACATGGTAAGGAACTCACTAACTTAAGTTTTTTTTATCAATATCAAGGTTCATCAAGAGCATTGTCTCCTTAACCATGTTCTCATACTAACCAGATCAAACTCATATACCAAGAGTTCCTGGAACTAATTCCAAACCAAAATGACATGGGTTCTATAATGACTCTAAATAAGGAATCAATTTAAGGGTAGATTTAACACCTACCCAAATATCAACACTGTTAATGGTATAATTGAGTCTAGTTGAGGAAGAGGAAATTTGATGCTCAAGGAATGGAGAACTAAGAAGAATATGTGAGACACACATGGTTCTGATTCAATAATAAAATACTTTTCCTTCCAAGGTTTAATTCTTTCAGCAAAGTCAAGTAAAGAGGTCAAGAAGAATCAATATTCCCTAAGGTGGAAATGTAACATAAATAGGGTTTCCCAGGTTCATCCAAGGAGCATCTGAAATTAATCAAGATCAAGAGAAACACTAAGGGGGGATCATTGATCCATTAATAGAGATAATAATCGACTTAAAACTGCATTAAATACCTCTCATTAAAGTCTCATGTGTTTCCCCTTTAAAACAGATTAGATATGAGAATAAGATTGATGTTTTTGGTCATTTCATGGTCATCTTAACCATCACCATTCCCTCCACCATGACCTAACCATGACTATGGTATTCTTGAATATTCCTCTAACATGGAATGTGGCTATGGCATAGCCTAAATAATCTTCTTGTTTCCCCTCACCATTGCCTCCAACATGTCCATAGTGAGGTTTCCCAAGTTATGGACCATATAAATCCTCCCTCATCATTGTTCCATAGCCACACCTTGGCCACCCCATTTCCCCTTGGTCATTTCACACACCAGTTCCACCATGTCTTTCACCACATTGTGGTTTTCCTATACTAGATAGAAAAACACCATAACCTAATTTTAAGCCACCAAGAGCTACTAAAATCCCACCAAGTTACACACAATCATGGATCAACCCTAATACACATAAGAAAGGATAAATATAAGGTTTTTCATACATGAAACAAGATTTTTGGGACTTTACATGATCTTCCCTAATCCCCTTCCCAATATCTCCCCTCCCCAATCTCTATCTTGCTTCCTTTGATCTCCCCTCTTTGTTTTGATCCGTCTCCATTTTGATCTAATTCCCTACCCTTCCTTAATACCCTCCCCATTTTGATCCTATTCCCTCACCATTCCCATATATCTTCATTTTCAACCCCTACCCCACCTATCCCGAATGGTGATCACCCCCTGCCGGATTTCTATGAAAAAATATTGTAATCACACACATGGGAATCAAATCTATATCTTAGTAACCTCTATACTCTAACCCCACAATAGCGACACCAACTTTCCAATCCCAACATCCTAAATAAATACTTCTATTTGTGGTACACTACATCTTCAAGTTAGCATCAATGTTGTAATGTCCCGACCTAGGATCCACTAAAATAGTTCCCCGATCTAGTTGGTTACATGGCCTCAAGTGTGCCTCCCCATACGCCAGAGGGTTCCAACTAACAGGGAGGGTCTAATAGAGATACAGTGGGGAGATTATACCCTTTAGATTATTGATAATCAATAGATTAATAATAAATTAATAAAATAAACAATGGAAGATAATAATAACTGATGAGTAATAATAAACAGGTCAAATCCAAATAAACATCCATGTATGAACATGTTAAGTAATAAATACAAGATGACAAGAATAAAACAGGTAATACCACGCTGTAAAAAAACTGAAAAAAATGAATAAATAAATGTAAGACTCTAACTTTTAAAGGTAGATTGAGTACATTCTCAACTTCTACTCCCAAGTTCCCATGTCCTGTCCTAGTATATAGTGAAAACAACATAAAGTAAAGATCATATCCTACAATAGGATGATGTCTATATGGGTGCCAAATAATGACCCCAATTAAGGTGTTAGATATACTCAGTAGGATACCACCAATGGATTCTAATTAAATCTAATCCATGAATATAAAATAAATATATGTAAAGGTACATCAAAGTAACCAGTGCAGAAATGATAAAAGTAACAAGTCAGGCTTAGGTTCTTAAAGGGGCACCTGGCTGATTATACTTGCTTCGACCTAAGTCAAAATTCCTCTAGATAAAATCAATCCATTATATGTGTGTTTGTGTATGTGAGTGAACTATATATATATATAAATATATAGTCATATATATAGATACTTAGTACTATCTAGGATCTGAGGTGTAACTCAAGCATCCATGCATAATAATAAAAGTTTCATACTCAATAAGAGACATCAATCCCAAGGATATCAATGGATGATAAGGGATGTCATGGAAAATAGTTTTAAATGGGTAATTATATAATAAGTTGATCATATTTTATAATGGGTGTAATCCCAAGCATCTTAATGGGGAATACAAGACTCCATTCCCAACAATCCCAAATGATAATGTGGTGTGTCATGCCCAATATCTTAATCAAGGGGGTGTGGAAAATCATGCCCATAAACCTAAGTGACATGAATATCCTTGTACAAATTCCTCAACCAAGATTAACATCCTGATTTTTTTTTAAAAAAATACTATGTTCGATAGTGTACATGATACTCCACATCGAGCATAAACGAACAACTAAATATTATTATGTTACTATTATAACCAAGTCATTAGAATAGCGAGAATGAATAGGATTAACTAAATTATGAATATATGGTTTACACATGTGTGTATAATTAATTCTTTAGCAACAAATTAATTATAAATGAATGTAAAACCCTTTTTAAAATAAAATGAAATGTTTTTCTGAAAACCTTTTTAAATATGCATAAGTGTATTTTATACCAATAAATAAACAAATTACTCTTCTTGAATTATAATAATGAAATATATAAAAATATATATATTCAATATAATGTTTAAAATTTAACTTATGTGTTTTCAAGATATTATATAAGAACAAATACAATTTTACACATAAAAGAAATATTCTTAAAAAATGTAGTTTTGTCACCTTTTGATGGCGCACTTGTTTTAAATCTAGTTTTTGAAACTTTTTCAAATTTTATTTAACAAAATAAAATTCTTATTTTAAATAGGAATATCAAAATTTACTTTGGTTTAATTTTTGAAATTTTTCTAATAAGTATCATGTTTTGATGAATAGTGAAAAATATTGAAATTTAATTGAAAACAACTTTTTCATCAAAATAATTTATAGTGTTAAATTATATTTTGGATTGATTTTAAAATATAATTAGGACAATTTTTTATCATTTAATTCAATTTATTTCATTAGAATAAATTTTGCATTGAATTTGGATACAAAAACATTTCAATCTTTTGAACATTTTCACTTTAAAAACCTGTTTTCTCATTCCGTTGATGGGATTAATTTTAAATAAGTTTTAGAAAATTATATGTTTTTTATTTTGAAAAATGTATTATATATTTGGAATTAGAATATCTAAATTTAGTAAATAGGACCCTTTTATTTTTGGACAAAATGTGAATAGTAACTTTTGTAATTTTTATTACCATAATTAAGTGTAAAAATAATATTATAAATATTATAAAATTAACCTAACACTTATATAGTCCCTAATAATTAAAGGATCAGTTATGAGTCCATTTATGGCCATTTTTATGAGAATATAACCTTTATAATATTTTATTCAAAGAAAAGTCAAACTTGTCATACTTTTGTTTTTAACAAGTTGAATATTTTTAAAATGGGGTCATGTAGGTGATATGTTTGAATATAAAGACTCATTGGAAATATAAAATATTTATATACATCATGGTAATTTATTCATAATTTTTAGTGATAAAACAATAACCTTAAATGGTGACACGATGATGATGCAATAATTGTTTAATTAATAGAAATATCAAATAAATGATATTAAAAATATTAAAATAAATATAATTTAATATAATTAATGTCATGCATTAATTTTAAAGATTTATTTGACATGATATTGATTATTTAAAAGAGTTGGTTTGAATATATCATGTTGTTATGACATTTTTTAAAGAGTCAAGTAATGAATAGTGTCAAAATTGACATTAATGATATTTTAAAATAAATGATATTTTATTAAATGATATAAAATTAATGAAAATATAAAATGTGTCCAAATTATTGGTATAAGTTTAAAAATGTCATAAATGACTCATTTATTGGTTGTTTTACATTTTATAGTAATTATATTAACCCTCAAAGTGTAAATTACATGATATCACGGTAAAAATTAAAAAGGTTAAATAAGGGTTAAAACAAAATGATAAGGATTAATAAAATAATAAAAACTTGTATAATTTTCATTGGATGAATTTATTTAGACCCTTAATCATAATATATTATAAATAAATCAGTTTGGGTCTATTTTGAATATAAAATTAATTTATATTAATTTAATAATTTGAATATTTCCAAGAGTGTCTCGTCCCTCTCCTAGAAAACGGCACTCATTATTCTCTTTTCTTCACACTTAAAAACATATTTGGTTCAGACAATATCTGACCAAATATCTTCCTATAATACCTCCCCACATTCTAGGGCTCTTATTTTAGGCATAAAACTAACCTTATAGGTGTTAAGGTGTTAATCGAAGGAGATTTCCTGAAGAAAATGTATTATTTTTAATTAAGTGTCTTTATTTTATTTTTTTCTTCCACTTACTTAAAATATTCTTCCACTGTGATTAAATAATAACTCTATTATCCTTAATATTATTATATTTTATTATGTTAATATCATCACCTAAATCCATCTTCACTTTCATCAAATTAGAAAATAATTAATCGTTCGTGCGTACGACAGACTACCACCTCGCGAACCGATATAATTTGTTTTCCATCACTATCACTCAATACTGGTTATAATGATGGAATTAGTGTTTATATATGATATTAATTACATATTTATCATTATTAAACAATTATATATCATTTATTTTATTAAATTTCCATGCACATAAAAATGATAACGTCGTTCGTGTGTATGTGTGAATTATCACCTCCATGAAGCGATGTGGTTCATTTTTATCACCATATCACATGGATGATATATATATATATATATATTTATTTAAATTATTAATATGATATTAATGACATTATTATAATTATTTAAAGTTAAAATAATTCTTATCTTCTTTTCATAACGATCATTGAAAAATGGAAGTGTTACTCATGCGTATGTACGACTTACTGTCTCCATGATTGTAACATGGTTCATTTTTCATATCCATTTTTAGTGAATGGATTTAAAAGTATAATTAATTTATACAAGTGATTATTATTTCATTAATATTATTATGGAGATTGTGGAATAATTCCACTTTTACTATTAACATCATACCAAATTCATTTTTCACTCATGTACTGAATATCATTAAAATGTCCGACGTGAACTTAAATAATTAAGTAATTGTTATAACAAGATAATAACTGATATAAAAATAATAATAAACTTATAAAAGGTTCTCTAGTAATTAAATAATTAAAATAAGTTTATTATTCAGTAAGATAAAGAATATATGTGATGAATCAGACTCAAGCTAAGAGAATTTCTTTTTAAAACCCCTTTTTTAATGTTCCTTTTTTAACTCGATCTACAAGAGTCAAAGGGAATTTTTTTTAACTTATACAGTATGATCAGTTTCTCTTGATTTTATAAAGCTTTATTACTTTAATATTTTCTTTATATTTTTTCATAGTTCTTTTAGAATAAAATAAATTCATTTTTAAGTGCACGGTTTTTATATTTTAAAAGTGATTTTTACATGAAAAGGGTATTTTGATATCTGAAAGTGTTTTTCTCATGGGTTTAAAAGAGTCTTCAAGGGTTTTATTAATGAAATTTTATGTTTTAAACCCATTATATCTTAATATATGATGGTTTGATCCCCATTATATCTCAATATATGACTTATTGATCCCCATTATAGCTCAAGATATGGCGGGTTGAGCCTCATTATAGATCAAGATATGATGGGTGATCCCCATTATATCTCTCCAATGCATCGGGTACTCCAAAGATTAAATTCGGTCATATGGTTATTCCATTTTTAAGGTTGAATATAAGAGTTATATGTTAATGATTTCCCAAGTCACCTACATGATTTTTCTATGCTTTTTAATGAGTTTTTAAGAAAAGGTTTTAAATGGGTTTTCATGTTTTCACTAAACTAATGATTTTCTATTTTTATGTACCTTACTGAGATTTTGTGCTTATCCCAAGTTTTTAAATATTTTTCACATGTTTTAAGGAATAGTAGGGATAAGGATGATATCAAGGGAAAATTGTAAAGAAGTATCATCATAAGAAAACATGGTTTATTTTAAAAGGGTTTCCCTTGGTGGAAAAATGGATGCTAAGTATAAGTGTCCACTTGTAATGTATGAGTTTACTATGTAATATTTTTTCCTAATTCTCTAAAACTCTACACCTAAAAGATATTTGGTAAAATAGTGTGATTTAAAGTTTTAAAATAACTAGAATACGTAATGTTTAAGGCTGAGTCCTTACAATTGGTATCAGAGTAGGGTTTAGAAAACTTTGGAGATTATGATGTTTTCTTAAGAGTTAGGGATATCATCATGGGTTTATAATTTTAATCTTGATCATAATTTCAATGTCTTGGAATACCCTTTTATAGGATTTAATCTATGAATTTTTAATTTGAATAATGGTATTTTTGGAGACATTTGTTTTTGAGGTAATTATGGGTTATTACTTTTTGGAATAAAAATGAAAGTTATGAGATAAAATTTGAGGTTAAAACATTTTATGGTTATTTTTTAGGATTTTATCATATTTTTTGGAATTTTATAAGAATTATATAGTTTTTTAATAAATAAAACCCGTAGGATGGGTGACAACCCGTCACGTTCGGCAAGGTTGTGGGAATCGAACCCACAAAAGAAGGGCGACAAGGGTGAATCACTTACCACTGACCTATGTAAAGTCCCAGGTTAGTATGACTTTTTATTTTTAGTTAAATGAGTTGATGTAATAATAATAAGTTTATTTTTTGAATATATGCTTTATTGAATATATAACAATGGGATTGGTAAATGATTTGGTGATTAAGTGATTAATGTTGTTTCAGAAGACGTTTACTATTTTGGGAATCCTATAAGATTGAGGTAAATATAATATTATAAGGAATAAAGGTTGAATTTTTTTTTGAGTCAAATATTATTTTATTGTGGACTTATGTTGATTCAGCTTATTTATGGAAATTTTTAGTGTATCTTGAAGATTATTTGGGAAATTTATTTTTGGTATGAGACTTCAAGAGTAATTGATGTTATTTACAGATAAAACTTAAAAATTTATCTTAAAAACTATGTGATCAAATCCTTCTAAATTTTTGGTTTAAATATTATTCTAGATTATTTTTAAGTAATTTTATGGATAGTTATTTATTAAATAATATATACTGAACTTTGGATATTACTGTTGAATTTTGGAGATTAAAAGTAGTTTTTCTTCATATAAAGGCTTGTTTTTTGGGGGAATTATCTTATCTTATATTAACCATTTTGGTTTTGGTTAATGTTTAATGATAGGATAAATATATATTTAATATTTTGTGGATTATTTTATTCTCTATAAGTTAATACTAGTTCTTTGGGAATGAAAAATTCTTCCTGAATACTCATTGTTTGGAGAAAAAGATGAGTTTTTGGTGTAAATTGATTAAATGATGAAACTCTAGTTTTCAAGTAAGTATGTTTACTTATTTTCTTAGTACAAGTAGTAAAATAATTCATTAACTCTATGAAAAGGATCATAAAACAAAAACATTATCTGTTTAATTTTATTACTAATTAATCAATAACCTTTTAACCCATCACAAATTTATAGTTTTGTGATTGTTAACTTTCTCATGACCATGTTCTCTATCACTCTCCATCAGAAATTGATAGTTTTTTTTGTCTTCCATGTTCGTATTTTTCTACAAGGAACTCTAGTATATGTTATCTAAAGTGACCTTTGTACTTCCCTTTCTTTATTTTAAAGTGGAAGTCTCATAAATTCTTTTTCTCATGTGAGATTTCAGTAAAGGTATTTTCAGAAGTCAAACCTTATTTACTAAGCCCATATTCAAAATTGAGAGGGAATAATTTAAAAAGGAGGTGGGAATTTAACATCTTAGGTTTTTAAAAATAAATACTATTGTTGGTCGGAGTGGATACTCAATAGGGGGGTGAATTGAGTTCCAATTAAAATTTCTATTTTAAAAACTTTGTCTTAAAAACCCCCAAATAAAATACTGAATTAAACTGTAGTGAATTTATATCAAAGTAAGGGTTCGGTTGGGTTCTCAAGGGATTGATTATTTCCCAGTTAATCAAAATAGAAAGGTTGATTAACTTTTGAAACCAACTTACTGATTTACAACTGATATAAACACTTGCGAATTTAATTATCAAAGTGACTTTAAAACAGTTTTGGTTTTAAAGAAATTAGCAGCGGAATAAAAGAATAACTTTGAAAGATATAGCACGGCAGATATAACCAAGAGGTTCAGTCTCTAGCTGAGACTTAGTCCTTTCAAAAGCTTTTATAAAAAGATGATCCACACCCTGGATCGAGGATAACAACAGCAACCAGCTGTCCAGGTCCAAGACCTCTACCACAGTTATTCGTGGGAACAAACACAACAGCAACCAGCTGTTCAGGTCACACGACCTCTACCACTATTTCAGTGGGAAATACAAAATGTAAGAGAGGTGAGTGAGGATTTACAAATCCTTTAGTTAGAGTACAGGATATAGTGTGTGTAAAAATGCAGCATATAACACACACTCCTCAATATGTAAAAAGATAAATCACGGAGCAAAAGTTTAGAGTTTGGGAATGGCTCTAGTGATTGTCGTTCAGTTCTGGACTCCTTTGATTGATCAGAATTCACTCTAAGTCCTCTTCTAGTTTTTGTCTGGAAAATAGAGTATCGTCTGTTTCCTTGATTTCCAGGTGTAGAGACAGTCGATGAATCTATTGTGTTATGTTCACGTTCTCATCTCTTCACTGGTGAGTAGTGATGAATGAGTTCCTCGTGTAAGTTCAGTATTCTCTTTTCATTCACACTTGGTTGTTCTTCCAGCACACCTTGCGGTATTTTTATTCGTCTATGTGTCTCACTCTTTGCAGTAGCACATCCTTCCTTTATTTAAAGCACGTTCTCCAGCAAAAGAAATGATTTCTTTTTGTAGGTACGAGGTACGGTTCCCTGACATCCAACAACACACATTAAATAAATGACAGAGCATTTAAAATATTCCTAATATGATCGTTGGTTAGATTAAATAAAGATAAAGAAATTCAAATAGATGTTTATGACTATCAGTGTGTCAAGTGATCGGTGGGTCATCAGCATCGGTGAGACATCTTTGGTGACTCATTTGATCAGCATCGGTGAGACATCTTCGGTGACTCATTTGATCAGCATCAGTGAGACATCTTCGGTGACTCATTTGATCAGCATCAGTGAGACATCTTCGGTGACTCATTTGATCAGCATCGGTGAGACATCTTCGGTGACTCATTTGATCAGCATCGGTGAGACATCTTCGGTGACTCATTTGATCAGCATCGGTGAGACATATTCGGTGACTCATTTGATCAGCATCGGTGAGACATCTTCGGTGACTCATTTGATCAGCATCAGTGAGACATCTTCGGTGACTCATTTGATCAGCATCGGTGAGACATCTTCAGTGACTCATTTGATCAGCATTGGTGAGACATCTCCAGTGACTCATTTGATCAGCATCGGTGAGACATCTTCAGTGACTCATTTGATCAACATCGGTGAGACATCTTCGGTGACTCATTTGATCAGCATCGGTGAGACATCTTTGGTGACTCATTTGATCAGCATCGGTGAGACCGTTGTCCTTTGATATGGATCGGTGCGACCGTTGTCCTTTGATATGGATCGGTGTGACCGTTGTCCTTTGATGTGGATCGGTGTGACCGTTTTCCTTTGATGTGGATCGGTGCAACCATTGTCCTTTGATATGGATCGGTGCGACCGTTGTCCTTTGATATGGATCGGTGCGACCGTTGTCCTTTGATATGGATCGGTGCGACCATTGTCCTTTGATATGGAGGACTTCCATGATATTTTTAAATCAATAACAAAGAGATAAAAACATGATCCAACCAATATACAGAGATTCACTAAGAGATTGTGATTATGTATATGAGAAATCCAACCGAATTAAGTAATTGATGATTTGTGATTATTAAAACAGCAATCATATGAAGAATTCAACAATCTTCCAGAGGGCTCAACAATCTCCCCCTTTTTGATAATCACAAATATTAGCCAATCACAAAGCTTATCCATTAATAAAAATAAGATATCATCAATAATAAGGCATAAGAAGAATGAAAACATAATGAGATATAAATCTCCCCCTGAAATTAGGCCTTTAAATACTTATGCAAGCATTGCCATAAAAAGATATAAATCTCCCCCTTTAGAGATGAATCCCCCCCATATCTCCCATAGATCCATAGATATACATATTTCTCCCATCTCCCCCATATCTCCCATAGATCCATAGATATATAGATATACAGATTTCTCCCCCTTTGGGATAATCAAAAAGGAGGGAAAACAGATAAAGAAGAGATTAAAAGAAGTCAGCAGTGAGAATAAAAAGAAAATAGAATAAAGTTTATAAGACATCACAGTACAATCACAACAGGGTTCACCCTATCAACAACAACGCACAACTATTTCTGGGGTTGTAACCGGGCTTTGCCCTTGTCAGAAGGATCAATGGTGGGTAAGTTGGAAGGCTTGGAGGCAGGTTGAACTGGGCGAATTTGAAACGGTGGTAAGATGACTCTGGAAGTTGGAGGAGATGATGCCACCAGGATTTGATGTGGAGCTGTAGGAGCTGGTTGAGAAGATTGTTGAGGAACTGGTCGGAGTTGAGAGAGAGCTTGAGCAACAGAGATCTGATGTGGAGCAACATCAGAGGCACCGAGAGGGTCAGTAGTAGGAAGCACAATGGCAGTGGCTTGTGCATTCAGATAAGGCTTCAAAAGAGTTATGAAATTCTGAATAACTTCTGCACCATACTGCATAGCCTTCTCAAAATCATCCTTATTTTCCATGAACCGTTCCAAGGTTGGAGTAAAATCTTGCAACTGTCTAACTTGAGTCTTGAAAGCTTGAGTGACTGGAGGTAGTCTCAGATTTTCAGCTAACACTTTGAAATTCACGGTCATCTCATGCTTGGTATAGATTTTTGAAAAGTAGTGATCAACTTTTTCCTTGATCTCTCTCTGAGCTTTAGTGGCATCTGCTGAATATACTGTTACCATCTTATGAATGTGATCACTGTGCTCCTTCATCTTCCTCAACGAGTCCAAATCAATAACTTGCCTAATGGCGGCCAATTCATCATGCACAATCTGCCTTAGAGCCTCTAGCTCACGAGTAGTGATCTTGGTTACTTTGGTTGTACTGGCTTGAGCAACTATCTGAGTTATCTCAGCTTTCAACTTTCTCATATCAGACTTCTTAAGATGTTCAATCAGATTTCTCAACACTTCCATCATACCAGAGATGGTGGATCTAAATTCGTTGGATAAAGAAACTAACCCAGATTGTAGATCCTTCAGAATCTGATTTAGAGAGGCTATGTGTCTGCCAATAAACTCACCAGTATTGGCCAGGTTTGGTTTAACAGCATTTGAAATTTCTTCTCTGACTATGTCTCTCACAGCAGTAAGCAAATCCCTTTTGAACTTGTAAAAATCAGACTGAGAGACAGTAGAACTAGGTAGATGAGCACCTGCAGCATCAACAACATGAGCAAACCTTGCCTCAACTGGTTGGCTTTCCATCATAACCGAAGTAGATTCTGATTCTTCTTCTTCTTCTTCAGAATACTCTAAACCCAAAACAGCAAAACCAGGGTAATCATCCCAGACAGCAGCACACAGAGTATATTTCGGTTTATCATAACTTGCTTTTCCACTGTTTTCAAGAGATTCTCTCTTTCCATTGGCATCTATTTCTGGTACAGTTTGATGTGTTTCCGTTGGAGGTACAGCAAGACCATCCACTGGTCGGTTATCACCAGCATCATCATTATCATCATCATCTCCATTCTCATTTCCATTCTTCACAGAAACGTCACTGTCAGATACTTCAGTGTCACTAGCTTCTTCGTCACCAAGAACTGGTTCTGATTCAGGTAAGGGTAAAGGTGGACTGGCAGATCCAAAGTCTATTCTTCTCTTAGGACTCACAGTATCAGGATCACTCCTATAATCAGGAGGTGACATACTTCCTTCTTCTGTTTCAGCGTCTTCCATCCCTTGTTTACCAGACTCTTCAGTGTCTTTATTCCTTTCAACATTTACTTCTTCTTCATCATCAGAATAAATTGGCTCCTCATCTGATTTCAAACCAGGGTCTCTCAAACCTTTCGGCCTCTTTCCATGATCAGTGGGATTGTAAGATTCATACAACTTATCCTCATCAGCAACCCAGTATTTTTTACATGGGTTCCAGTTTATTTTCATCCGTTTACAAATTTCTTTGTTAATACAAAAAGCACTATCAGATTCAGCTATCTCATCAGCTTCATCAACACATTCCAGATTCTTTAACATAGCAGAGATCATTTTGGGATAGAACAGGGTAGTGGATTTCTTAGAAGGTTTCACCATTCCAGCTATGTGCACCATTAGATATCTACACAAATTGATCTTCTCATGGGTCTTTAGTAAAAACAATAGAAAAACATCCTGGTATCTTACAGCAGCAAAATCTCCTTTCCTGGAGCAAATTTGGTGCTGAATAAACTTAAAGAGAAGTCTACATTCACCATCTAGCTCTGATGCTATGATTCTCCTTGACTCTCCGTTTCCAGTCAAAAGCTCTAAAGCTAACTCATAATAGAAATATTCAGTGGTTGGAGGAATGTTTCCAGCATAATCCTCATACCGACCCTCGTGGGGTACATTCAAACATTCAGCCCATTATTTAGACGAAAAATATATTTTCTTTCCTTTCATGACAGAAGACATTCTGGAAGCCTCGACACCATCTAAAGTAACTTGCAGATTTATATAAAACTCATGCACTATCTTTGGGTAGTATACACGAGTGTTATCTGAGAACCAGGCTTTCCATCCTTGCGAATCTAAAACTTGTAACAATAGCGACTTAATTGTCAAAAGCCAGGCAGAGCTGACTTCCTTTTCTACAGCAACAATTTGAGTTTCTAGGTTCAGATTTACTGATCTTTGAGTGGTACTACTTGACTCGCCTCAAGCACGCTTTGAAGTTACATGACTTTCTGATCCTTTTCTCGGTCTCTTCTGCTTAGCCATTTGACGATTCTGGGGAAAGTAGGAGTTCGAAGGTTCGAGGTGGAGGAGAAGAGGGTAAATAAGGTTTGGTGGGAAAGAAATGAAAGCTCGACGGTTTGGGGAATAGAAATAGTCGCGTATCATTTATTTCATCATTTAGGGTCCCCATAATAAAGATAAAAGTAGTTAATTAATCACAAAATAAAAAGTAATATAAAGAAATATCGGTTTCATAGATCAGTTTCTCAGATCAGTTTCACAGATCAGTTTCACAGATCAGTTTTACAGATCAGTTTCATAGATCAGTTTCACATATCAGTTTCACAGATCAGTTTCACATATCAGTTTCACAGATCAGTTTCACAGATCTATCATACACAATTCTTGTTTAATAAAATTCATTCTTTCAGAGTATAAAGGCTTTGTAAAAATATCAGCTAATTGATGTTCTGAACTAATAAATTCTAGAGAAATATCACCTTTCTGATAATGATCTCTTAGAAAGTGATGTCTGATATCAATGTGCTTAGTCCTAGAGTGAGACACAGGGTTCTTAGATATGTTGATCACACTAGTATTGTCACAGTTAATTGAAACTTGTTTAAAATCAAATCCATAGTTCAATAAAGTGTGTTTCATCCACAGAATCTGTGCACAACAACTTCCAGCAGCGATGTATTCTGCTTCAGCAGTAGACAATGCAAATGAGTTCTGTTTCTTACTACACCATGATACTAGCAATTTTCCAAGTAAATGACATGTTCTAGATGTGCTTTTCCTATCTAACTTGTATCCAGCAAAGTCATCATCTGAATAACTAGTTAGGTCAAATGATTGTCCTTTTGGATAAAACAAACTTAAATTCACAGTATACTTAAGATATTTAAAAATCCTTTTAACAACCAGTAAGTGTGATTATTTAGGATTAGCTTGAAATATAGCACACATACATACACTGAACATAATATCTGGTCGACTAGCAGTAAGATACAGTAAACTCCCAATCATACCTCTGTAATTAGTTTGATCAATTGGTTTACCGGTTTCATCAATATCCAATTTATAGGTAGTACTCATAGGTATATCACTTTCCTTAATACTATCTAGACCAAAACGTTTTAATAAATCCTTAGTATATTTACTTTGATTTAGAATAATACCATATTTAGTTTGAAAGATTTGAAATCCAAGAAAATACTTAAGCTCTCCCATTAAGCTCATTTCAAACTCATTTTGCATAACCTGTGAAAATTCAGTACATAAAGAATTTTTAGAAGATCCAAAAATAATATCATCAACATAGATTTGTACTATTAACACATCTTTTGAAATCCTTTTTATAAAAAGAGTGGGATCAGCTATTCCTTTTGTAAATCCTTTTGAAATAAGAAAGTTTGAAATTCTTTCATACCAAGCTCTTGGATCTTGTTTTAAACCATATAAAGCTTTAGAAAGTTTAAAGACATGATTTTGAAAATGAGGATTTGTGAAACCAGGTGGTTGTTCTACAAAAACATCTTCAACAATAAAACCATTTAAAAAAGCACTTTTCACATCCATTTGATATAATTTGAAATTCAGATGTGATGCATACGCAAGTAAGATCCAAATAGCCTCTAATCTAGCTACAGGTGCAAAGGTTTCCTCATAGTCAATTCCTTCTTCTTGATTGTAACCTTGTGAAACTAACCTAGCTTTGTTTCTAATGATGTTTCCAGATTCATCAACTTTGTTTCTAAACACCCATTTTGTGCCTATGGTTATAGTGTCCTTAGGTATTTCTACTAATTTCCAGACTTTGTTTCTTTCAAATTGATTTAGTTCCTCTTGCATAGCCATTACCCAAGATTCATCATTGATAGCATCATTGATATTTTTAGGTTCTAGCTGTGACAAGAAGGCTTGATGTTCAACCTGATTTCTAAGAGAAGCTCTAGTCTGTGTCCCTCTATCAAGATTTCATACAACAACATCTAAAGGATGATTCTTCGGAATTCTAGTTGATCTAGAAAAGGTAGGGCTCGAGATTTCAGGTTCATCTATAGGTTGAGGTTCAACAGAAGAAGGGTCTAGAAAATTTCCAGAACTGGATGTTTTAACTACAGGTCCACTATTTTTATCATTAAGGTTCAAACCAGAGAGATCATCTTCAATATTTTCAAGAGAGGTCTTAGGTTCATGTGGATCCATTTCATCAAATTTGATGTGAACAGATTCTTCCACACATTTGGTTCTTTTATTGAAAACTCTATAGGCTTTACTGGAAGTTGAGTAACCTATAAAAATTCCTTCATCACTCTTGGATGCAAACTTATCAAGATTATCTTTAGTATTAAGAATAAAGACTTTGCAGCCAAAAACTTTGAAGTAGTTAACCTTAGGTTTCCAATGGTTCCATAACTCATAAGGGGTCCTCTTAAGAACAGGTCTGATCAAGACTCTATTGATAACAAAACAAGCTGTATTTACAGCTTCAGCCCAAAAATAAACAGGTAGGTCATACTCATTAAGCATAGTTCTAGAAATTTCTTGTAGGGTTCTATTCCTCCTTTTTACTACACCATTCTATTGAGGTGTCCTAGGGGCAGAGAAATTGTGACTATAGCCACTGTGTGAGCAGTAAGATTCAAACTCATGATTTTCAAACTCACGACCATGATCACTTCTCAGGGTTTTAATCTTAAGTCCACTAAGGTTCTCTACTGACTTGGAATATTTAACAAAGTAAGAACAAGCTTCACTTTTGTGAGCTAGAAAGTATACCCATGTATATCTAGAAAAGTCATCTACAAGAACATAGACATAAAGCTTCCCATTTAAACTAGAAACTCTAGAAGGTTCAAATAAATCCATGTGAACCAACTCGAGAGGTTGAGAAGTTGACACTTCTTTCTTTGATTTAAAAGAAACTTTATGTTGCTTTCCCTTTTGACAGGGATTACAAACTTTGTCTGCTGGAAATTCAAGTTTGGGTAGGTCTCTAACTAAGTTCTTCCTAGCAAGTTTTCTAAGTGAATGCACATTGTAGTGTTCTAATATCCTGTGTCAGAGCCAAGACTCTTTATGAAAAGCATTTAAACAAGTAATATTTTTCTTAGCTAAAGAATTTAAATCGACAGCATAAACATTTTCATTTCTTAAAGCAGAAAACACTAAAGCATTTTTATAATTAAAAACATTGCAAGAATCATTTTCAAATTTAACATAAAAACCATCATCACATAACTGAGAAATAATTAAAAAATTGTATTTAAGTCCATCAACAAATAAAACTTTAGAAATTAGTACTTAGTCAGTGTTACCAATCTGGCCTAAGCCGATGATTTTCCCTTTAGAATTATCACCAAAGGTGACAAAACCTCCATCAACTCGGACTAAGCTTTTAAAGCATGAGAAGTATCCAGACATATGTCTTGAACATCCACTGTCCAAATACCAAGGATTTCTACAGGCTTAAAGTTCCCTACAAAACAGATTTAGATAGGAAATGATTTTGGTACCCAGATCTTCTTAGGTCTAGACAGGTTAGCAATCAAATATTTTGGTACCCAAATTTGTCTTATGGGTCTCATGAGAGTTGTAGAATCAACAGACTTTGAGAGATAAACTTTATTAGATCCATAACTATGAATATATCTAGTTGAAGCATATGAAGTTTCAGAACTAGCTACATTCTATCCAGATTTAGGAATGAATTTAGTTTTGGTAATCTTCCTTTGTCCAGGTTGGTATCCTATACCAGTAGTGTATCTAGGTGTTATTTGCTTACCTAGAATCTGAGTAAGAGTATCTTTACCATTTTTAAATTTCTCTAAGTCTTTATTGATTTGCTCATTGGATAATTTTATTTCAGTATTCTCTTTAAGCAACTGACCATTCTTTTCTACTTCAATATCAAGATCAGATTTATGTTTAACAGTTAAAGCATACTGTTTCTTTAAACCTTTGTATTTGTCTTTCAGCTCATTACAGGTTTCTTCTAACATATCACAATATTAAAACAGTTCAGATTTAGACATGTTATCACATTCAGAATCATCTCCAGAA
Organism: Viscum album; assembly: GCA_963277665.1. NCBI lineage: Eukaryota > Viridiplantae > Streptophyta > Magnoliopsida > Santalales > Viscaceae > Viscum > Viscum album. The sequence continues at coordinate 2,000,209,458 of OY728123.1, read as the reverse complement.
TAATATGAATTAGAAGCAGGAGTTTCTGAAGTTACCTCAGAAGTGTTTGTCATAAAACACATGTTTGCCTTATTTCTGTGCTCAGTTTTAGAAATTTCAGATTCAGTGGAGTTATCCTCAGAAGCACTCCAAGTAGACTTCATAGACTTTTTGTACTTACTGTCCTTGTAATCATACCTCTTCTTGTATTTCAACTTTGGACAGTCTGCTTTTATGTGTCCCTTTATTTTGCACTCATAGCAGACAACTTCATCTGATTTGTCAGATTTCTTCCAATCCTTTTTCCAATGTCCCTTGTTGTCATACTTACCTTTGTAGTTTGACTTTCTGAAAAACTTATTCTTCCTATAAAACTTTTTAAATCTTCTGGAAATGTGAGCTATCTCAGCATCACTATCAGAATCACTCTCACTGTCTTCACAGCTTGAACTTTCATTGATAGCTTGAAGATTTTCCTTATCCTTATTCTTTGAGGTTATAGTTTTGAAGGCAACAGACTTCCTTATTAGTTTATCTTCTTCTTCTTTGTTAACCTTGAGTTCCTCTTCATACATCATCAAATTGCCAATTAGTTCCTTGACTGGTAGTTCACCAATATCACATGATTCTCTAATTGAGACAGAAGTTCCCCTCCATCTTTCTGGTAGACATCTCAGAATTCTCATAATTTGTTCCTTTGATGGAACATCCTTTCCCAGAGAAGTCATTGTGTTGATAATTTCATTAAACCTGAGATACATGGAAAAAATGGGTTCATCAGGCTTCATCTTAAAATTATCATACTTAATAGTGTAAGTGTTCAATCTCATTTCCTTAACATTAGTTGTTCCTTCATGAGAAACAGCTAAGGTATCCCAAATTTCATAAGCAGTTTTACAAGCAGATATTCTATTAAATTCCTCATCTCCTAGAGCACAGTACAAGGCATTCATATCTTTGCAGTTATTATTGTAGGCTATCTTAGTAGCTTCATTCCAAGTAGTTCTAACAGTAGTAGGAATTTTATATTCAGATTCTATAGCAGTCCAAATATCAAAACCCATGCTTTCTAAATGAATTTTCATCTTGATTTTCCGCTGAGTATAGTTAGTGCCATTGAAAAATGGTGGTCTATTAGTAGAAACACCTTCAACTCTATTATCCATGATAGCTTACTTAAGGCAAAGATTTTAAAGAGATAAAAATTTAGAAATAACAGAAATTTTAAGAACTTTAAAATACAACTAAAATCACAGTTAAAAAAACTTTTAGAAAATATTTAAATCAACCTCTGATACCAATTGTTGGTCGGAGTGGATACTCAAGAGGGGGGTGAAGTGAGTTCCAATTAAAATTTATGTTTTAAAAACTTTGTCTTAAAAACCCCCAAATAAAATACTGAATTAAACTGTAGTGAATTTATATCAAAGTAAGGGTTCGGTTGGGTTCTCAAGGGATTGATTTTTTCCCAGTTAATCAAAACAGAAAGGTTGATTAACTTTTGAAACCAACTTACTGATTTACAACTGATATAAACACTTGCAAATTTAATTATCAAAGTGACTTTAAAATAGTTTTGGTTTTAAATAAATTAGCAGCAGAATAAAAGAATAACTTTGAAAGATATAGCACAGCAGATATAACCAAGAGGTTCAGTCCCAAGATGAGACTTAGTCCTCTCAAAATCTTTTATAAAAATATGATCCACACCCTGGATTGGGGATAACAACAGCAACCAGCTGTCCAGGTCCAAGACCTCTACAACAGTTATTCGTGGGAACAAACACAACAACAACCAGCTGTTCAGGTCACACGACCTCTACCACTATTTCAGTGGGAAATACAAAATGTAAGAGAGGTGAGTGAGGATTTACAAATCCTCCAGCTAGAGTACAGGAGACAGTGTGTGTAAAAATGCAGCATATAACACACACTGCTCAATATGTAAAAAGATAAATCACAAAGCAAAAGTTTAGAGTTTGGGAATGGCTCTAGTGATTGTCATGCAGTTCTGGACTCCTTTGATTGATCAGAATTCACTCTGAGTCCTCTTCTGGTTTTTGTCTGGAAAATAGAGTATCATCTGTTTCCTTGATTTCCAGGTGTAGAGACAGTCGATGAAGCTCTTGTGTTATGTTCACGTTCTCAGCTCTTCACTGGTGAGTAGTGATGAATGAGTTCCTCGTGTAAGTTCAGTAGTCTCTTTGCATTCACACTTGGTTGTTCTTCCAGCACACCTTACGGTCTTTGTATTCGTCTATGTGTCTCACTCTTTGCAGTAGCACATCCTTCCTTTATTTAAAGCACGTGCTCCGGCAAAAGAAATGATTTCTTTTTGCAGGTACGAGGTACGGTTACCTGACATCCAACAACACACATTAAATAAATGACAGAGCATTTAAAATATTCCTAATATGACCATTGGTTAGATTAAATAAAGATAAAGAAATTCAAATAGTTTTTTATGACTATCAGTGTGTCAAGTGATCGGTGGGTCATCTGCATCGGTGAGACATCTTTGGTGACTCATTTGATCAGCATCATTGAGACATCTTCGGTGACTCATTTGATCAACATCAGTGAGACATCTTCGGTGACTCATTTGATCAGCATCGGTGAGACATCTTCGGTGACTCATTTGATTAGCATCGGTGAGACATCTTCGGTGACTCATTTGATCAGCATCGGTGAGACATATTCGGTGACTCATTTGATCAGCATCGGTGAGACATCTTCGGTGACTCATTTGATCAGCATCGGTGAGACATCTTCAGTGACTCATTTGATCAGCATCGGTGAGACATATTCGGTGACTCATTTGATCAGCATCGGTGAGACATCTTCGGTGACTCATTTGATCAGCATCGGTGAGACATCTTCGGTGACTCATTTGATCAGCATCGGTGAGACATCTTCGGTGACTCATTTGATCAGGATCGGTGAGACATCTTCGGTGACTCATTTGATCAGCATCGGTGAGACCGTTGTCCTTTGATATGGATCGGTGCGACCGTTGTCCTTTGATATGGATCAGTGCGACCGTTGTCCTTTGATATGGATTGGTGCGACCGTTGTCCTTTGATATGGAGGACTTCTAGAATATTTGTAAATCAATAACAAAGAGATAAAAACATGATCCAACCAATATACACAGATTCACTAAGAGATTGTGATTATGTATATGAGAAATCCAACCAGATTAAGTAATTGATGATTTGTGATTATTAAAACAGCAATCATAGGAAGAATTCAACAATCTTCCAGAGGTCTCAACAACTATGTTTGAGAGCGTACATGATACGCCACATCGAGCTTAAATGAACAACTAAATATTATTATGTTTCCATTATAACCTAGCTGTTAGAATGTAAAGAATGAAAAGGATTAACTAAATTGTGAATATATGGTTTAAAAATTTATATATAATTGATTTTTCAGTTAAAAATTAATTATAAATTAATGTAAAACCTTATTTAAAATAAAATGAAATGTTTTTCTGAAAAAAAACTATTTAAATGTGCACAAGTTTATTTTATAATAATAAATAAACAAAACACTCTTTTCAGATTATATTAATGAAATATATCTATATATATAATATATTCAATATAATTTTTAAAATTTATCTTATGTGTTTTCTAGACATTATATAAGAACAAACCCAATTTTATGCATAAAAGCATTATTTTTCAAAAAAGTCAATTTTGTTTCCTTTTAATGGTGCACTTATTTTAGATCTATTTTTTGACACTTTTATAAATTATATTTGAAAAAATAAAATTATTCTTTGAAAATTTAATATCAAAATTTACTTTTGTTGATTTTTTTATATTTTTTTGATAAGTTTCATGTTTTGATGAAGAGTGAAAAAATACTGCAATTTAATTCAAAACAGCTTTTTTGTCTAAATAATTTATAATTTTGAATTATATTTTTAATTGTTTTAAAGTAAAATTAGATCAATTTTTTATAATTTAATCAAATTTAAGTCATTTTAATCAATTTTACATTTAATTTTAATATAAAAACATTTCAATCTTTTGAACGTTTTCACTTTAAAAACTCGTTTTCTCGTTCCATCAACATGATTAATTTTAAATTAATTTTAGCTTAGGATTTTTTAACTTTGAAAAATTTATTCTATATTTTGAATCATAATATATAAATTTATTAAATAGTTCCATTTTATTTTTAGACAAAATATGAATAGTAAATTTGGTAATTTTTATTACCACAATTAAGGGTAAATCGGGTAATTAAGGGTAAAAATAATATTATAAATATTATAAAATTATCCTAAAACTCGTAATAATTTTATTAGATGAATATTTGTCGTCTATAATCATTAAAGGATCCATTATGAGTCCATTTATAGACATTTAAATGAGAATATAACCTTTATAATATTTTATTTAAAGAAAAGTTAAACTTGTCATACTTTTGTTTTTAACAAGTTAAATATTTTTAATATGGTGTTATATAGGTGATATGTTCAACTATAAATAGTAATTTTAAAGATAAAATATTTATCTACAATATTTTAATTTATTAATAGTTTATAGTGATAAAATAATTACCTTAAATGGTGGCACAATGGTGATGTAGTAATTGTTTAATTAATGGAAATAGCAAAAGGATGATATTAAAAATATTAAAATAAATATGATTTGATATAATTAATATCATACATTAATTTTATAGATTACTTTTACATTTTATTTATTATTTAAAGGAGTTTTTTTTTAATTTATAATGTTGTTATGATTTTTTAAAAAAGTCATGTAATGAATAGTGTCAAAATTGACATTAACGATATTTTAAAATAAATGATATTTTATTAAAATATTTAAAATTCATAAAAATCTAAAATTTATCCAAATGATTGGTATAAGTCTAAGAATATCATAAATGACTCGTTTATTGGTCTTTTTTCATTTTATATTAATTATATTAACCCTCAAAGTGTAAATTACATGATATCATGATAAGAATTAAAAAGGTTAAATAAGGGTTAAACCAAATGATATGGATTAAAAAAATAATCAAAATTTGTCTAATTTTCATTGTATAAATTTATTTATACTTATAATTTTCATATATTTGAAATAAATATTTTTTGATTCCTTTAAAATATATAATTAATTTATATTAATTTAATAATTTTAATATTTCCAAGAGTGCCCATCACCTCTCTTATAAAAGAGAACTCGTTATTATCTTTTCTTAGCACCTAAAAACCTATTTGGTTTGGAAAATATCTTCCAAACTCCCTTCATAGAATCACAAAACACATTCTAGAACTCTTATTTTAGGCATAACACTCACCTTAGTGGTGTTAAGGTGTCAATCAAAGGAGATTGTCTGAAGACAAGGTATCATTTTTAACTAAGTGTCTTTATTTTTTTTATTCTTCCACTTACTTTATATATTCTTCCACTATGATGAAATAATAAATCCATTATCCTAAATATAATTATATTTTATTATGTTAATATCATCACATAAATCTATCTTCACTTCCATCAAATGGGAAAAGAATTAATCATTCGTGCGTACGGTGGACTACCACCTCACGAGCCAATATAATTAATTTTTCATCATTGTATCTCAATACTGATTATAATGATGGAATTAATGTTTATATATTATATTAATGAAATGTTTATAATTATTAAATAATAATATATCATTTAAATTCTTACCTTTTCATGCACATAAATGATTAATATTGTATTAATTATATTATTATCATTATATAAAGATAAAATAATACTTACCTTCTTTCTATAATGATCATTGAAAAATGGAAATGTTGCTCATGCGTACGTACGGCTTATCATCTCCATGATTGTAACATAGTTCATTTTTCATATTATTATTTAATTAATATATTTAAAAGTATAATTTATGTATAAAATTTATTATTATATCCTGAATATTATTCTGGATATGATTTATTAATTCTACTTTGACTATTGACAAATTCATTTTGGACTCATGTATCGAATATCATTAAAATGTCGAACGTGAACTTAAATAATTAAGTAATTGTTATAACATGATAGTAAGTGATATAAAAGTAATAATAAACTTGAAAAGGTTTATCAATAAAGTAAATAATTAACAAAAGTTTATTATTTAGGAAGATAAATAATATACATGACGAATCAGACTCAAGGTAAGAGGCTTTCTTTTTAAAAACCCTCTTTTAAAGTTCCTTTTTCAACTTGATCTAAGAAAGTCAAAGGGAATGGTTTTTTAACTTATACGGCATGAGTGGTTTCTCCTAATTTCATGAATATTTATTATTTTAATATTTTCTTTATAAGTTTCCATACCTCTTTTTTAATAAAATGATTTCATTTTTAAGTTTGTGGTTTTTATATTTTAAAAGTGATTTTTACATGAAAAGGGTATTTTGATATATGAAAGTGTTTTGTTCATGGGTTTAAAAGATTTTTCGAGGGTTTTATTATTGATATGTTACTTTTAAATTTTTTAATATGGGTTTATCCTATTATATATTAATATATGATGGGTTTATCCCCATGATATCTTAAGATATGATGGGTTTATCCCTATTATAGCTCAAGATATAACAAGTGAGCCCCATTATAGCTCTCTAATTCATAGGGTACTTCAGAGATGGAATTAGACCATATGGTTATTCCATTTTTTAAGGTTTGATGTAAGAGTGATATGGTAATTATTTCCTAATACACCTATGTGATTTTTCTATGCTTGCTAATAAGTTTTTAAGAAAAGTTTTTTGATGGGTCTTCATTTTTTCATTGAACTAACAATTTTCTTTCTTTATTTCTATTACTAAGATTTTTTTCTCATCCCAAGTTTTGAAATGTTTTTTATAGGGTTTGAGTAATAATAGGTATAATTATGTGATAAAGGGAAAATTATGAATAAATATCAGTATAATAAAACATGTTTTATTTTAAAAGGGTTTCCCTTTATAGAAAAAATGGATGCTGAGTATAAGTGTCCACTTGTAATGTATGGGTTTGCTATATAAGAGTTTATCTTAATTATCTAAAACTCTACACCTAAAATATATTTGGGAAAAGAAAGTGATTTCTAGTTTTAAAATAACTAGAATATTTAATGTTTAAGTTTGGGTTCTTACACTAAGGGTGTTTGAAGCATCATGTCCAAAAACCCTAACTAAGGTCCCTCAGTAATGATCCAGTATAAAGTAATCTCACTTTCCTTATGATCCCTTAACCTAAGAATTCCATAAATATGGCCCCAGTATATTTCAAGTCATAATGTACATTCATTATCATAATTCATTAAATATTATAACTATGGGCCATGAGATCATCCATGCCATAATATAAATCACACCATGCAATTACGTCATTTTATATATACACACAAGATGGCCATTGGAGGCACCCATGCCAATCTTAATTCAAGATAAAATTAATTATAAATGTAATTATAAAAGATAAGGAGGGTCATGCAATCATAAATTCCACAATAAAATTCATCTTGTTTATTTATTTAGTCAAGTCACTTCTCAAGTGATGATATGGACCATGAAAGAAATAACCAATTAATGATTCATTTAATTCATCTATGACCTTCCACTATAAAAGGTAATACTCAACATACCCATAGGGGTGGCTTGGTAATTTTTACAATAATGGTCACCATAAACATTTTAATCAAACCAACCTTATGTGGTGGTTCGAGTCAAGGTATCAACCTCTAACCATATTTAAGGGGTCTAAGGAACATAATGGATTTGGTATAAGTATTTAATTTAAGTAATTTAATGTTTTTTAAGTAACACATATAAGGTTCAGTGTTTAGCATGATGGAAATAAATTATAAGCGATGAAACTTTAAGGGAAAGAAATATATGATGGTTCCAGATGACGTGGAAGCGCCATATGGGGAATGTCCAACTCATCTTTTTATATTAATCAATGGTTAATTTAATATTTACATAATGATAAACATTGTGATCAATAGAATTTAATCAAAGAATTATTGATAATTGAGAGAACTGGAACCAAGCGCAGGATCATCACATATTATTTATAATTAATTTAAACTATTAAAGAATTACCTTATGAGAAATTGTTTCTTTATTAATGGATCTAACAACGTCTCTACATCATTTCTTCATTAGGTTGTAGTAATAAAGATTATATTCCCTCTGATTGTGATTCATACGTGTTCTATGAATCTCATAACACTATCATAGGAATCTTCAAGTGCTAGAATGGTAGATCCTAATGCTTGCGTTGATTGTTTTGATTACCTTGAGAATCACTTGAAGAATGATTATCTTGATCTTTCTAGACTCAAGAGTGGTGGAGGTGGAGGATTTTTCTCCATTCTTAAGAGTGTTCTTGAAGAGGGATCTCTCTAGGGAATCAAGAGATTTGTATCTGGGTGTCGTTATTCATAAAAAATCAAATGGATACCCAAAAGAAAATAATATAATTGGGTTTATATACCGCTAGGGTTAAAAAATAATAATTGAACGTGTGCCCTTCTTATATTTCTTAATTCCCACATAACCCCATGTCAATAATAATAATGTTATTATTTATTAACATGCACTAAACTCGTGAATAAAATTACATATTATTTATACAAATAATATTCAAAATATATTTTTTCTCACCAGACCATTAAACTCGATTCATCATTCCTTTAATATTTATCAGGCCTTGAATAATGATTATTTAATTAATAAATAAATATCACCGAATTATTTGCTAATAAATAAATAGATATTATATTTACTAAATAGAAAATAAATATTTATTAAATATTCTGATCACAAAATATTCTCTTGAATAAATGGTGATGAAATATATATGATCAATAAAACACGAATAATTATTAAACCACATGAAAGAATGATATTTATTCAACTTGTTAAATAATAAATATTATTATTATTTAACAGAACTTTTGGATACACTTAGTGTGTGGCCCTCTAGGATTCTTTATCAGTGGCATTAGGTGGATTAGCCTAAAGTCTAAGGTTTTCATCTAGAAATTCACTAAGGCACTCATAGATAAAGAAGTTAATGTCGTAATTACATAAAACCACTTATAGACACTTACTGTGTAATATAATCCCTTTATCACGATATCTCTAATCAAGTAGTTTGCATTCAGGTGTCATCAACCTATGTGTCTGGTGTCTCTTTCTTTGACTTTCTAGAAATTTAACTTTCCTAGTGACATAGTCATATTTTATGCATGATTTTTAAACAAATTCTAATGATTTTTTATGGTTTTTAATCAAAAGACCGATTAATTTCAATTTTTTATTAAATTATGGGCAATTTGAAGTGTGAAATTTAAATGGTTTAAAATAGATGAAGAATGTTGAATTTTGGTTATTAGTTTTTATTATGAAAATTTGGTTTATATTTTTTCTTAAGTGTTTTGAAATTTCTTATCTTTAATGTACTTTTAATAAAAAAACATGCACTTATAGCTAGGAAGCCTCAAATCAAAGGATATATCATGCCACATAGCTAGCTCAAAGATCAAGCTATCCACACCACCCCCAAAGGAGTCTTCCTAGTAGGAGGAGGATCGGTCCCGTGGCGAGAGGCCATGAGAGCATAGTGGGCCTGAAGTCCATCATGGGATGAGTGATGTGCCTCAACCCATGCATGTGTGTCTGAGTGTTTTTAGGATCCCACCTCAGTGCAGGATTCTGATTCGAGTATCGGGGATGATTTATTATAAACACTCAACACTTTTTTATTTCAATTCAATGTGGGGTGCAGTTTTTACCATTACTGTTCATCTTATTAAAATTTGGCCTTACCCATGCTCATTTATAACACTCTATTATGCGTCGCCATAGCTCTTTTGCTTGAAGTCACTAGTTGCCACTACTTCATCCCAGGAACCACCATTTTCACACTAGAGAAGCTCAATCTTGAGCGCATCTCCCACTAACACTGACCAAGAACACCATTGATCAACTCATTCATCTTAGATGAACCCCTTGAAGCTCATTTTGAGCTCCCTCTGACCACTTTGAAGGCTGGAGGGGATTGACAAAGAGGATACGCCCACTAACCATTTTCGATTCATGCTTCCAAACCTCTTTCACATGGAACTCCAATGCTCCTCACATCTCATGCATGCACAAGGTTTCCCCACGCTAGTTTTCCGGTCCATTTCATAAGAGTAGGAATCTTAAAATCCTTCGGTGTTTTAGATTTCACAATCATGGGTCTCATAGGGGTTTAAATGAAGACATCCCTTAAAGATTTGGGGGAGGAAGAGGTTTCTCCCTGGCTAAATATAAAAGAGATTCCCCTTTCACTTGAGAAAGGGTATCGACGCTATGGAGGGAATCCACCAGAGGCTAAATCCAAAATGCTGATCCATTTAGTTTTCTACTTTCTTTTTATTTATTTTCATTTCATTTTTAATTTAGTTTTCTTATGTAATTTTTATTTTCTTTTATTAAATAAATTCATGCATATTCTTCTTTAATAAAAGTTTTTTCTTCCATCCAAGTTCTATTCTTATTCTTCTATTCTTTTATTTTATTATTCTTTTAATATTCTTATATATATTTATTTTCTTTATTTTATTTTATTTTATACTTATTATAATCTCATTCTATTTTATTATTTTATTTTATTCTTTTTCATTTATATCTCTCCCTTCTATTCTTTTTATTTAATTTAATTATTTTTATTTTTTCTTTTTATTATCTTCTATTCTTCTACTCTTCTTTTTATCTGCCAAATTGATCTCTTACCCACAATAATGAGGGTATAACCCAAGGATTGACTTGGGGGAGGTCAATGTGTTCTTTAATTCTTGCTTAAATTTCTTTTATGCTTGTGGTAGATATAAGTGGAATGCATGGATGTGAAAATTGTCCCCCGTGACATGAAAATAAAATATATTTATATTCTTTTATTTTATTTATTTTCCCTCTATTAATTGATTAACTCTTCACATTATGGATTTGAGACAATCAATTGAATAAACGGCATTAGATTGAGCCGAGTCCTGGAAGATGTCACACCTTCGACTGAGGTGTTCCATCAACCTTGATTTCCGGAGGAGGTGGAATTTAGATTTCTTAAGGAATTAAATATTTCAAAATTTCTAAATAAAATGATATCAACTCATCATGAGATTTTATGATTAGATTATCAAACTAAAATTAGACAAATAAATGAGAATAATGATGGAACTCAAAACCAAAATCATAACCAAATTCTTTATATTAAATCATTCTATTTAGCCTTTCATGCTAGTTTAGTTTAAATTTTCATATTCTATGTCTTTTTATTATCTTAGAAAATAAACAAAACCCAAATTCATCATTTTTTCATAAAATAATAAAAACACTGAAAATAAGTAGTTTAGGTGAATTAGAATAAATGAGTGAACAACTGTAAAGCTCTTAAAGTGAGATGACCTTGGTCAACCATTGTGCTGCACTAGGAAAATGATTTGCTTTTTCCACACCCTATGACAGGCGTGCATCAAAACAGGCATCATTGTCAAGGATATAATCATTATTTTGCTTTCTTTTTGTATTTTCATAGTACATAGTTTTTAATTACTTTTAAAACCCATAAAAAATATTTTTTCATGATGTATTCAAATGATTATTATTCTATATAGACTGGAAACTCATAGGTGTAAGAACTAGTAACTGAATCACTCTGGTCTATTAAAGATAGTGTTTCCATTTGGGCTAGACAGATCAGGGGATCCCAGAGCCAAATTAGGAAAGAGAAGCAATTTAAGGACCTCATCCAGTATCTAAAAGAGACCCCTGAAAAACTAGTGGTTGAAGGATTTTCCAGAGAGTTAACTTAATTTTGGGTGTACTTCCTAGAATTTTATCAAGAAATAGACAAGACACCGATAGATTCATCCTTTTTTTCTCCCAACACTTTTGAAGAATTTCCCTGAGAACAATTCCAATAACAAGTGGATAAAAACAAACTCAATTATGATATTCAAATTATGGAATATAAGGTACAAGATCTATAACGAAAAAATGGATTGGATAACTGGGTACTTCAATGTATCCCTCAAACAACCTGAACCTGAACCAGAAGATGAGCCAGCGGTCTTTCCTAATTTTTTTGAGTACATAAAAGAAGAGGAGTCCAAGCTTGAGGAGTATCCATAGCCCAACCATCTGAAGGAACAAATCCAAGTTTACCATGATAAGCTAGAGTGGATCCATGGTGAGAAAGAACTACTTGATGAGCTATATGTGGGAGACCAAAAAAATATGGATGACTTCTAGAATGAGTATGAGGTACAACTTGATCTCCTCATTCTCTATAAAGTAAAATAGTCAGTATCATTACATGTCAATCTAGACATAGAATAGGAGGACACCACTCATGTGATGGAATTTTAATAAAAGATGGAGGAACCTGACTGCCTACCTTTATCCACTGAGATTCAATTTCAAGAGGCACTCACTGCTGAGGAAGAGATTAAAAATAAACCAATTTATGGAGTTGATCTTATCTAAAACTTTATTGCATTTGATTTTATTCAATTTGAATTGATTATTAATTACCATTGCTTTGAATTTTTATATTCATATAATATTTTATATTCCTTAGAGGAAGATGAAGAAAATGGATATGCACCTACTGAGGAACACATAGAGCTCCCTAACTTTATTGAACATGAATTTGAGGAATCCCATGAGAAAGTACAAGTTTTTTATCATGAGGAAATCAATAAAGAGGCTGATCTCTATAAAAGTTAGAATATTTATTATTATTCAAATTTAAATTTTGTTCAAGTAAAAATACCTGCTTACTCTCCCTTTGATTATTCAATTCATGAATCCCAATTTAATCCAGCACTAGAAAAGAAGTAAGAGGTTTCACAAGTAGCAACCAAGGTAGAGGATGATCCATACTTCATCCTACCCCCACTATGAAATCTATACTTAATTGTGAGGGGGGTATGGTATACTCTATCCATGGATCATTTCCTCACCAATAAAGAATAGGTTGAAGTTAGGAAAAGCCACATGTGGTGGTTTGAATCCAAGAATCTCCAACCACCATCAGACTTTGGATAAAAACTGGTACTTCCCTCTAGAGGTAGTAAAAATTCAGGTCCCACTTGGAGGATAATACCAAGATTTATCCCTTTTACTTGTTTTCTAGAAAAGTGTATTTCAATTTTATTCTTAGGATTAGTCCAGCATACATCCCACTCCATCTTAACTTTTTGAACTTTAATAACATGATCCTTATGATTAATTGAGTAATTATATTTTATAGGTTCATGATGGAATAAGGCATCCCCAAGAACAATTTGAAGAAAAATGACTAAACTTTATGGGAAAGGGGGTTAACTTTTATTGTTATTCTTTTAAACTCACTATATTTTTTTCTAAAACATATTTTGAGATTTCAACATAAATTGAATGCCCATACTTGAATTTATGCTTTACTTGACTTATCTAGGAGACATGAGTTTCTTAGTAATCCTATGATACCATGTTTTAGATTTCAATATTAATGAGATTGAATGAGTAAAATAGAGAATTAAATGATTAAAGTAAAGCATGGATATTAAAATGAGGACTCGTGGTTTGAGGGAAAAAATTGATTCGTGTAAATGAGATTTCTCAATCATTTTTTATTGACCTCCTTGTTTTAATGATCACTAAATCATGATTACTATGATAATTAATGGGTTTCATGTTTTCTATTAGCATTTTATTTTGTAATACAGATTGGTGAAATTTTCCCAAGTATGAGACACCGCCAAGAAGAATCACTACCAAGAAGAAGTATCACCATCCATAATGACTCGCCACTGAGATAGAAATTTTAAAATGTATGATACACTACTAGATAAGGTATAACCATCGCAAAGTCTTATCATCACCTTGAGACACCATCAAGGAATCCATACCGCTAGAACAAAAAATTGAAAAAGTCTTGGAATGACACACCGCCAGCCTAACATATCACCAAGTGTTTCCATTCCGAGGAAACACCACCAATGTCTCACAACCGGACTATGAGTCACCACCAGAATCTATGTTACCACCACAGTTAGACACCACCAGTGTCATTATTCAACAGACTAACCTCAACTATTCCTTTACTTATTTATTTTGAATTAAATTTTTCTAACAAATACTTTATTGAATTTAATTTCATTTGTTATTTTAATGATTGTTACTTAATTTCTCAACAGAACGCATTGAAGTATGTGTTAAACTTCCAGTATGAGTAACATAGAGGAGTTGGATGATTCTATCTATTTTTATTACTACTTCTATTAAAAGAGGAATAGGAATTATACTCCCTCGTGTAGGAGAGATGTAAAAAATACACTTAGAGAGTTGCACATGTGGAGTGAGCTGAATATTATTGAAAGAATTAGAAGATCTTACCTACTAAAATATGTTTACACTCAACTGTGGAAGTTAAATCACATCATACATCCATTACCTTCCTATAATCAAGAATAATAGTCTATGACACTCTATTCTAAAACAATTTTCTGAAATATGACTTGAGCCTTAGTTCGACTCATTTTCAAATAGGCACAAGCTATAGAGCCTGGCATATAGAGAAACACCTATTCTTCTACACCCTTATTGATCTGTTTTTTTTTACATTTATGAGTAGTGTGTGTATACTCTATTTTATAACACACACACTATCTCCTGATTAAACTAGAAGATACTTGATATCTTCTCATATACTCTTTTATCTGTTTGTCCCATGATAATTGTGGTATAGGTCTTGTGTGACATATTGTTTTTTATACTCCCATGAAAACTATGTAAGATTCCATGTGTGGTCTGGACATTTGGTATACTATTGTAAAACTTGATCCAGGTTGTGAATCAAAAGTTTATTTTATATAAACTACTCGCAGTGGGTGATTTCCAAGTGTAGAGGATTAAGCTTCAGCATGAGACTGAACCTCTTGTATTCAAATTTTCGTTGTGTGTTTTGTTTGTTGGTTTTCTTTATATTTTATATTTTAAAACGAAATCTATTTTTACCTTAAAGTAAAACCACTACTTTGATAGATAGTTTTAATTAGTGTTTATATTAGAACTTGATTTAGTAAATTGATTTCAAAGGATAAAATAATATAGTATATTATTTTAAATGAGACCCAATCAATCTTTGAGAACTCTTTTAAAAGGTCAATTCTTATATCAAGTTATTATTTTAACTAAATGGGTTGTTTTTATTGAAATTGGGGGATTTTATTTAAATTCATTTTAAATATAAATTTATATTGGGTACTCAGTTCACCCCCTCTTGAGATACTCACTCTGACCAACATTTGGTATCAAAGGTTTCTTCTTTGGTATCACAGTTTTTCAAAACTTTTCAACTGTGATTATAGTTGTGCTTTAAAGATCTTAAATATATGTTAGTTCTAAATTTAACTCTTTAAATAGATAATCATCAATAAGGTTATGCTACCAATATACCTCCTTTTTTTAATGGAAATAATTATTCTTAGTGGAAGATAAAAATGAAAATTCATATAAATAGTATGACCTCTGAGATTTGGACTGCCATAAAAGATAAATATGAACTACCTCTAACTGCTAGAGTAACATGGGATAAGGAAACCAAAAATCCTTAAAATAATAATTATAAATCCATGAATTCCTTGTATTATTCTTTATAAGATGAGGAATTCAATAGAATTTCTTCTTGTAAAAATAATTTTGAAATTTGGGAAACACTATCCATTTCTCATGAAGGAAAAACTAATGTTAAGGAAATGAGATTAAATGCATATACTATTAAATATGATACTTTTAAAATGAATCATGGTGAACTGATATCTAACATGTATCTTAGGTTTAATGAAATTTTGAACACTATGATCTCTCTTTGAAATTTAGTGTCTGACAAAGAACAAATCATGAGACTGCTAATATGCCTTCCAGAAATATGGAGAGGCATATCTGTTTCAATTAGAGAATCATGTGATATCAGCAAACTGCCAGTAAAGAAGATGATTGGTAAGTTGATGATGTATGAAGAGGAAATAAAATTCAACCAGGAGGAAGATGATGATCCAATAAGAGATTCAGTAGCCTTCAATACTGTTTTATCCAAACAAATATAAAAGGACAAGGAAAAGATAAAGGCTGAAAGTTCAAGCGATAATGAGTCACCTTCATACAGTGACGAGGAGATGACCCACCTGGATAGAAGATTCAATAAATTTTATAGAAAGAAGAATTTTTTTTGAAAGTCTAGTTATAAAGGTAAGTATGACACAAAAGGCAACTAAAAGAGATATTGAAAGAAGGATGATAACACAAATGAAATTACCTATTATGAATGCAAAAGAAAAGGACACGTGAAAGAAGGCTGTCTAAAGTTAAAATACAAAATCAAATATGATGACAAGGACTGAAGGTATAAGAAAGAAATTAAATACACTTGGAGTGCTTTTGAGGATATCTCTTATGATTCTAATTCATCACATGAGGAAAATTCAGATCGATCCAACATGTACTTTATGACTAATGCCTCTGAGGTACCTATTATTTCTACTATTTTTCTTATGCTTAATTATGATAATTTTTAGAATGAATAAACTAAGGATTATATGACTAAGGAAGGTATTTTTGAATATTACAATATGATAGAAGACACTTTTAATGAACTTAAGGAAAAATATAAAGTTATTAATAGAAATCATGCTTTATCTTCCAATGTTAAATCTGATTTATCTATTGAGAAATAAAATAATGCTCAGTTGTTAAAAGAAAATACTGAACTTAAAATGTATAGTGAAAAACTGAATAAGGATTTATAAAATTTTACCAATGGTAGGGAAACTCTTACTCAGATTTTAGGACAACAATTTGATCCAAAATATGTTACTAGTATAGGATACCAACCTAGACAAATAAGAGTAGTAAAAAACACATTTGTTCCAAAGTCCAAATCTAAAAATTTTACTGTTAGTTATTTTTATAAAGGACCAAACAAAGTTCTTATTTAAAAAATATTATAGTCTATTTACAAGAGATATTTTAAACAAATATGAGTTCCTAAAGCCCTGATTACTAACACTTTTGTACCCAAGAAAATCTAGGTACCAAAATCATTTCTTGTATGAATTCTATTTTGTTGGAAAATTGTTTGAAGACCTCCTATAAAAATATATAGTACTTGGACAGTGGTTATTTAAGGAATATGATAGGATATTATTCTAGCTTTAGGAACCTAATAAAGGTTGATGGTGGTCATGTCACCTTTGGTGATAATGATAAAGGTAAAATCATCAGTCTTATCTAAATTGGTAACATCAATTCTGTTTTAATTTCTAAAGTATGATTTTTTTATGGTTTGAAGTATAATTTAATTAGCATCTCACAATTATGTGATGATAGTTTTCATGTTAAATTTGAGAATAATGCATGTAATGTTTTTTATTCTAAATATTCTTTAGTTTTTACTGCTTTAAGAAATGATAATGTTTATGTTTTTTATCTTAATTCTTTAGTTTCTCAAAATGTTTCTTGCTTGAGTACTTTTTTTCAAAGAATCTTGTATTTGGAATAGGAGACTAGTTTATTGTAATATTGATTCACTTAAGAAGATTACTAGGAAATGAATAGTCAAGGATCTACCAAAACTAGAGTTCCCAAATGTCAAAGTCTATAACCCCTGTCAAAAAGGGAAGAAGTACGAGATTTTTTTTAAATTAAGGAAATAAGTTTTAACTTATCATCCTTGTGATCTGGTTTATATGGATTTATTTAGAACATCTAGAGTTTCTAGTCTAAATGGGAATCATTGTTTCTATGTATTAGTATATTAATTTTCTAGGTATACTTGGGTTTTCTTTTTTATCTCGCAAAAGTTAAGTATGTTTTTACTTTACCAACTATGCTATAACTATAGAAAACTTAAGTAGACTTAGGATTAATACCCTAAGAAGTGAACATGGTCGTGAGTTTGAAAATCAATACTTTGAATCATTTTTTCCACAAAATAGATATAGTAATAACTTATCTACTCCTAGGAATCCTCGATAGAATGGAATTATAGAAATAAGGAATATAACACTTCAAGAGATATCCCAAACTATGCTAAATAAATATGACTTACCTATATACTTTTGGGAAAATTTTATGAATACAACATGTTACATAATCAATAGAGTTTTAATTAGACTTGTCTTACAAAATACCCCTTATGAGCTTTAGAATAATAGAATGCCTAAGGTTAATTACTTTAGATTTTTTGGTTACAAATTCTTTATTCTCAACACTAAGGATAATATGGAAAAATTTGCCTCTAAGAGTGATGAAGGAATTTTCCTAGGTTATTCAATTTCCAATAAAGCCTGTAGAATTTTTAATAAAAGGATCAATATTATAGGAGAGTTTGTTCACATAAAATTTGATGAGATGGATCCACATGAGCCTAATACCTTTTTAGAAAACCTTTGGGATGATTTATCAACCTTGAACCTAAATTCCAGACATAATGATTCTACTATGAAACAGTCAGAAAAATAATCCAGTTCTGAAGAATTTCAAAAACTTCCAGAACCTAAACTTATAGAATAACCTAAAGTGATTTGTACTAATTTTTATAGAGACATTAGAACCCTTAAGTACCATACTTTAGATGTTGTAGTTTGAGACCTAGATAGAGATACACATACTAGAGCTTCTCTTAGAAATCAGTTTGAACATCAAGCCTTTTGTCTCAGCTTGAACCAAATAACATCAATGAAACCATTAATGATGAATTTTGGGTAATAGCTATGAAATAATAATTAAATTAGTTTGAAAGAAACAAAGTATGGGAACTTATGGATAGACACAAATACACCTTGACTATAGGCATTAAATAGGTGTTTAGAAACAAAGTAGATGAATCGTGCACAATAGTAAGAAAAAAGGCTAGACTAGTTACACAAAGTTATAGTCAAGAAGAAGGAATAGACTGTGAAGAGACCTTTGCACAAATATCCATACTTTAATCCATCAGAATACTTCTAGCTTATCCAACTCATCTATATTTTAAATTTTATCAAATGGATGTCAAGAGTGCTTCATTAAATGGGTACATAGTTGAGGATGTTTTTTTTAACAACCCCCTGGTTTTCAAAATCCCCATTTTCCAAATAGAGTTTTCAAATTAACTAAAGGTTTATATGGTTTAAAATAAGATCTTAGATCTTGGTATAATAGGTTCATCACTTTTCTTATTTCAAAATATTTTTCAAAAGGTATAGTTGTTCCAACTCTCTTTATAAAATGAATTTCAAAATATGTTTTAGTGGTAAAAATTTATATAAATGATATTATTTTTGCATCTTCAAGAAATTATATATGTACTAATTTTTCTAAAATGATTCAAAATGAATTTGAAATGAGTTTAATGGGTGAACTCAAATTATTTCTTGATTTTTAGATTTTTCAAAATAAATAAGGAATCATTTTAAATCAAAGTAAATATACAAAGGATCTTTTAAAATTCTTTAACTTAGATAACTCTAAGAGTATTGGTACTCATATGAGTACCACCTATAAATTGGATCTTGATGAAGCTGGGAAACCAGTGGGTCGAACCAGTTATAGAGGTATGATTGGAAGTATTTTCTATATTACTACTAGCTGACCTAATATTTTGTTTAGTGTAGGTATGTGTTCTCATTTTCAAGCTAATCTAAAAGAGTCACATCTTGTAGTTGTAAAGATAATTTTCAAATACCTAAAATATAATACCAATTTAGGATTATTTTACCCAAGAGGACAAGAATTTGATTTAGTTAGTTATTCATATTATGATTTTTTTATGTAAGTTAGATAGAAAAAGAAACTATGGAACATTTCACTTTTTAGGAAAGTCACTAGTATCTTGGTGTAGTAAGAAGAAAAATTATGTTGCACTGCTTATTTCTAAAACTGAATACATAGCTATAGGTAGCTGTTGTGCACAAATTATGTGGATGAAACACACATTACTAGACTATGATAAACTGTGATAATAAAAGTGCTATAAATATTTCAAATAATCTTGTGTCACATTCTAGAACAAAACATATTGATGTAAAACATCACTTTTTGAGAGATCATTTTCAAAAAAAAGATATCACTCTTGAATACATTGGTACATAACATCATCTTGCTAATATATTTACTAAGACTTTGAATTCTGAGTGAATGAATTACATCAAACAAGAATTAGGTATGATTAATTTTGGTTAAGTTTAATTTTATGGGACCCACTATTGGGTATGTCTCTCCATTGGGTATGTCTCTCCATTGGGTATGTCTCATTGTTGGGTATGTCTCAGCATTGGGTATGTCTCATTGTTGGGTATGTCTCACCATTATGAATGTCACATTGTTGTACTTCTCACCATTGGACTTCTCACCATTATACTTCTCACCATTGGTTTGTCTCACCATTGTGATTTTTCTTTCCTTTATCAATTTTTTCATTTTTTAGTTTTGAACCACCAATTTTTTATTTTTTCTACATGGTTTATTTTAAATTTAAAACTCAATTTCAAATTTATCCCAATTCCCGATTTTGATTTATCATATCCTTAAAAACCCCAAATGATAAATTCAGCACTTTATTTAGTTTCAATGCACCTATTTCCTCACACATTTATCTCTTGATCCATGTGTGATCCTTCTATTCCCAATCTTTTTACCTTTCTTTCACCTTCACCCAAGCTTGTCAAGCCAGCCTTCATGAATATAGTGAAGCAACCTTCAGAGTCTTCTCCAGACGAGTCGTGTTCTGCAAAGAAGTGGAAAGGGGAACCGATTCATTCTACACCTATCAAACAGGTTAACCCTTAGATTTCAAAGAGGGTTTTTTACTTGAGAAGTAAGTTGAAGCAAAATGGATGCTTTTGGGTAGATCCTTAGTGCTAAATGTTTTATAGAACCAAGTATGGATGGATTGGTTCTCTTCAAATAAGAGACCTTTTTATCCTAATATAGTGTATGAGTTCTACCAGTATATGGATTTTAGTTTTGAAGAAGAAGAAGAGTATTGGGTAAGAAGATGATTTAAAGGACACTGAATTTCCTTTTCTTAAAAATAGTGGGTTGAGTGCTTAAAGAATCCTCATAAAGGTGCGTTTAATGACTTTCAAGGAACCATTTCAAACTATAATGATAATTTCATCTATGAAGAATCCCTTACTAAGTTAATAGGTGATGAAACTTTGAGAAGGATAGTTTCTTCTAAGTTATATGGGGAATGCATATTGCTTTTCAAATTCATCCTGCACATACTATTCCCAAGGAAGGGTGATTTTTCTAACTTAAGGTATCAAGATGTTTATTTGATTTGTCTAATAAAAATAGGACAAAAGATAAACCTTTACAGATATCTTATGCTTCATATATCTAAAATGATTAATCCAACTTTGAGATCAAATTATTTGATCTATCTTAAGATAATTTATGTTATGTTGAAATTTAAAAAGGTTTGTTGATGAAAATGAAGAGTTATTTGTGGATTGTGGTGGATATTTTATTACAAGGATAATTTTTAGAATGATGAGGATCAGTTGGAATCCATGTAAGAAGTAGTGGGTAGATGATAGTGAAAAGTTGTATAATGATTTTAACCTTGTTGATCATCATTCAAGACCAAGATATATTATTGACCCTGGTCTAGAACCTAATGAAATTATTGAATATTATGATAAGAATTAAGAAGTTTTTGTTGGTGGAAAATAAGAAGAAGAATATCCAGTAGATGAGGGTAGTGACCCTAACCTATCTCCTAGTTCTCTTATTATCACTTATGGAGATCCTATTCCACCTAGGACTCTCCTCAAAAGAGAGAATTTTATAAAAATTGATGAGGAAGAGACCAAAGTATCTAGAGAAGGACAGTTTAAAAGTAATTATAAATCAGATAATGTTGATGGTGAAGATGAATCAGATTATGAAAATGTGAATGATAATGAAGATGTAAATGATGATGATGATGATGGAGATCCAGATCCTTATGGTTCTAGTGGGAAATTTAGAAGAGAGGATGTTGAAACTCCTCAAGATCTACTTGTTTCTCCTCAAGGTTCTATTTCCATACCAGAAGAGAGACCTGGTTTTTTTGGTGAACTATATCTACCTACTAGGAAATAAGGAGATGCATCTGTTGAGGGGGAGCAATTCCCAAGTGATAAAGTTTTTACTTATATTGATAATGTATTTTTTATTGGTGATAAAACAGAGTTGGATCAATTTTTTGTTGATAAGATGAGAATTATTGTTTCTATTGAGTAGCATGTGGCTAAACAAATGGTAAATGAGCATATTTTTTAACAAGATTTTGATGTACAGTTAAAAAATTTGGCTACTTCAGATAAGACTTCAGTTAATGAGTATATATTTGATGCACCTTCTATAGAATAGAGAACAATTAAGACCTCTATTGGTGTACCTACTATAGTGGTATCTATAGTTGTTGTTTCTTCAGTGGTTGAGCCTCTTGGAAAGACTTATGATAGATGGATTGATCCCATGTCAAAGGAATGGGATTTGTTTTTTGGTAAGGTTGGTAGTTCATCAAAGAATGGTGAACCTTCCATTCAAGAAGAGAGAGATCCTAAAGGATAAATGGTTTCTTAGATTGATGTTGCTGGTTTATTAGAAAGTTTTTTTCTAGGAGATAACTTTCACCTATTGTATAACCTATTCCTGTTGATGTATTCACCAAAGGTAACTTATATGAGTTTAGAGAAAAAGATTGTTTTAGATTTTGGTAAGTTTTTGAGGAATCAAGCACCACTTATTACTAATCTCAATGAACAAGATATAGGATATCTATTTGATTTGGTGATTCACCATATTCAACCAAATATGATGCACCATATTCAAGAAGAGGAAATTGAGAATAAAAGACTTTCCAGTGAGTTGGAGTCTTTGAGATATGCTATGGAAGGGATGCAGTCTACTTTTGTAGCAAGCATGGATGATTTTTTGGAGAGAGTTAAAAATCTTAACTTAGTGTATTCTAGTTCAATTGATCCATATAGACCTATATTTTATGTTTATTTTCTCTGATTAGTGTCCAGAGAAGAGTTTAGAGTTGTTTCAGCTAGTTCTTTAAGTGTTGTTTCAGATCAGCCTCTAGAGACCTAAAGTAGAATAAGGTATAACAGTGATCATGTTCTCAAGTTGATTATAGAATATGTTAAGGACATGAAGTTTTATTTAGAGACTATAACCAATTCCATCAAATATTATCTCTCTGGGATTTATACCAAGCATGAGTTGAATGCTCAATTTAAGTTTTTGGTAGAAAATTTGAGGATGCCTCCTATGACCCAATATTTTAAATAAAAAGTGATGAATATAACATTTTCATATATTTTATACTATAAATTATTGTTTATAATCCCAACATAGTGTTATTTGATGGGTAGTTTTCATGTTTTTAGGTTTTAGTGTTATTTTTAGCCTAAATGTGAAAACTCCTAATTCTGGATTTTAGACAGATTTTTACATCAAGGGTATTTTAGTCATTTAATGAAAAATATATTTCCAAATTTTGTTATTAAACTTTTTTTAGAATCCTTATTTTATTTCATTCAACTTTGTCTTCTGGACCAGGAGCTGATTCGGCCATCTAAAGGGTCTAAAAATTCATTGAAGTTGGACATTTTTCTGGGCGGACAGCGTGGACCCCACCACTGTAACGGAATCCAAACGTGGCCTACACATATCCAAATGAGCTGTTTATACCTTTTATAGAACTAGGAAATCTATTAAAGACTCTACAACAAATTTGGGAGAGTTTATAAGTCATTAAGGCATCCATTTAACAACATACTTTTGGAGGAACCTTCCTGGAAACTTCGTCCAGAAACAGAAACCGTCAATGAAAAATTCATAACTCATTCATCCTAAGTCTAAATGATCTGAAATATTGAATATGGAATACCAAGATATTTATGAACAATATTCATTAAGGGTGGAACGTGTGAAGAGGTCATTTATGGGGTCTACAATGTGTCAACTTTCGTGGGACGAATTATGCCTATAAAAGGAGGCTCTCACCTCCTTCCCAAATCATCTCATTCTCCATTCCATTCCTTCAAGGAACCAAGGAGGAGATCTCCAATGAGGGAGTCCGGCCACAAATCTTCCCCATTTCATTTATTTTCTTTATTTTTGTTTTAGTTTTCAATTGTAATTTAGATTTCTAATAAAATTCATGCATTATTTTTATTTTGGTGTCCACCCAACCACCATGTTTTCTTCTTCATCTTTTCTCATTATTTTCTTCCTTATTATTCTCATACACCATTACCTCTTACCCTAAAAAATGAGGGGTTAACCCGAGACTTGGCCCGAAGAAGGTATGTGGAAATTTCATTTATTCTGTGCTTAAATTCTGATGTTTTATTAAGTTTGTGATGAGGAAGAGTGACGTGCACGGGTGTGGCGATCGTCCACCACGACACTGATCTCAAACTCATTTCTATTATTTTATTAAATATTCTTCCTCCATTATACTAGATACAAGCTCTTCATATGATGGATTTGAGCCATTCAGTGGTTGAAATGGCATACGATGGAGCCAGGTCTTAGAAGATGTCACACTCTCGATCGAGGTGTGCCATCAACCTTGATTATAGGAGGAGGTGAAGTTAAGATTGCTAAATGCATTCATGATTTCACACCAATAAATAAAATAATAGTAATTCATGAATGAGATCACATAATTGAATTATCAAACTTAATTTAAATACCAACAAGGAGAATTATGAAACCCACAAACCAACCCATAAAGGCCAAGTTCTTTCTCAATTAATTGCATTTTGTCATTGCATATTAGTTTTATCTTTTATTTTAATTAAATTTCATTCCATTCCTAGATAAAATAAAAAAAACCAAAAGAATTAGTTTATTTAAATTAGATTAAGTGAGTGAATGACTGAAAAGGCTCCTCAAGAGAGATGACCCTGGTCAGTCTCTATGTTGCACTAGGAAAATTAAATTGCTTTTGCCACGCCCTACGACTGGCATGCGTTAACAAGTTAATCAGTTAAAAGTATTGGATCCTCTGTTGAAGATTTTTTATGGAAGAAAATAAGGGATTTTTTAGTTCCATGTAGAGAGGTGTCAATATTATAATGGATTTCATACTGTTGGGTATGTCTTATCTCAATAATACTATATAAATCTTATTGATTTTGATGCCCACAAATACCCTTGTTTGTTTTACTAATGATTTTACTTTAAGTATATTTCAGAGAATTAATTTTATTTATAATTATTATTTTGGAATTATATTCAAGTATTTATTTCATTATAAATATTCATCAAAGTGTTTGTGACACTCTCAAAATGTACTTTGGAAACACTATTCACTGTTTGTCATTTTCTGGAATCACGGTTCATTCCCTACACTGAAGAATGTAACGTAAGGAATATACCCTACATTTTTATTAAAGATTATGGTAAAGGATCAACACGTATGGTTAATCAACCTTACGTTAGAAGAAACGTATAGATAAAGAACATTACATTTGAATGAAACCTTATGTTTGTCAAAGAGAAAAGGTATGGTCAAAGAACATTATGTAAGTATGGAACCCTACATTTGAGAAGAAAATGTATGGATCATTAGCCTTACTTTCATGATCAACCTTATGTTTTCAACCCTGTATTTAGAAAAGATGAATGTATGGATAATAAATGCTGCATTCAGAAATTTATATCATCCCTACGTTACGTAGTTGAACCCTATGTTTGTGGTTTTTTCCTTTTATGAAGGAACTTTACGTTTGCCTATTCAACGTTGGAAATTCGAATTTACCATTTTTATCAGAGTTTTTTACAATAGTATTTGCATAATATCAGGGAAATTTAAAGATCAATTTTGATTGATTCAAATCTCGTTATAATTTTTTTAAAGGATCGTATTCAACGGAAATTTTCTCTCCTATTCTTAAGGGAAGTTATGACTACTCTGAGCTGTATTTTTTAATTTGAATTCTCTCGATTTATCAGGTGTCTTTTGCAGATATGAAATTTTATTGTGAGATATATTGTTATATATCTTTCTATGTCAGATGTGTGGATATCTCTCAGCTGTATTGATAATTTCCATTATTTAAGTTTTCTTGTGAAAATTAATTTACAGTGCTACAACGATCGAGCATCTCAAAAATGAGGACTACATTTTGGAGATATACATGTTCAATCCTGGAAGCATGATGCTCTGTTTTTGTTTTTGTTCTTAAAATTAAATATCTTTTGTGAAACTAGATCTCTTCAGACATATTTCAAATATTATTTTTCTTTTAAAGTCAGATATCCATCTTCTATCAGTTGTGTGTTGCTGCAACTGTGAAGTTTAAACAATTTTATCAAATCAATCTCTATTGATTCTTTTGAGTATCGGATACTCGATTTCAGTTGTGGTGGAGTGTAGGCATCTCATGCTAAGCTGTGGATATTTCGGTTCCCTGTAAAAGAACCATAAGGCTCTTTTTTTAAGCCTTATTTGTAAGGGTGAAAACTGTCTACACTCAGTTGTGGATCGGTCTTATGATACGAGGACCTTACTAGTTAAATTCACCAAACCTGTAGAGAGGGTGATTGGTGGAGTGGACTATGGGATATCTATGCCCCGAACCACTATAAACAGCAGTTTTTTGTTTCTCTTCTTTTATCTGCTACTTATTCTTTCATATAGAAACACCGTTCTATCGTCTCTTACTATTAAGCAATAGAATTGTGAAAATTTTAAAAGGACACAATTCACACCCCTCTTGTGTCATTGCCATAGCCATTCCAACCTAACATTTGGTATCAAAGGTTGATCTTTTCAACAAAGCTATAAGAAGCTAAAATCATAAGATCTATACAAAGATAGAAATTACTGACCCAAGGGAAGGAATTTCAATAGTTTGTGCTCCTTATTTCAATGGTGAAAATTATGGGTGCTAGAAATCAAGGATGACTATTTATCTAAAAAATCTTGGATATAGAGTTTATTTAAAAATCCTAACTCTCTATAAGATTCCTAAAAAACTAGAAACTTGGGATGCTGCAACTAAAGTTGAATATGATATGAACTCCAAAGTTATTAATGTTATCATCTATGGTCTTGGACCAGACGAATTTAATCGTGTATCACAATGTACAATAGCTTATAAAATGTGGTAGACAATTTCATTTTCCTATTAAGGTATGGAAAATGTAAGACAAATGAGATATGAAATAGTAAAATTAAATTTTGATACATTTAGAATGTTTGATGGAGAAATAACCATTCAAATGAATGGAATGCTTACAGAAATTATTAACAATATTACATCTTTGGGTGAGCCTATCAATCACTCAGATCAAACTTTGAAATTACTGAGAGTACTACCTACAAAATAGAATGGTATATCAGCTGTTATTATACAATCATATCCTGTCAAAAATCTGATAATAAAAGAACTCATTAGGACATTGATGATGTATGAAGCTGAAATGAAAGAAGAATCTGAAGATCATATAATTATTGTGAAAAGGGAAAATACTACTTTAAAGGTGACATCTCAGAAGAAAAACAAAAAAATGAAACAAGAAGTCAGAGAAGAAAGGAATTCAGACTCATATGACTCTGAAGTAGAGCTGACTCAATTAGCCAGAAAGTTTAGCAAGTTTTATAAGAAGAAAAGATGATTCAAAAAATCCTTTAAAAGGGATGAGAATGAATCAAGGGAAGTTAGATGCTATGAATAAAAAAAATTGGGTCATATAAGACCTGATTTTCCTCAACTAAAAGGTGAGAAGAGAAAGATAGAAAAGAAGTATCAAAAAAATATTGATTATGAAAATAAAGAAAAAAGAGCAATAAAGGCTACTTGGAGTGCTTCTGAAGACTCCAGCATCTCATCTATTTTTGATTCAGAGAAGAAACATTCAAATCTGAAAGAAAATATGTGCTTCATGGATGAAGAAGATAAGGTATAAATCTACTGTTCATTTGATTCTGATTCTAGTTATTTGAATGATAAAATGGATGCCTATTGCACTATACTGGAAGAAAGATACGACTCATTATTAAAGAAACGCAAATCTTTAAAGAATATTGATAATGCTATTTTAGGATAAAGGGATACTTTACTTAAACAACATCAAGAGTTAGTTGAGAAATTTAGCTCATCTACTACAAACTGTAATGACCATGAAAATAAGATTAAAATACTACAGGATTAAGTAGAAACTTATAAAAGTGATACTCTTATTTTTACAAAAGGAGAAATTGTACTGAATGAAATTCTTGGAAAAAAATTATTAAAAAAGAAAGATTTGGTATAGGCAGTAAGGGTGAAAATTCAAACTGTATAAGAATTATTTTGTTCACAATTCAAAAACCATTACTTGTCACTTTTTTGGAACAGAAGGACATATAACAAAAAGCTGTTATTTGAGAAATCCTCAAATAAGTGGGATTAAAAGATCTTTTATTTCAAATATTTTATCTAAAGTATATGACATAACTCATGGAAAAATAAAGCAGATTTGGATTCCTAAATTTTTGTTAGCTAACACTACTGGACTCAAAAAGATATGGGTACCCAAAAAAACTTTTATTTGAATTGTCTTTTTAGTTAATAGGTAATAGAAAAGAAAAGGCTATATGGTACATGGAAAGTGGCTGCTCCAGACATATTAGTGGAAATCCATCAAACTTCAACATATTGATTCAAATAGATGGAGGCCTAGTCACCGTCGGTGATAATGCCAAAGGAAAGATAATTGGACTCGGAATAGTTGAATATCCAAAGACTATATCAATTAACAAAGTATTGTATGTACAAGGTTTGAATCATAATCTGATAATTATATATCAACTATGTGATGATGGATATTGTGTTGATTTTTCTAACAATTTATGTTTTTTATTTAAAGATAAATTGCTTAAGTTTAGAGCACCCAGAACAGATAATGTTTATGCTATGGATTTAAATTCCTTATGTAAATAAAAAGTGGATTGTTTAACTGCTAAGATAAATGAGTCATAGATTTGGAATAGATGACTTGGCCATTGCAATATTTATGCTTTACATAAATTTGAAAGTGATAGATTTTGTTATGCATGTCAAATTGGAAAGCAACACAAATCCTCCTTCAAAAATATTAACAAAATTGCTACATCAAAACCCCTAGAACTTATTCATATGGATCTTTTTGGACCATCAAGAGTAAAAAGTTTGTCTAGAAAATTATATGTATATGTTTTAGTATTCTAGATTTACATGGGTCTATTTTCTAAAACTCAAAAATGAAGCTTTTACTGTTTTTGAATGTTTTTGTAAAAGTGTTAAAAATGAAAAAGGTTTTAAGATAATTTCATTAAGAAGTGATCATGGTATAGAATTTGAGAATCGAGAATTTAATTCTTTTTGCTAAAATACAAGTATTAAACACACCTTCTTTGCACCAAGAACACCTCAACAAAATGTAATTGTTAAAAGAAGAAACAAAACTATTCAAGAAATTTCTAGGACTATGCTAAATGAATACATCCTTCCAACCTACCTGTGGGTAGAAGTTGTAATCATAGCTAGCTATATTATAAATAGAGTTTTAATTCGGCATATTTTAAAAAAGACACCTTATGAACTTTGGAATAACAAAAATCTTAAGGTAAAGTAATTTAAAGTTTTTTGGATGTAAGGTGTATATCCTGAACACCAAGGATAATATTGGTAAGTTTGATCCAAAAGATGATGAAGGAATATTTTTAGGATATTCTGAAACTTCTAAAGATTGTAGAGTATTTAATAAAAATTCAAGGATTATTGAAGAATTGGTTCAAGTGAAGTTTGATAAAACTGACCCTTTTATTAAAGAGAAAGATAAAATTGATGAAACTTTTGACTCCTCTAACAACATGAGACTTAAAAATATGAAAAATGATTTTGAAAATATAAATAAAAGTCAGTCCAGTTCAGAAGAACATAATAATGAAGAACCTAAAAGTATTTTACCTAGACAGTCTAAAATCCTAAAGGATCATCCTTTATAAACTGTTATAGGAAACCTAGATACAGGCATTAAACCCAGAATAAGTGTAAGAAACCTAGTTGAATTCTCTGCCTTTTATCACAATTAGAACCTAAATCTTTTGAAGAAGCCTTAGAAGATGAGAGTTGGATGTTAGCAATGCAAGAAGAGTTAAACCAATTTAAAAGGAATAAAGTTTGTGAATTTGTTGAAAGACCAACAAATTATCCAGTCATAAGAACAAAATGGGTCTTTAGAAATAAACAAGATAATCAAGGGATTATAACTAGAAATAAAGCTAGGTTAGTAGCCAAAGGATATAATTAAAAAGAATGTGTAGATTATGATGATTCTTTTACCCCTGTAACTAGACTAGAAGCAATTAGAATTCTTTTAGCCTATGTATCTCATATGAACTTTAAATTATATCAGATGGATGTTAAATCTTCCTTTTTAAATGGTTATTTAATGGAGGAAGTTTATGTTGAGAAACATCCTATTTTTGAAAATTCTTAAAAACCAAATTCTGTTTTCAAACTTACTAAAGCTCTATATGGCCTTAAACAAGCACCTAGAGTTTGGTATGAAAGATTAAGTTCTTTTCTTTTGAAAAATGGTTTTACTGTTGGTTTGGTAGATCCAACCCTTTTTAAGAAAACAATTTGTTTTGATTTTATATTACTACAAATCTATGTTGATGATGTTATTTTTGGATCAACAAATAAAAAACTTTGTAATGATTTTTCAGAACTCATGAAAAATAATTTAAAATGAGCATGATGGGAGAATTAAATTTCTTTTTAGGACTTCAAATTTATCAAAAATATTATGGAATTGTATTAAACCAAAGTAAATATATTACTTATTTATTGAAGAAAAAATGGTCTTAAAAACAGCAAGACATATACAACTCTCATGTGTACTAATATAAAACTTGATTTGGATGAAGCTGGAAAACCAGTAGACAACAAGTTGTATAGAGGTATGATTGATAGTTTATTATATCTTACTGGTAGCAGACCTAATATTACGTTTTCAGTATGTTTATGTGATATATTTAAAACAAATCCTAAAGAATATTATTTTATTATTGTTAAAAGGATTTTTAGATTTTTTAAAGGAACTATTTTTTAATCTCTTCTTTATCCAAAAACTTCTGATTTTAATTTAATATCATATCCAGATGTTGATTTTGGAGGTTGTAGATTATATAGAAAAAGTACCTCGGGAACCTATCACTTTTTAGGAAAATATTTAGTATCTTGGTCAAGTAAGAAGCAACACTCAGTTTCCTTATCAACAGCTGAAGCATAATATATATCTGTAGGTAGTTACTATGCACAAGTGTTGTGGATGAAAAACACACTGATGGACTTTGGACTAAATTTTAATAATACGCCTATTTTATGTGATAATACAAGTGCTATAAATATTTCAAAAAATCCCATAATTAATTCTATAACTACACATATTGATATTATACATCATTTTATAAGAGCTCGTGTTCTTAAAAAGGATATATCTTTAGAATTTGTTAACATTAAATATCAATTAGCTGATATTTTCACTAAACCACTTCCAACTGTAAATTTTGATTTTATTAAGGGGGTTAGGTTTATTTAATTTTTAAAATGATAATATTTTTAATATTTTTAATTTTAAATATTTATTTATTCTATTTTATTTATGTTAAAATTATTTACTGATTACTTTAAATCTAAATTGCTTTAATATTTTATTTCCGATGTAAATTTTAGTTAATTTATTTTAATTTTAACTTTACTTGTGCCACATACTTTTTAAAATTTTAATGATTGTCTTACGTAATGACACGAGAAACAAGGATATATGTCATTTGTCAGAAAACTTTCGACTACCAAACCCTTTGTTTACCAAATCCTTTCGTCTTTCTTGAAACCTTCGTCCTTCTTCAAAACCCTAGAAGATGAAAAATATCAAACCTTCAGATTTTCAGAAATGGAGAAAACCAAGCGATTCGAAGAGGGTGAAGCTAGTGAACCGAAGTGACAATGCGTTTCTAGTCGAAAGATTCTTTAAGGAAAAGTAGTGGATTTAGAATAGTTGTACCATGCAGATTTGCTTCTGAAATGGGTATTATCTTTTCAAGTACTAGAGAATACTTTTAATGAAGTAAATTTCAAATTTATTTATGAGGTGGATCTGAAATATTTTTATAAAAGTGTACATTTTAGTTTTGGTGATTCTGGAGATATGATTTTCACAAGTATAGAATATAAGGACTTTTTTATTTCTTCCACTGAAGTTTCACAAATTTTGTACTGCCCGCATGAAGGAGTCTTCCATTTTGATCTCTAATCTATTGGAGATAAGGATCATTCTTCAAAATACATTAT
Source organism: Viscum album (assembly GCA_963277665.1). NCBI lineage: Eukaryota > Viridiplantae > Streptophyta > Magnoliopsida > Santalales > Viscaceae > Viscum > Viscum album. Next base: position 2,000,177,076 of record OY728123.1, on the reverse strand, counting down.
TTCTTTTCTATTTAATACAAATAACATAAATAAAATGTTTGTTAATCATCTCAAGGCAGATCATAAAATTTTGGTTAAGTTTATTCAAATCGGAATTGCACCAAGGATGGATGAGATGGAAAAGATTTTGTACCCATACATGTACATCATGTTTTAATTTTTGAGTGATATCAATCTGAACTTCCCTTGATATTTGTTTTGATATCTTCAGTACTATTTTCAACCAGATGCTAAGATGAATTTTTATCCTTATGGAAGGATAATTTCTTGAATATTGTTTAAAAAGGATATGATTCAATTAGTTGATTCAAGAGTTAAGTGTCACCACAGTAATGTGTTTATTGCCAAAACTCTAATGAAGCTAAGATATTTCTAGAGTACTTTCAAAGGAAAAATTTTACATGTTGGTGCTAATGAAGAACGGATCTCAGGAGCTTTTGATCAGGGGGCAAGGAGGTTTAAGAAAGAAAGGTGTAGCTGAATTTAGAACTGATGGAGTTTCTCAACCGAATCAGAGGAGGATTCGGTATGATGCAGAAGCAGAAAGAGAGGATTAAAAAAGTAATAAGGTGCTTGTTCTCAAACCTAGGACTAGATTATTCTCTCTCAAATTTACCCAAGATATGAAGGTAGAACGGTCCTTATAGTTTAGCTTGGGTTATCGAATCCTCAGAGACCTAAGAAGTGCCTACAGACACGTACATTCTATGGATTGTTTTTGGATATGAAGTGGCCAACTTGGGTTAATTTTATATGGGTTTAAGGTATCACTAATAGTTTTAAGTTAATTCAAATTAAGGTAATGAGTTGATCCTAGGTTATCGCTCGGGTTGGATTGGATGAATTTCTTTTTTTTAATGATTTCACTTTCTTATAATTGAGATGGGTTCATTTAAGAAGATAAAACATAATCATAAATTACTGGTTTAATGCCTACACACCCTAATACTAATCACCCATACACTTGAAGGATCAAATCATTGAGCACTCCAAGGTAAAGGTTTGTATTATCACTTGAAATGTGTGACCTTAAATTCAACAAGGATGAAGATGTTTTAAAATCATCAAATAAAAATCTCACTTAAAAGAAGTGATTAGCCATTAATGGAGTGAGAAACAACATACAATCCTTCCCCTTTATACTCCATTGGATTAACCCATAAAATATTTATCCCTCCATTTATGACATGTCTTCAATGGAAGCGGGAAGTAGACTTACGAGGGTGGAATTGAAGAAGTAAAAAAAACAACAACAAAAATCAATCACTCCACCATTGTGTGATAAATATCACAAAGTATGGTGTGAATAAATTCACACATTGAACCAAAAGTATCAACGTGATATGTAGAACAACAGAATAAGAGTAGAAGAAGAACTTTTATTAAGAAACTAGGATGAATTAAAACAACTTACATGTGAAAGAAGAACGTTACAAAGAGAAATTGGCAGCATAACATTAAGATGAAAACAAAGCTCAAAGATCCTTCAATCCTCCAACACCACTGCCTTAAATAGGAATTTTTGAGCCCTTGGGTCGATCTTCCAACAGTCCAAGTCTCCTCAATTAATTGTGGTAGGCCATAGGTGGGTGGAAAGTAAGGGAGAGTTGATTTTTCCACCCTGCACCCGAGGTGGCATCTATCTTTCCTTCACCGAACAGAAGCGCTTGTAAGACATTATATATGGCCAAATCAGAGTGGGACATAGAATAATAAAATGTATTACCTGATGTTTTATAACCTCCTGTAAAATGTGGGACCATTTGGAGTTGTGGATTCCTAGATATGATCATATTAGTAGGCTGTTTTTTTGGGCCGCAGAATCTGGCCCAGAATTTTATCTCTAACTTGGGCCGCCTACATAGACACCATGGAGGCCGAATTAGCATTGGATAATGCAAAGTGATTTGTTCCTATACATGTCTTCTAGAATCCCAAGAAATTTGGTATTCATTGGGCCTGTATGTTGGGCCCCACATTCTCATCAGTGGTATGGTGTCCAATCTTCCTTCTCCAGAATTGCTTCCTTTCATTGTCAAATATCTCCATCATCCTTTATGAATCTTTCATTGATCCTTAAATGAAAAATATTCATATTGAAGTGAATATATAGTTAAAAAGAATATCAAATTAAAATATTTATAATTAGATTCCTTAAAATTAGATGAATCATTGGGTACTTCAAATGATGTTCAAAAATGTACCACATAATAGTGCATTTTAAGAAGGTATTACAATCATAATGTGAAATGATGTTCAGAGTGTAAAATGCACTAAAATGGTGTTTATGAATAATAAAGAATATGAATATTATATATATTAACAATGAATATTAGACTCATTTTTTGGATAATCACACCCCCCCAACTTGAGTTTTGCTAGTCCCGAGCAAAATATATCTCAACAATATGAAATTTGAATTCCCTTTTCCAAAAACATTTTAATACACAATGATCACCAAAAACCCTTATACCAAAAAATACTAAAACCCATAAAAATAATTTAATACATGATATTTTCATAAGCAGATCCCAATCCCAAGCTCATTCTTTTGTTCAAGTTCATTGCCATATTTCATCCAATATCAATTAAGTATGAGGATGTGTTGTGCATCACAATAGACATGGGGGTTCATCTTTATTCAAGGGGGAAATGACGGAATCGTTAGGTGGAATCACATTTCAATATTAATATGAGTATTCAAAAAAAATTATTGTTTTTTTTTGCATTTTTTCCATCGTAATTGAAATTGCACTCAAAAGAATCAACCCCTGTAGCGATACTTTGCCAATGACTCCCAGGCTCAAAGACCTTAGGGCATCAAGTGAAGCCCACATACTCGGGCATCATCTCGAGTTGACTTAGTCAAAAACAAATTCAAATTACCAAAAATAGAGATAAAATTACTAACTCTGGGCTAGATAACTATGGAGTCACGATCCCCAAGTGCCGAAAGCCACGCATTAGGTCATTTCATTGCTCTACGTGCAAATTTTACTTTATTTTATTTTTAATTTTTTTTTTTTTTTGAATACTCATATTAAACTAAAATGATCACCAAACCTATGCTATTTATTTGGGGGACCCCATGAACTCAAACTAATACCCCACTATCCAAAGGATGTTCATTGTGATCTCTTTTTTTATTTGGATGAAAATATAAACGATGAAATATCACATTGGATAGCCACACTTTCCAAAATATATGCTCATGAAATTATACAAGGATTAAAATCAGAATCAAGGAATGCTAAATTATTTGATATTCAGTTTCAAAGTGTGCAATGTGTATTACCATGTTCAAAGTTAAAGGAATTTTTCCTTCCATTTACAATTTTTTTTTTCAAATCATTTTTTTTTCACAAAAGCAAAAAAAAAATATTTCATCCCCCCCAAATTAAAACAAAATTATCCCCAGTGTTTGAAGAAATGAAAATTTAGGAGTAGAGGCAGATAATGGAAGTTCAAAAAGAAAATTGAAAATGAGGATCATGGAATGAAGTCACCTTGTGGTTGAAGTTGAAATTCTTGTTTCTCCCTTGTAATCCTTTGATATCCATGTCAATTGCAGAGTTCCCTAGTAGAAAAAGGAAAAAAACAAACAAAAATATATATATATATATATAATAAAGAAATTAAAATATAATTATATATATAAAAATTATAGAATAAGGAAGCACAAAAGGCCGTAGGTCAGTGGTAAGCGCGCGCCCCTGTCTCCCTTCGGTCCCGGGTTCGAATCCCTGCGGCTTCGCCGGTTGTGACGGGGTTTGACCCACGACCCACGACGTGTCCCTTTTTATTATTATTATTATATTTTTATTTATTTTTTTGTATTTTTATTTTAACCTATAAAAACATTAAAATAAAATAAATTGATGATACATTGTCTTTTTTTTAAATTTCTTGGTAAGGTATTACTTAAGGATCACGCCACGTGACACGGATGAATATGGTGCTCCCCTTTCGTACCCATCCATACTCATAATAGAAGAACATTTCAACAGTCTATTTTTTTATTAAATATCAAAATGATTAATTAATCCTATTTAAAATATAAATTTTATTAAAACAACAAAATGATTGGAAACTTGAAAACCATGGGTTGCCTCCCATGCAGCGCTTTGTTTAACGTCGTTAGCTCGACTTGAACCCCACAACTTACCCAATACCAACTTTCAACATTTTAAGGACCACATTTTCACCAATTCTACTATGTTGATATTGATTCTATGTTTATAATTTGTTTCATTCACAAACCTATGTTCTAAAATGAGTGGTAAAATCAAAGGAATATCAAAAATGGTTGATCCAGTTTCCTTTGTAGTCTTTCCTAAGACATCAATGATCATTACAAATTTTTTGGTTTCAAGAGAAGAATTAATTCCAATTTAAAGGTCATGATTATACCTTATGAATTGATTCTTTATAGGGGAGGGAAGGACAATAATTTTGAGCTTAGGTTGGATAGTACATTTAGACACAAGTTGATATTTTGAATCCAACTCAGTTTCATTTTCCAAATTTCTCAACAAAATTGGTTCCTTTTGAATAGAAGATTCAACCACCAAATTAGAAAGATCAGTTTTAGGAATGTGTATGGACTCTAAGTTTGTTATTTATCCCAATGTTTCACTTATTAGTGTTTTTGAAAAATCATAAACGGGGTTATACTTAGGAGACTCAATCCATGATGTCAAATTCTCCTCTTTTGAATCCAAAAAATAAATTTCATCTTTATTTAAAGACCCTTAAACAATTACTTCATGCTCTTCAGGTATCCTTGGTTCAAATGAAATTTCGTTAGCATTTTCATAAGATGTTTGTGTGTAACAAGATTCCTCTATGAATGATGAGGAATAGACAACCTGACTGGGAATGGGTTCCATAACTGTTTCAATTCTTTGTAGTTCTACTCTCAAGGATGAAACTTTAGAAGTAATTCTATCCATTTGTTGACACAATTTATCAATTAATGTATGTGGATCAAGATGGTCAAGGTGTTGGGACATATGGTCTATTCCAAGAGGATAATTAAGTTTTTGTAATTCCACAGGAGGATGTTCTGATTGGCCTTTTTGGGATTGGAACTCATAATAAGTTGGAATGTATTGTGGATCATATGAATAAAAACATTGTGGTTCAGTAGTTTGTTGATGATCCCACAAGTAGGAATTAGAATGGTCATTGTACATCATACATGGGGTTGGGTGATCAAAGTATGGATAGGTTTCCCATGTTTGGAATTGTTCAAAATTGACTTCCATAGAAGTGAGGGGGTGAGAATATAGAAGAGGGATGAAAAAAAAGGATGATAGTGTCTAAGATAACTTACTTAGATCCCCGGCAACGGCGCCAAAATTTGATTCTCGCTCAAGTTTACCCAAGAGATGAAGGTAGAACGGTCCTTGTAGTTTAGCTTGGGTTATCGAATCCTTAGAGACCTAAGAAGTACCTACAGAAACGTACATTATATGGATTGTTTTTGGATATGAAGTGGCCAACTTGGGTTGATTTTATATGGGTTTAAGGTATCACTAATAGTTTTAAGTTAATTCAAATTAAGGTAATGAGTTGATCCTAGGTTATCGCTCGGGGTGGATTGGATGAATTTCTTTTTTTTAATGATTTAAATTTCTTATAATTGATATGGGTTCACTTAAGAAGATCAAACATAATCATAACTTACTCATTTAATGCCTACACATCCTAATACTAATCACCCATACACTTGAAGGATCAAAGCATTGAGCACTCCAAGGTAAAGGTTTGTATTAGCACTTGAAATGTGTGACCTTAAATTAAATAAGGATGAAGATGTTTTAAAATCATAAAATAAAAATATCATTTAAAAGAATTGATTATCCATTAATGGAGTGAGAAATAACATCCAATCCAGCCCCTTTCTACTCCCTTGGATCAACCCATAAAAGAGTTATCCCTCCATTGATGACATGTCTTCAACGGAAGCGGGAAGTAGACTTACGAAGGTGGAATTGAATAAGTAAAAAACAACAAAAATCGATCACTCCACCGTCAACGTGATATGTAGAACAACAGAATAAGAGTATAAGAAGAACTTTTATTAAGAAACTAGGACGAATTAAAACAACTTACATGTGAAGGAAGAACGTTACAAAGAGAAATTGGAAACATAACATTAAGATGAAAACAAAATCAAAGATCCTTCAATCCTCCAACACCACTACCTTAAATAGGAATTTTTGAGCCCTTGGGTCGAGCCTCCAACAGTCCAAATCTCTTCAATTAATTGTGGTAGGCCATAGGTTGGTGGAAGGTAAGGGAGAGTTGATTTTTCCACCCTTGACCCGAGGTGGAAGCCAGCTTTTCTTTACCGAACAGACACGCTTGGAAGACCTTCTAGATGGCCGAATAAGAGTGGGACATAGAAGAAGAGAATGGATCCCCATATGTCCTATAACCTACTGTAAAAGTTGGGCCTATTTGGAGTTGTGTATTCCGAGATATGATCATATTAGTGGGCTATTTTTCTGGGCTGCAGAATCTGGTCCAGAATTTTATCTCTAACTTGGACCGCCTAAATGGACACCATGGATACTGAATTAGCATTGTATAATGAAGAGTGATTTGTTCCTATACATGTCTTATAGAATCCCAAGAAATTTGGTATTCATTGGGCCTGTATGTTGGGCCCCACATTCTCATCAGTGGGCTGGTGTCCAATCTGCCTTCTCTAGAATTGCTTCCTTTCATTGTCAAATATCTCCATCATCCTTTATGAATATTTCATTGATCATTTAATGAAAAATGTTCATATTGAAGTGAATATCCAGTTCAAAAGAATATCAAATTAAAATATGTATAATTAGATTCCTTAAAATTAGATGAATCATTGGGTACTTCAAATGATGTTCAAAAATGTATCACATAATAGTGCATTTTAAGAAGGTATTACAATCATAATGTGAAATGATGTTCAGAGTGTAAAATGCACTAAATTGGTGTTTATTAATAATAAATAACATGAATATTATATATATTAACAATGAATATTATCCTCATTTAGTGGCTAATCACACCCCCCAACTTGAGTTTTGCTAGTCCCGAGCAAAATATATCTCAACAATATGAAATTCGAATTCTCTTTTCCAAAAACATTTTAATACACAATGATCACCAAAAACCCTTATACCAAACAATCTTGAAACCCATAAAAATAATTTAATACATGATAGTTTCATAAGCATATCCCAAGCCCAAGCCTATTCCTTTGTTCAAATTCATTGCAATATTCCATCCAATATCAATTAAGTATGAGGATGTGTTGTGCATCACAATAGACATGGGGGTTCATCTTTATTCAAGGGGGAAATGATGGAAGAGTTAGGTGGAATCACATTTCAATATTAATATGAGTATTCAAAAAAAATATTGTTTTATTGTTTTATTTTTATTTTTTTGTTTTTGCAATTTTTCCATGGTAATTGAAATTGCACTCAAAAGAATCAACCCCTGTAGCGAGACTTTGCTGATGACTCCTAGGCTCAAAGACCTTAGGGAGTCAAGTGAAGCCCACATACTTGGGCATCATCTCGAGTTGACTCAGTCAAAAACAAATTCAAATTACCAAAAATAAAGATAAAATTACTAACTCTGGGCCAGACAACTATGAAGTCACGATCCCCAAGTGTCGAAAGCCACGCATTAGGTCATTTCATTGCTCTACGTGCAAATTTTATTTTATTTTATTTTTTATTTTTTATTTTTTTTGAATAATCATATTAAACTAAAATGATCACCAAACCTATGCTATTTATTTGGGGGACCCCATGAACTCAAACTAATACCCCACTATCCAAAGGACGTGCATTGTGATCTTTTTTTTATTTGGATGAAAATATAAATGATGAAATATCACATTGGACAGCCACACTTTCCAAAATCTATGCTCATGAAATTATACAAGGATTAAAATCAGAATCAGGGAATTCTAAATTATTTGATATTCAGTTTCAAAGTGTGCAATGTGTATTAATATGTTCAAAGTTAAAGTAATTTTTCCTTCCATTTACAATTTTTTTTCAAATCATTTTTTTCACAAAAGCAAAAAAAAATATTTCATCTCCCCCCCCAACTTAAAAAAACATTGTCCCCAGTGTTTGAAGAAATGAAAATTTAGGAGTAGAGGCAGATAATGGAAGTTCAAAAAGGAAATTAAAAATGAGGATCATGGAATGAAGTCACCTTGTGGTTGAAGTTGAAATTCTTGGTGCTCCCTTTTAATCCTTTGATATTCATGTCAATTGCAGAGTTCCCTAGTAGAAAAAGGAAAAACAAAACAAACAAATATATATATATATATATATAATAAAGAAAGTAAAATATAATTATATATATAAAAATTATAGAATAAGGAATCACAAAAGGTCGTAGGTCAGTGGTAAGCACGCGCCCCTGTCTCCCTTCGGTCCCGGGTTTGAATCCCTGCGGCATCGCCGGTTGTGACGGGGTTTGACCCATGACCCACGATGTGTCCCTTTTTATTATTATTATTATATTTTTATTTATTTATTTTTTGTATTTTTATTTTAACCTATAAAAACATTAAAATAAAATAAACTGATGATACATTGTCTTCTTTTTAAATTTCTGGGTAAGGTATTACTCAAGGATCACAGCACGTGACACGGATGAATATGGTGCTCCCCTTTCGTACCCATCCATACTCATAATAGAAGAACATGTCAATAGTCTATTTTTTATTAAATATCAAAATTATTAATTAATCCTATTTAAAATATAAAGTTGATTAAAACAACAAAATGATTGGAAACTTGAAAACCATGGGTTGCCTCCCATGCAGCACTTTGTTTAACGTCGTTAGCTCGACTTGAACCCCACAACTTACCCAATACCAACTTTCAACATTTTAAGGACCACATGTTTCACCAATTCTACTAGGTTGAGATTGATTCTATGTTTATAATTTGTTTCATTCACAAACCTATGTTCTAAAATGAGTGGTAGAATCAAAGGAATATCAGAAATGGTTGATCCAGTTTCCTCTATAGTCTTTCCTAAGACATCAATGATCATTCCAAATTTTTTGGTTTCAAGAGAAGAATTAATTCCAATTGAAAGGTCATGATTATACCTTATGAATGGATTCTTTAGAGGGGAGGGAAGGACAATAATTTTGAGCTCAGGTTGGATAGGACATTTAGACACAAGTTGATATTTTGAATCCAACTCAGTTTCATTTTCCAAATTTCTCAACAAAATTGGTTCCTTTTGAATAGAAGATTCAACCACCAAATTAGAAAGATCAGTTTTAGGAATGGGTATGGACTCAATGTTTGTGATTTCTCCCAATGTTTCACTTATTAGTGTTTTTGAAAAATCATCAATGGGGTTATACTTAGGAGACTCAATCCATGATGTCAAATTCTCCTATTTTTAATCCAAAAAATAAATTTCATCTTGATTTAAAGACCCTTCAACAATTACTTCATGCTCTTCAGGTATCCTAGGTTCAAAGGAAATTTCATTAGCATTTTCATAAGATGTTTGTGTGTAACAAGATTCCTCTATGAATGATGAGGAATGGACAACCTGATTGGGAATGGGTTCCATAACTGTTTCAATGATTTGTAGTTCTACTCTCAAGGATGAAACTTTAGAAGTAATTCTATCCATTTGTTGACACAATTTCTCAATTAATGGATGTAGATCAAGATGGTCAAGGTGTTGGGATGGATGGTCTATTCCAAGAGGATAATTAAGTTGTTGGAATTCCACAGGAGGATGTTCCGATTAGCCTTGTTGGTATTGGAACTCATAATAGGTTGGAATGTATTGTGGATCATATGAATAAAAAAATTGTGGTTCAGTAGGTTGTTGATGATCCCACAAGTAAGAATTAGAATGGTCATTATACATCATACATGGGGTTGGGTGATCAAAGTAGGGATAGGTTTCCCATGTTTGTTATTGTTCAAAATTGACTTCCATAGAAGTGAGGGGGTGAGAATAGAGAATAGGGATGAAAAAAAAAGGATGATGGTGTCTAAGATAACTTACTTAGATCCCTGGCAACGGTGCCAAAATTTGATTCTCGCTCAAGTTTACCCAAGAGATGAAGGTAGAACGGTCCTTGTAGTTTAGTTTGGGTTATCGAATACTCAGAGACTTAAGAAGTACCTACAGACACGTACATTCTATGGATTGTTTTTGGCTATGAAGTGGCCAACTTGGGTTGATTTTAGATGGGTTTAAGGTATCACTAATAGTTTTAAGTTAATTCAAATTAAGGTAATGAGTTGATCCTAGGTTATCGCTCGGGGTGGATTGGATGAATTTATTTTTTTTAATGATTTAAATTTCTTATAATTGAGATGGGTTAATTTAAGAAGATCAAACATAATCATAACTTACTGGTTTAATGCCTACACACCCTAATACTAATCACCCATACACTTTAAGGATCAAAGCATTGAGCACTCCAAGGTAAAGGTTCGTATTAGCACTTGAAATGTGTGAACTTAAATTCAATAAGTATGAAGATGTTTTAAAATCATCAAATAAAAATCTCATTTAAAAGAATTGATTAGACATTAATTGACTGAGAAATAACATCCAATCCAGCCCCTTTATACTCACTTGGATCAACCCATAAAAGATTTAGCCCTCCATTGATGACATGTCTTCAACTGAAGCGGGAAGTAGACTTACGATAGTGGAATTGAAGAAGTAAAAAAAACAACAAAAATCGATCACTCCACCGTCAACGTGATATGTAGAACAAAAGAATAAGAGTATAAAAATAACTTTTATTAAGAAACTAGGATGAATTAAAAACAACTTACATGTGAAGGAAGAACGTTACAAAGAGAAATTGGTAGCATAACATTAAGATGAAAACAAGCTCAAAGATCCTTCAATACTCCAACACCACTGCCTTAAATAGGAATTTTTGAGCCCTTGGGTAGAGCCTCCAACAGTACAAATCTCCTAAATTAATTGTGGTAGGCCATAGGTGGGTGGAAAGTAAGGGAGAGTTGATTTTTCCACCCTTGACCCGATGTGGCAGCCAGTTTTTCTTCACTGAACAGACGCACTTAGAAGACCTTCTAGATGGCCGAATCAGAGTTGGACATAGAAGAAGAGAATGGATCCCCGGATGTCTTATAACCTCCTGTAAAATTTGGGCCCATTTGGAGTTGTTTATTCCGAGATATAATCATATTAGTGGGATATTTTTCTGGGCTGCAGAATCTGGCCCAGAATTTTATCTCTAACTTGGGACACCTAAATGAACACCATGGAGGCCGAATTATCATTGGATCGTGAAGAGTGATTTGTTCCTATAAATTTCTTCTAGCATCTCGAGAAATTTGTGATTCATTGGAACTGTATGTTGGGCCCCACATTCTCATCAGTGGGCTAGTGTCCAATCTGCCTTCTCGAGAATTGCTTCCTTTCATTGCCAAATATCTCCATCATCCTTTATGAATCTTTCATTGATCCTTTAATGAAAAATGTTCATATTTAAATGAATATCCAGTTAAAAATAATATCAAATTAAAATATGTATAATTAGATTCCTTAAAATTAGATGAATCATTGGGTACTTCAAATGATGTTCAAAAATGTACCACATAATAGTGAATTTTAAGAAGGTATTACAATCAAAATGTGAAATGATGTTCAGAGTGTAAAATGCACTAAAATGGTGTTTATGAATAATAAAGAACATGGATATTATATATATTAACAATGAATATTAGCCTCATTTAGTGGCTAATCACTAGACCAGATCAACAAATTGAAGAACCGATGTTGGGTTCTGGAGAGGCAACTTGTTCGGTTCATCTTGAGGAATCAATTCTTGGGGAGGAAACTCAGGTAGTTAGTAAATCTAGATAGCTTCCTAATGTACCTATGATCATTGATCAAGTACAAGTGAATATTCAAGATCATGTGAATATTCAAGAAGAAACTGTTCAGAAAGAAGCTTCTCAAGAAGAACAATTTGTACAAAAATCAGTAACTAAAGTTACAGATGTGGTTATGAATCAAACTCTGGAATAGTTAGGTCATGTTTCGGGAGGACAGACTAAAGTGATTGATAATCAATCTTATTCATCTGAAAAATATGTGGATAGATCAATGGAAAATCCTTTTCCTCTTGTTGTTGTTGATCAACCATTGAATCCAGAAGAAGGAACATCTGATTCTTTGTCTCATCATGTGGATGAAATTGTTGTTAAGTTTAATAAATCTCAGGAAGAAAATGATAATATATGAAAAGATATTGAAAGTGCAACAAAAAATATCAAAGAACTTCATGAGACTACTATTTCAAGAAAGTATTTTGATTCTTTTAAGTGGTTTATGTTGAATAAGATTGGAAAACTCATGTTTGAAGTTGTTTCTAAGTCAGATTTTGTAGATCTCAAGTGGTATTTGGGAAGTTAGTTTGAATCAATCAAAAGAAGTTTTGGTCATACTAGTACATCTACCTCTACTCCTATTACCAATCCATATTTTATTAGAATATTTCAGTCCATTAAATCTGTTATGGAAGACATGAATGTCTATCTAGAGAACCTATAATGCAATAGTGCTCCTCTTTCAGTTCTTTTGGAGAATCAAAAATTTCTTGTTGATCAGTTGACTCAAGGAGAACCTTGTATCAGATTGTTGCTTAACCAGTTTACAAAGAAGTTGGAATAGTTTATGAAGCAAGAAGAAAGTCTACATGACTTTTTGAATGTCAATATTGTTGAGAATTTGCATTATAGTCGTGATTTTAGGCTTCTATTTGTTCATCTAGGTGATAGTTTGATAAAGAAGTTGTCGGGTGTAGATGGATGAGTTAAAGAACGTGTTTCAAGATATTCATAATTCCAACCTAGCCAATCCCTAACCTTTTTCTACCTTAATCGTGGTAGTAACTATCACATTTCTCAGTCACAGAATCTATTGTATTTCTTCAATTATTGATAAATGAAATTTTCTTTGTCTATGTGGTTTGATTCTTTAGTTTCTTTACCTTTTTTTCAGTCAAAATCCATTAATCTTTATCCATTTCAGTTTATTATAACATACACATACTAATATTTCTGACATTAAATGTGTTTTAATATATTTATTTACTTTCTTTTTTATCACACAAAAAGGGGGAGAAATTTAGATAAACAAAACATTTTTGTTTATCAAAATAATTCTATCAAATCAAATTTATTTCACTTTATGTTTGCGAAATTCTAATTTATAAGTTTTAATTTATGGGTTTTGTGATCATCAAAAAGGGGGAGATTGTTGGGCATGTTTTGTCTTAACAATACTCTATAAATCTTATTGATTTTGATGCTCACAAATACCCTTGTTTGTTTTACTAATTATTTTACTTTAAGTATATTTCAGGGAATTAATTTTATTTATAATTCTTGTTTTGGAATTATATTCAAGTATTTATTTCATGATAAATATTCTTCAAAGTGTTTGGAATGCTCTCAAAATGTACTCTAGAAACATTGTTCACTATTTATCATTTTCTGGAATCATTGTACATTCCCTACACTGAAGAACATAACGTAAGGAACATACCCTACGTTTGTATTAGAGCTTATGGTAAAGGATCGGCACATATGGTTAATCAACCTTACATTGGAAAAAATTTATAGATAAAGAACATTATGTTTGAATGAAACCTTGCATTTGTCAAAGAGAAAAATTATGGTCAAAGAACATTGCGTAATTATGGAACCCTATATTTGAGAAGTAAACGTATGGATCATCAACCTTACTTTTGTGATCAACCTTACATTGTCAACCCTACATTTGGAAAATATAAACGCATGGATAATCAATGCTACATTCATAATTTTATGCTGAAAAGGATGAACATATGGATCATCATCCCTACGTTACGTAGTTAAACCCTATATTTGTAGTTTTGTCATTTTATGAAGGAACCTTACGTTTGCCTGTTTAACATTAGAAATTCGAATTTACCATTTTTATAGGAGTTTTCTCCAATAGTCTTTGCGGAATATCAAGGAAATTTAAATCTCGATTTCAATTGATTCAAAACTCATTATAATTGTTTTAAAGGATCATATTCAACAGATATTTTCTTTTCTATTCTTAAGGGAAGTTGTGACTACTCTGAGCTGTATTTTTGAATTTGAATTCTCTTGATTTATTAGGCATATTTTTTGGATCTAAAATATTTTTGTGAGATATATTATTATATATATTTCTATGTTGGATATGTGGATATCACTCAGCTATTTTTATAATTTCTATTCTTTCAGTTTTCTTGTGAAAATTAATTTACAGTGCTACAATGATCGAGCATCTCAGAAACAAGGACTACATTTTAGAGATATACATGTTCAATCTTGGAAGTGTGATGCTCTGTTTTTGTTGTTATTCTTAAAATTAAAGATCTTTTGTGTAACCAGATATCTTTAGACATATTTCAAAGATTTTTTTTCTTCTAAAGTTGAAGATCTATCTTTTTTCAGTTGTGTGCTACTGCAACTATGAAGTTTAAACTATTTTATCAAATCAACCGCTATTGATTCTTTTGAGTATCGGCTACTCAGTTTTAGTTGTGGTGGAATGTCATCTTCTCATGCTAAGATATAGATATCTTGGTTCCCTTTAAAAAAACATAAGGCTCTGTTTTTAAGCCTTATTTGTAAGGGTGACAACTGTCTGCACTCAGTTGTGGATCGGTCTTATGATACGAGGACCTTACTAGTGAAATTCACCAAGCCTGTAGAGAAGTTGATTGGTGGAGTGGACTAGGGGATATTCATGCCCTGAAGCACTATAAATAGTCATGTTTTGTTTCTCTAATTTTATCTGCTTCTTATTCTTTTATACAGAAACACCATTCTATCGTCTCTTACTATTAAGCAACAGAATTGTGAAAATTTTAAAAGAACAAAATTCACCCCCCCCCCCCTTGTATCATCGTCATAACCATTCTGACCTAACACATACATCTTATGAAACTGTTTCTTCATGTGCATGGGATTGTAGTTGTGGCTCATGAATCCATCCCTATGACTTCCCACCTGACTCCTCCTACAACTACCCTAGAATATTTTTGACCTGGAGTGGCCAGAGACCCCTTTTCACTTTTTCTGAAAAAGTTCCAGCTATTTTCTCTAACTCTAAGAGAAGTTTTTAGGCATCTTTGGCCCATCCTCATTCGAGAGATTCAACCTCCTTCAGTTATTTTTTATGTTCCTTCAGTTATCCCTTCAGTACCCCCAACCTTTCCTACAGTTACTTCGGTACCAACTTTTGAGTCATCTGCCTCCAAAAAGGACAAGAGAAAATCTCCAATGTTTCTTTCAACCCAACCTGAGCAGCATTGAGATTTAAACTTAATGTCTTTTATGGTATTATTTTTATGCTGCTTTTTGATGAACACTTTTTGGGTTGTATTTTTCATTAACTTTATTCATCATAATTCTAATTTTATTCTTAAATATCTTTCTCTTGTATTTACTATTTTATTCTTATAATGTTACTGTTTCTAGTTCTTGTGCACTTTTTGATAATCCCAAAAGGTGGAGAAGATCTGTGGAATTTACCTTTATAGTTGTTATTCTATTTCTTTTCCTCTTATACCATAATGTTATGTGTTCCCTTTGATACTGTGTATTTCACTTTCTTTCTTTGACTCTTTATTTACCCTTGATATCATATGTCTAAAAATGTCATGATTTAATTTTGATGCCATGAATATAAACTATCATGATTTGTGATCATCAGAAAGGGGGAGATTATTGACCTCCTTGTTTTAATGATCATAAAATTGTGATTACTATGATAATTAATGAGTTTCATGTTTTCTGTTAGCATTTTATTTTGTAAAAAAGATTGGTAAAATTTTCCTAAGTATGAGCCACCACCAAGAAGACTCGCTACCAAGAAGACTCATCGCCAAGAAGACTCGTTGCTAAGAAGAAGTCTCTCCATCCACAATGACTCGTCACTGAGATAGAAATTTGAAAAAGTATGAGACGCCACCTGACAATGTGTCACCATTGAAAAGTCTCACCATCACCTTGAGACACTGTCAAGGAAGTTATACCGCCATAACGAAAAATTGATAGAGTGTTGGAATGACACACCGCCAGCCTGACATAGCACCAAGGAAGTGTCTCCATTCCAAGGACACACCACCAATATCTTACCTCTAGACTCTGAGATACCTCCAGATTTAGACGTCATTAGTGTCACCATTCAAAAGACTCACTGCCATTATTTCATTACTTATTTATTTTGAATCAAATGTTTCTAATGGATACTTTATCAAATTTAATGTCATTGGTTATTTTAATGATTGTTCCTTAATTGCTCGACAGAACAAATTGAAGTGTGTTTCAGACTTCCAGTACAAGGAGCACAGACAGAGGAGCCGAATGATTCTTTATATTGTCACTACTACTATTAAAATAGGAATAGGAAGAAGACCCCCTCATCTAGGAGAG
This sequence comes from Viscum album, assembly GCA_963277665.1. Classification (NCBI taxonomy): domain Eukaryota; kingdom Viridiplantae; phylum Streptophyta; class Magnoliopsida; order Santalales; family Viscaceae; genus Viscum; species Viscum album. The sequence continues at coordinate 2,000,160,574 of OY728123.1, read as the reverse complement.
ACGTAAAAAATACAGAGAGTTGCACATGTAGAGTGAGATGAATATTACTACAAGAACCAGAAGTGATTACCTAATACAACCTGTTTACACTTAACTATGGAAGATTAAGCATATCATACATCTAGTGTCTTCACTACTACAAAACTAGGTTTCCGCAGCGCCACACTTTAACAGCGCTAAAAAAAGCGCTGATAAAGGGGGGATTTATCAGCGCTTTTTTCTAGCGTTGGTAAATTTTATATTTCAAAAAAAAATCATGAAAAATAATATATTGTTATATAAGTATATTTATATTGATATAAATATAATATATATTTTTTAAATATGTTTTAGAAAAGTATAAATAGACTACTACATTTAATATATAAGAAATTTAGTAAAAATGGCTTTAAATTTTTTTTAAAAATATTATTAATTAATAATTTACTAATTATCATCGATTAATAATCATTTAATAACAATTTGAAGACACAAAAAATCAAAAAAAAATAATAAAAGATCTAAAATACGTTGAAAATGTAACTCAAACTTCAAACGGCCATAACTTTTGATCCGGGTGTTCGTTTGATCTCTACAACATATCAAATCGAAGCCTGCGACGAGCTATACGCGCTAGTGACTAGGAAAAGCCTCTTTTACATTTTTCAAGGCCAAAAAAGGCCCAGAAGGCCTCCAAAACTGAGTTTTTAGTCGGCATACCCCGATTTGTTAACATTCAAACAGGTATAACTTCTGATCTGGATGTCTGTTAGCCCTGTACCACATATCATATCGAAGATTGTTTCATTTTCTTCAATTTTACTAGTTTTAGAGTTGAAAAGGGATTCTGGATTATAAGTTATGGTTGTTTTAACATTCTATGGCTTTTCAAATACACATATATATGTATTTATTCGTAAATATATGTGTGTCTGTGTGTGTTTGTGCGTGTTGTATATATGTATGTATGTATTTATTTATTTATAAACACACATAAAAACTTTTATAAATGTATTTAAAACTAATCTTATAAATATATATTAATATACAAATAAATATACGGAAAAAAATTGTAACTACAAATATATATATAAATAGATATAAATATATATTAATATACGAATTAATATATATATACTAATATATGAATAAACATATATGTATTAATATAACTAAATATATTTATATTAATATGAATCTATATTAATATATGAATAAATATAACTATATATATATATAAATAAATATAAATATATATTAATATATGAATAAATATATATATATATTATTATATGAATAAATATATATGTATTAATATAACTAAATATATTTATATTAATATGAATCTATATTAATATACAAATAAATATAACTATATATATATAAATAAATAGATGTATCATTAAATAGATAAAAAACAAAATGGCTTAGTGGTAAAGGTGCAGGCGCGCAAGGGGGAGGTCGCAGGTTCGAATCCGGGTGGAAGCAAGGAGGGGCGTGTGGGCAAGTGCAGGATGCGCAGGCAAGGGCAGCACACGGGAGTGGGAGGGGGCTGCCTAGACCTGATAAAGGGGGGGCCAAGCGCTGTTAAAATCTCCCCCTCCCCCCCCCCCCCCGAATATAAATTATTTTTATTTATTTATTTATTTTATTTTATTTTGAGTTTTATCAGTGCTGATAAAAGGGGTCTTTATCAGCATTTTTCTGAGCGCTGATAAAAGGGACCCCCTTTATCTTCGCCTCAATTAACAATGCTTTTTTAGCACTGTTAATGCGCTTTTCTAGCGCTGATAAAAGCCATGTTTGTAGTAGTGCTTCCTGCAATCAAGAACAAGAGTCTATAACACTCTATTCTACAGTAATTTTCTGAAATCTGACTTGAACCTTGGTTAAACTCATTTTCAAAGAGTCACAAGTTGCAGAGCCTGACACACAGAGCAACACCTATTCTTCTACACCCTTATTTCTCTGTTTTTTATTTTTATTTTACATTTACAAGTTGTGTGTGTATACTCTGTTTTATAACACACACATTATCTCCTACTTAAACTATAATATACTTGATATCTTTTTATATAATCTTATATTTTTATCTCATGATAATTGTGGTACAGGTCTTGTGTGACTTATTGTTTTTTTTACCCCCATGAAAATTATGGAAGAGGCCTTGTGTGGTCTGGAAAGTTGGTATACTGTTGTAAAACTTAATTCAAGTTATAGATCAAAATTTTATTTTATATAGACTATTTGGTAGTGGGTGATTTTCAAGTGGAGAGGATTAAGTCTCAGCTTGAGATTAGACCTCTTGTATTCAAAATTACACTATGTGTTTTGTTTGTTTGTTTGTTTTATATTTTGTATATTAAAACTGAAGCTATTTTTACCTTCAAGAAAAACCATTACTTTGATAGTTAGTTTTAATTAGTGTTTATATTAGAACTTGATTTAGTAAATTGATTTCAAAGGATAAAATAATATTATGTATTATTTTAACTAAAACTTAATCAATCTTTGAGAACTCTTTTAAAAGGTAAATTCTTATATCAAATTGTTGTTTTAACTAACTGGGATTTTTTATTTAAATTAGTGGATTTTATTTAAATCCATTTTAAATATAAATTTTTATTGGGTGCTCAATTCACCCCCCCCCCCCCTCTTGAGATACCCACTCTGACCAACATTTTTCAGGCCTTGAATTTCTAAAATTCATGTGAATTAATTTGTTAGTATTAGTCATGCCAATAGTGATTATCTCAAATCAAATGTCACATTCCCAAGTGGATTTCTAGGCCAAATATTTCTTATTTTATCTTGAGCGTATTTCTTGAGTGATCTTGGGATATGTCACCTACTAGAACTTGCATCTGATCTTGTCAAATCTATGACTATGTAGAAACACATTTAAAATGATTGAGGCATCTTTTGAAAATACCTTATCCTGTTGACCACCTTTACATCAATACTTCTTTTAACCATGGAGGACATGAATTCACTTATTAGGAATGATCCATGTTTCAAGCTATTTTTTCCATTTCTACACTCCTCTTAGTATTTGCATTATATTTTAAAGTTAAAGTGTGTGTATTGGGAAATTCATGGTAAAAGGTATGAAATACATTATAAGGAAAAAGTGTGGGTGTATTAATTGTGGGTGTTGAGAAAGCTTTATATTTATTGTAATCTTTATTATTTTTCCCCTCTTGAATAAAAAAAGAGAAAATTACAAAAAAGATCCAAAAAAAGAAATGTGGGTTGTGACTTAGAAGAATCAAAAATCTCTATTACTAGGCCAATGATTTTTATCATATGTGGTTAGGTGCTATATGTGAGGTTTATTCTAATCATAACTTTCAAAAAATAAAAAAATGAAAAAGCTACTTTGAAATAGAAAAAAGAGGTATAAAAGTAGAGAAAATTCAAGAGGGTGCACAAATCATTCATTATACCTTATATTGATCATGGCCTTTACTTTGAGCTTTGGGGGAAAAGAGAGTTGCTACTTTGAAGGGGAGAATGTCATTATACTTTCACTTTTGATATCATTCTTCTATACTTTAAGAGAGAAACCTCCTCTTTGAGCCTTAATTTTTTTTTAAACATCAATTCCTACTAACCTTAAGCCTCAAAGTCATTATAGCCTAATTTGAAAATCCCTTATGATTTTATGCTACTTTTTCTTTTAAAAAGTGGATAAAAGAGTTCCTTTACAAGCCTATGGATAATGATCATGTATTCATGATCTAAGCATAACTCTACATGAATTAATATCATGAGTGATGAGTGAAAATATTAAAAAGAGAGGTAGATTATGATTTGACATGTTTAATAATAATGAATTAAGAAACTTAAATGAATGAGAAGAGAAGTTCCATCATTTTCAAAAGGGGAAAATTAAAAATGGTTGAATTTATTATTTCTTTTAAAATTGAGAAATTGAATTGATATTTTATGTAGAAATTGAAAGTTTAATTTAACATTGATAATTGTTTAAATTTTATTGCCTTGGAGTTTGAATAATGATAACATTGGTGCCCTATGAATTCCATGTTGATATTTTATGCTTGAGAACAAGCATAGTTTTAAGTGTGGGGGTATTTGATAGAGTCATATTTCATGCATGATTTTTAAACAAATTCTAATAATTTTTTATGGTTTTTAATCTGAATACCCATTAATTTCAATGTTTTATTAAATTGTGGGCAATTTTAAATGTGAAATTTAAATGGTTTAAAATATGTGAATAATGTTAAATTTTTGTTATTAGTTTTTATTATGAAAATTTGGTTGATAATTTTTCTTAAGTATTTTGATTTTTCTTATCTTTAATGTATTTTTAATAAAAAAGCATGTGTTTGTAGCTATTAATCCTCAACTCAAAGGAGATAGTGCTCCACATAGTCGGCTCAAAGAGCCAGCCGGCTACACCAGCCCCAGAGGAGGATGCCCAGTAGGAGGAGAACTAGGACCACGATAAGAGGTCGCAGGAGCATAGTGGGCCTAAAGGCCTATGTGGGCCGAGCGGTGCGGATCATCCCATGTATGTGTGTGAGAGTGTTTCTAGGAACCCACCTGGATGTAGGCTTTTGATCCAATTACTAGGGATGATTTCTTATAAACACTTGACAATATATTGTTTCAATTTGATGTGAGATGCAGTTTTTCCCATTATTGTTCATCCTATTAAAATCCCACCTCACTCGTGGTCATTTATAACACTCTACCATACACCGTCGCAGCTCTGCCACTTGACATCACCGGATTTCATTGCTTCATCTCGGGAACCACCATTTTCGCACTGAAGAAGCTCGAGCTCGAGTACATCTCCCACTATCAATGACCAGGAACACCGCCGATCAACTCCTTCATCTTGGATGAACCCCTTGAAGATCATTTTGAGCTCCCTCCAACCACTACAAAGGCTAGAGGGTATTTAGGAAGAGGATAAACCCACTCACTACTACAAATACCCCTTTTATCGGCGCTAAAAATGGCCTTTAATAGTGCTATAAAGGCGTTGTTAAAGCCGGCGAAGATAAAGGGGGGGTCCCCTTTATCAGCATTGATAAAAGGGTCCTTTATCAGTGCTTTCTTTTTAGCGCTGATAAAAGACCCCTTTTATCAGTACTTGTTTTTAGTGCTGATAAAAGTAAAAAAATTAAAAAAAAATTAAAAAAATCATGCCAATCGGGGGGGCTTTTATAGCGCTTGAGCCCCCTTTTAACAACGCTTTCCAGCCCCTCCAACGCCCACACGCACCCCCCTCCACCCTATATCAGCGCTACACCCACCCCCTTTATCAGCGTTAACCCCTCAAATCCACCTCATGCACCCCCCCTCCACCCTATATCAGCGCTACACCCACCCCCTTTATCAGCGTTAACCCCTCAAATCCACCTCATGCGTGCGCCCTTGCCTCCACCAAGATTTGATCTCGAGACCTCCCCCTTGCGCACCTAAAGCCTTGACCACTCTGCCATATTGATTTGTTCTCCAGTTAATGACATATCTATTTATTTATATATATATATTTAGTTATATTTATTAATATAGTAATATATAGTTATTTTAATATATATATTTATAGTGATATTAATATACATATATATTTATTTATTTATTTATAGTTATATCAATATATATATGTAGTTATATTAATATATATATAGTTAGATTAATATATAGGTATATAAATATTAATATATTGGTATTTTAAATAAAATGGATATTAGTTATTATTTAGATAAAGCTAATATATTTTATATGTAAATATATTTTATTATTTATATTTATAATTAAATTTTTATGTGTGAATATATAAAAAATATGTATATATTGTTATATATTTGATTATAAATAGCAGTGCATTATAAAAAACGATAAAATTTCAAAGACATAATATCAATATGAATGTAATACCACATATTAAATTGAAGCCAGTGAAAAGATCTACGCACCAAATCGACATAAGCTAGCTTTTGTCGTGTTTTTCGACCCCAAAAACCCCTCCGAAGGCCTCCAAAACTCTGTTTCCGTCACCGGTGTCCCGTCAAACTTGTCTTTAAACGGACCTAACATTCAATCCGCGTGTCAGTTCGGCCTCCTCCACCTGTCAGATCATATCTCGTTCCATGAGCTTCAGTTTGACTGGTCGCGGCGCCCACATGCACTCCTAGATCATATGTTATGGCCTTTTTAGCGGGTATCGGGTTTGTTATATTTTTCAATGCCTCGTTTCTAGCAACCGTTCCCCATCAGCTTTTTTTAAAATGATCATAACTTCTGATCCGCCTGTCCATTCGGACACTTTCACCTTTCAGGTCAAAGATTGTTTCAGGATCTTTGATTTGACAGGTCGCGGATCTAAAACGGACTCTCGGATCATAAGTTATCTCAGTTAATGT